>JAODUP010000202.1:380000-912500 GCA_025642065.1 Paralvinella palmiformis
ATTAGTCTGGTAAGAGATATCTGATGATAGTAAATTACCTTCTTCCTATGTGTATTTCCCCCGCCCTATTATAGGATGCCGGCCTACCTGACTAAAATCAGGCTCAAAATATCACCAAACTAGCATTTCTAACTATTTGCAGTATAAATACTCTCTAGTCTAGAGTGTTGAGAAACGTGCAATATATATTGTCAAAACTTTGAAAACGTCTAAAACTGCTGTTAATTTCACCAAGTGATTTTGTTCACTTGTAAGAATCAAATTTTTCTATATTACTATCGCATTGATTAAAAAAGATTCAGTCGCTATTAAGATTGCTTGCTTACAAGCAGGTGTGGTACTGTGGTACTTGTGTGTTCTTGTCTGATGGTACTCGGCTGCTTATGTTCTGGTGTTCCTCGGCATTCTGTTCTAGACCATTTGGCATCGACAATGTCCACACGCCTCCTTAGGATCATTGCACAGCGGAGTCTTCACGCCTAATGGGTCAGTACGAGTGTAGGTGTTACTTATCTCAATGCTCGGCTGTTTACTAGCGTTAAACGTCTCGGCATGAACATCCAATACTTTATCTTAGGCATTGTTCCCTGATAAATCTTCAAGAGGCTGTATTCTCTGCTGGTTACTCTCTGTATCAGTGTGGTATCCCACGCCGATTAAACACACATATTCTGTGTAACTTGCCTTCCACAAAACATATATCTATATACACGATTGATACTTGTTGTTGTGTAAATAAGCAATAACAACAATCTAAATTTGTTTATTTTAAACACTCACACACCATCAAAGACGTATAAGGACTCGTAATGCGTTACTGGCTTTACAAGGGAAAATTGTTAATTTGTATAATTACCTAAAGCGCCTACATATTTTAATTACAAATTGTGATTATCTGTGCTAGCATATATTGAGGAATTATTAACGCACACGTACGCACGCATACAAACAACATTTAATCCAATGAATTTACACTTAATCCAAACATATATTTGTATTTGCATATATATATATATATATATATATATATATATATATTACAAACACTTATATTTACATTCAGTGGAATATATATATATATATGTGAACACACACCTATAATTGTCACATATCAATCAGCCAGACTTGAAATGTATTTCCATTTATATTGTGCGCTAAGCAGAAAAGGGCAACGTTCTTGAAGTCTGCAGTTAATTAAGGCTGCCCAACAGCGAGATTATCCCCCCCCAGGTAAATAATCACTTCTATTTGATAAACTGAGTTACAAAGTCACAAGATCGTCATGTTCGATTACCCTTGTTTGTTTGTTTACTTGCGAAAAGACGCAAAACAAGCAAGAATACGAATTGCTAAATATCAGCAACTAAATCTCTCCTGGAGTGAATATATAGTGAGTGAAATGCCAACATCTTCTCTAAGCGTCATCGTTGGTATCTGATAGCATCCAAATGTATTCTATTTATCAGCGGTGAACAGACTACAGTTAGTTATGTGAGTCAGTAACAATGAACTGTATAGAAGTTCACTTAATTCTTTAAAAAACCTACTTCTGAAGAGATTCTCTCATATAACTACAATGATACTACTATATCGATATAACAAGGAAAATTTATATATTTGATCGATATTCTATCATATTATATATATATATATATATATATATATATATATATAAAAATGCATGCAGAAAAATAAATAGAAAACACTGAAAGACAAAAAAAAAATATTATAAAGTGCGTCAGGCTTCTTAAATAAATGCATCCAAACGTATATAATCTCTCCTTGTCACACATACAATATGTGTTCAATTATCTCAATGACTGAGTACAAAGTAGCTCAGAATATGTTCTAGTATGGTCCCAGTACTATAGGATCTGAATCCCAATAAATAGCATTATATTACAGAAGATTCTTTATGACATTAAATAGACGTCGTGATACTGGCGCGGTTTACGTGAACCATCTTTTACCGACCATTTGAGATCTGTTCATCATTTGGCTGATTTTGGAAAGATGTCAGCTCTTTCAACGGTACCATGCTGTTATCGATAATATTTCCTTGAATTTCATGAGCTGGTCCCCAGTTCGAGGCTGGTTTGGACAATAGACGGATCCTCTGGAATTACACATTTATGATCATGATGGAATGTTGTTATTATGAATAAAGATACAATAAAGATAACGCTCTCTCTCTCTCTCTCTCTCTCTCTCTATGTATGTATGTTTGTATGTATGGTGCGTTTGTGTCTCTGTGTGCGTGCGCGCGCGCTTGTGTGCGCGTGTTTTTGTATGTTTCTCTCTCTCCTCTCTCTCTCTCTCTCTCATATATATATATATATATATATATATATATATATATATCTCTCTCTCTCTCTCTCTCTCTCTCTCTGTCTCTCTCTCTCTCTCTCAGACTCGCATTCAAACTAAACACGTGTCCTGAACTACCTGAATCAGCGACAGTTCGGAGTCTGCGGTAAATACTTTATAAATGGCCACTCCAGGTATGAATGCCAGCTCGAACAAGGTGATAGTCCAACCGATCACCTCCCCCCAAACTGGATACTGATAGCTTCCGTACGTAGACGGCGTGAAGTCGATGAACGTAAACAATAAGATTCCCTGCAATAAATATCATACCATGACATCTTTATCCAAATTATGAACGTCGAATCACCCTGCTTAAGGTGTGTACCTGGATCTTTGTTTTTCGAATGATTTATCCAATAAGAGCGTCGCGTTCATTTTGTGCCTGAGAATTATTCAATCGTATAATGGGAAAGCTATTTACCAACATAATTGTTTGTTAACGTCTACTTGACATTAGTGCAGCAGTAACGATTTAATTATATTTCACTAAAATTACGAACGTTTACTTATGTAGTTGGCTCTTCGGTAAATAACAAATTCCAAATATTACGTGGATCACTTACGGTCACTAGTACAGGAGTGACGAATTTCCAGCAAAACATCCAAAATATGTTTGGCTTTTTACCCAGCATCTGTTCGATATCTCTGAAGAAGCGTTTGTGGCCTGATAACAAAAGAAAATCGCATAGATGGCATTTAAGTACGCGTCGGATATTAAGAATAGGGTACGTGCATGCGTGTATGCGTGTATGTCTGCGCGTGTGTCCATGCTTACCATAAACCCATGAAATTGCTATTGTTTCCATAACGCCTATGACAAGCAAAGAATACGATGGTGCATAAGAATCCATCAGCTGTAGTATATACATTCCACTCTACGGGAAATAAGAATTGATTAGAATTAATTAGATCAATAAAAATAGTATATATATATATATATATATATATATATATATATATATAATTCAATAGTCACAGTAACAGTCCAAGTTGTATATCAGTTTTGCATGTTGTTAATTTGTACTTCGGTCTTAAGGAGCGCCACGTTACCTTTGTTGTCATGGAGAGTCCCGCCAAGAAACAGAAGGCGCACATCCCGAGCAATAAAAACAAGGGTCGTCGGCCATGACGTAAAGTATCGCTAAAAGCGTCAAGTAATGTGGTATGAGCTGTTGTGACTAAGGTAAACTGAAATGAGCGGAAAGTATATATATATATATATATATATATATATATATATATATATATATATGTGGGATGGCATAACAACTCTAAATGAAGGTAACAGTAGTTGACAAACATCTACCTGGGTTCCTATTCCGAGGTTGATCAGCATTAACATAAAGAGAACGGACCACAATGGAGAGATCGGCAGACTGGCCACAGCCGAAGGATAAATGATGAAGGCCAAGCCAGCACCTATCAGAACGAAACAACAACAGATAATGATCGTTCCGCTCTTCGTAAACATGAATTTATTTATTTATCAGCGTCGTCCTATACGCGGCGCGCCAGCGGCCGCTTCGGGTGGTTTCGTTTTTTTGCGGTAAATTTGATCGCTCCGATTGGTTCTCAGCGAACCGAATGTTTCGACAGGCACAAACCTTGCGTGGCCACTTCGTCAATGGGGACCTGAAGTTCCTTCGACATGTAGCCAATTATGGCAAATATAACCACTCCGGCAAAGATACTGGTCAAAGCATCGCCAATAGCAACCACGAATGAATCTCTGTCGAAGAAATAAAACACCGACGTTATGACGCTTCCGAATTAACCATCGATGAAAACATTTAATCGATAATGGCAAAATGTATTTCATAAGTAGCCAGTTCGTGTCGAAATTGAGATACCGAACCGTCTCAGATATTTTTATAGCACTATTTCCAACGTGAAATTGTTTAAAGTTATTCCGCGTACTGCTTTTTGCATTGTAATTTTTAAAGACTGTCGCAGAAGAGGAGACGGCTTTTAAATTTTTCATCGTAATAGCAATGATTTCTTCCGTTAATTATGACAAATGTTGTCTCTGTCCAAAAACTAGATAGCAGTAAGAGTTTATTATAGCTTCGTTTCTGATTTCTTAGAGGCGTAGATATATTTTATCGCAGTTCCAAGTTCAAGATGTGTCCCCTACTAAACTAAAACACCTCATTTTTTCGAAACGATAAGAATGCTGTTCGTCCAACATCTTTGAAATTCGCCGAGATACACCTTATTTAACATGTGAGCTGTGATATTTTATAGTGATTCAAATTAGCTAGTTGAGAGAGCTCTTTTAGTACAGTTAAAACAAATAACAGTAAAACCTCTGTAAACGGACCACCCAAGAGAGTGGTCAAAACTGGTCAGTTTAGGGAGGTGGTCACTTAATATAAATTTTATCGTGTGCCAGAAAAAAATCGAGTTGTTTTCTTGACAACATGTACATATGTATTTGCACATACATGTTTAATACAGCTACAACCGGAAAAAAATAGTTGTTGAAATTTGGGGTAGAGACCCTGGCTGTCACCTATTGACGGACAGCTGTCATATTTATACACATGATGATTTGTCAGTTTATTTGTTCCATGAACAGGAAAGGAAGATGTGTTGAAACACTGCTTCAGATGTTGCTGTTATTGTAAGTCATATAAACAGGCATTTCAGATTAACTTGTGTTGTTTTCACATGGTTAAGCCCAAGCTAGTCACACAGCCAGCAATCGTGTACGGCATCTTTGTGACACCAACGTTTGAACTCCAGCTCCAAGCGATCCTGATTGGCCAACAATCGGATGACAAGCAGCCAATTAAATTAACGAATGCGTTACTGACCATAAACAAGGCTACATACTGACCCCCGGGCGGCATAAGGGATGGCAAACGCGGGTATTAGATCAAAGGTCGAAGTACGGAGTTGGAAGGTGATCGAGGTATAGAAGAAAAATACAATTTTAAAGCATAGCAATAATTTAAGATTGTAAAAGTGGACTATTTACAGAGGGGGTGAAGTTACAGAGGTGGTCGGAGTCGGAGGTTTTACTGTAATTCAATGAGTTATCGGAAACATATATTTCGCCATTTTAAAAGTTGATTTGCTCGTAAACACTGGAGTTTGTAAATATATAGCCATAGAGTACACGTTTTGAAGAATTACTGATGCTATTCTACTGACAGAACAAACATTTATCTTTTTTCGCTTAAAAATGGGATATAATCCCAATAACCAAGGCAACATCGGGATTCTATCCCACAATCTGGATGTTTGCAATGCAATACGATGCCAAACGTACAAAGAGAATGCTCCTCAACGTCTGAGGCATCCGATTACTTTGGAATGCACTAGGTTACACTTACCAGATGAACATAATATAGAGTACGTAGATTTTCGGGGGGAAAAAATGATCGATAATTCGAAATTGATCTTAACCGATCAACGTCATCAATCCTACCTGAGGCAGTTGTTGTCGAATTTATTATAACTAGCCAGCGTAATGAGTCCACCCCAACAGATGGACATGGAGAAGAAGACTTGAATGGCGGCATCTCCCCAAACCTGCGACCACATATAAATATTATCAGCGAGACGATAAACGACAATAAATCAATCAGTAAGCTAGTCAAGTATAACTGGTCTCTAGTTTGGTCGAAGCGCAGAAGATCCGCGCCACGGACAACTATTAGCCGAGCGTCGTGCGAGGCGCTCTGCGGCAAGTTCCAGTTACGGGCGCAACGTTGAAGCTTACCTCAGCCGTTAATAGCTTCTCAAAGTTCGGCGTCAGATAGTAGAGTATTCCTTCGGTAGAGCCGTCTAACATGAGTCCCCTGATGAGGAGGATAACCAAGATTATGTAGGGAAATACCGACGTTACATATGTTGCCTGTAACGAATCAATGGCGGTGTGAGAATTTATGCAGGATGATAACAAATAACAATCCAATCATATACGGATATTTTTTAACTGGCTACGGCAATGTTCAGGGTTTTTTCTTCCCAATGAGTTACACTGCGGGCTCTTACGGGTTTATCTAGCCACGTACGACTGCGAATAGGAAGAAACGCGTAGAAACCTTCAGGATTCTGCTCAATACATATTTATCATTCTATGGAAAAGAGCGTTTCGAATATGAATTCCACAAACGGGCTCATCATTCTGTGAGCCGTCAAAATAGTAATTTTATTGGTTCCGTTCGTAATACGCACCTTGCCAAATGATCTGATGCCTTTGCTCAGGCAGATGGCAACAATGCTCCAGCACATCAGAAGAATCAACACCAGTTGCCACCTAGGGGCACCAATGAACTCCAGTCCATCGGATATTGCCAGCATATAATGACTGAAATTATAATGCAAGTTAAGTTAGACGACTACTCTTCATAATGATGATGATGATGTTTGGCGTTTTGCGGCCACTTTTGTGCACACGGTAGGCTAAATGGACCGAGCGACCTCCAAAGGTAATGAATGAAGCGAAGTCGAAGATGAAACAACCTTCAGATATGCCAACGCCGAGAATCGAACCCGGGTGGTAGTGATCGGTGGTCCAACATGCTACCGCTAGACGATGGAGGTGCCCACACAATTATTATTATTTTTGTTTTTATTATTAAATTATTAAATCACAACTTTAAACATCACTCTTTATAAACAGATGCAGATTATTATTGGGATATGATTAGGTTGTTATCGATTTTAGGCTCTGATACAGAATAACTAGGTAGTGATAATTTGTAATTTATACATAAACATATACTTATTAATATTTTCCGTTCATAACACATTTTGCTATAGACGCGTGTGAAGCCTTTACTCACTGAAAATATTCATCAGCTGGAGATTTCGGCTTCAGTTCTAAAAGATAGTGGCTGGTGTTGCTCTTTGCTGAAGATTCTAAGACCTTCTGCCCTTCAGCCGGCACATCGCCAAACAAGCCGTAGCACGTATTGTTGTACCAGGTGCCATTGTGCAAACTGCAGTTACGCATGGCAAAAATACCACCACACGCTGTTAGGAGAATGATTTAGGTCACACATAATAACTGATAGATTATCAGTCGAATTCGTGGTGTCCTCATCTGGGCTAACAATATCCCGCCATAAAGAAATGTAGATAATTATCTGTTATGCAACGTGTCGTGGATCCTTTGGGCTGAATTGTTCACATTTACTACATACAGTAACCAAAAATAAACAAATCAATTACGTTTTGTTTACGCCCCTTTAAATTTGTAATTATCGGGTACTGGATAAACCACATCATGCGACACTATCGGTCAATTACAAACGATAGGATAGGCGTTCTACCTGGAGTGTTCCAACTATTGTCGCAGCCTCTCCATGGAATATCTTTAGCGAACGACGCGAACAAATAGAAGAAACTGTACACGACGAGCATATTATAATAGATACAGCTGATGAAGGATACCAAGAACATTGTCCAACCGATTCCTAAAAAAAACAAACAACAAACAGTATTATTTAAAAGTCGAATGGCACGCGAACAAGTAAACGGGTAAGTGCCAACGTGTTTTTACAATGATAGGTCACTTATTTTAGTTATTAGGGGTAAATAGATGGGCCAACTTCTGGTCATACCTTGAAAAATAGGAACAGCTCTCCATATTGAAACGATACCAAGGCTGGCGTATTGGCCAAATGCAAACTCCATGAACATCATAGGTATTCCCGCCAGTACGACCATCAGTATGTAGGGGATAAGGAATGCCCCTGAAATCACATATATGTGTGTGTGTGTGTATGTGTACGCGCGCACGCACACACATGCACGCACACACACGCATATATATATATATATATATATATATATCGCGATTATGCAGCCAACGATGGAACCTAGAGATGTAAATCTGTTACATCCATAGAGTTATTTATTGTCAAGCGCCTTAGCGTAACCTTCTTACAGGTTATATAGGGCGCTATATACATTTTGTATGTTATTATTATTATTATTATTATTATTATTATTATTATTATTATTATAACCTAGTTCACATACCTCCACCATTTTTGTAACAAATGTAGGGAAACCTCCATATATTTCCCATTCCAACAGCAAAGCTGAGAGCGGACATTATAAAATCAAGTTTATTTGTCCAGTTTCCGCGTTCGTGGTTCTGTTTCTTAATGGACCCGTGGGTTGAGGGAATTCCATTTTCTACATCAGCGTCATTCTCAGAAAGAATGGTCCCCTTAACATCTTCGGCCGAGAGAGGCATCTGTAATAAAAGGAGGATCCAGATTGTTTAGCATCATCGAAAACAGTGACACTAGATCGTAGTGAGTGAGTGAGTGAGTGAGTGAGTGAGTGGGACTGAACACGCGAGCGAATATCCTCCTATAACTATGCGTCACATAGTTAATATATGTGTCTGGTGAGATTTAGACTTAATACATACATCTAATTTATTTTACGGCCACTTTTGTGCACAAGGTAGGCTAAATGGGCCGAGCGACCTTCAGAGGTAATGAAGCGAAGTCAAAGATGGAACACCCTTCAGATGTACCCACGCCGAGATTCGAACTCAGGTGGTAGTGATCTGTGGTCCAACGCACTACCAACTAGACCACAAAGTCTCATCTGAGACGTGCGGGCCTAGGGAAATGAGATAATCAGCCCGAATTCTTTCGTCGGTGAATGAACCATCCCAACAACTATCAGGATATAAGTAGTCAGGAAGGCGATAAATAATGGGCTAGACGGATCATTTATACACGAATCCGGCTTAACTCTACACGAGGTCAGAAAATACACTCCGTAATTACATCAATCCCCATAAATCGTTAGAAATAAATATTCTATTATTACAGACTCGCATAAAACACGAAGTCATTAGAGCTGATTGGCAAATGTCGTTTTCAATGATCCATAATCGCATATCATACCCATTTTTATTTTTTTATACCTGCCACACATACGCTCATCGACATCGGCTTTTCACCGTTCGGAAGTACCTGTTGACACCCCCCCCACCCCAACCCATTACCAGTTCAGAGCCACCTGTCTTAGGCCCGATTGTGTATTGCCGTTCAGTAATCCAGCAGCCGTTAGCAGGCTGGTGATGGTGACATTTTGTATTCCGTCAGGTGGTTAAACCCGTCTGACATTTGTAGCAAAGAGCCCAAATCGAGTGAAAATAAATCGTACAACCGCCGACCGTGCTATATTGACAGCTCGGCCTGGCATCAAAAATAAACTCGTCAACAAAACAATTAATTTCCAGCATCTGGAGTCCCACGTCTGTGAACGCCAGCATATTGATTTAGCTTTTATTGGTTCTGCCGGTGTATTCTTTGAGCGTGCGCTATCTTTACGTTCGCACAGGTGTGCATTCAAGCAGGTTTACCTGTCCTTTAACTTGTATCTGTTTTATTGATTGGTAGAACGCGGAGATATAGCAACAACACACACACACACACACACAATATATATATATATATATATATATATATATATCTAGGGACATGTCTCAGCATGAAAAGCCGCTACTCTGGATTCAATCCCTTGAGAAACGTCAAAAGTTTAAATTCACCTTTCGAGATTCTCTGTCCCTGTGCCTTATTATACACAGCTTAAAACACACACACGCGTGCACGCACGCATGCACACAACACACACACACACTGCTATGTTGACAAAATTTCACCTCACGAGAGTTCAAATCAGTTAACCATAGACATAAGCTGACATGACGATCATACATTGTCCGTTTATTGACCAACAGTTGCTAATGAATTGTTGCTAAGATAAAAGTTCGATCTATACACACATTAAACGTCGTGCATTTGACAAAACGACAAAATCCAAGGCCGCTTCCGTTGTTCAGCTAGTAGGACACTCCGCCGCAGATGTCAAGTCATGGGGTCGAATCCGAGTGTTTTCTGTGTCTGTGGAATGCTTCGTCAGATCATCTCATTTCACCATAGAATAACCCCATAGGCCGCCTCGGTTAAAAAGAGACACTCGCTCGCTTATGGGTAGCCAGTCTGATATACAGACAGACGCATGCGCGCGGGCGCGCACACGCACACACAGAGAGAGAGAGAGAGAGAGAGGGGTGTTCACCGTGCTCACCCACACGCACACACATGCACGGAAACGATTTTTTAATAACCTTCAGAGGATAAAATATCACACCCGAGACAATGTTGCCGTGTCGCTATAGACTGTAAACAACCACTGTCAATTATCTAGAAGGATAAATCTATATATTGAACACCGTACTCGACGATCCAAGCCGGAACACGCGGCTGGACAAGGCACAGAAACAACAATACTGAACGTACAGCAAATTCATAGTAATATAATTAGACACAGAAAGCAATATAGGAGCAATATATTTCAATAGCCATGTAACATAAACCTAGAATATCAGACTTGAGTCGGTTGTGTTCTATATAGTTCACTCAGCCGTGATTGGGTGTCGAGAAACGGGTCACGGCGCCATTGTCTACAGAAATTCGATCATACACACCAGTAGGATAGTTAATAATTAATGACAATTCTCCGAAACAATAGATAGATATAGTGGTGTGTATGTGTACCAATTCAAGCGATATATGGGCAAATGGTGGTTCTTCGGTGGGTCCAGTGGCGGGCGGGAATATACAGGCAATTCGGCTTCAAAACTATATACCATATGTTCTTCACTCTTGCCCCTATCCGGCACATAAATAGTCCCCCTTAATCATAAACGGCCAAGAACAATGGCAATGAATAATATGTACGGAATGCTAAAGATAACAACATTTTATAATAGACTTCAATAATAATAATAATAATAATAACCACCCACACACACACACACACACACACACGCACATGTCAGGTTTGGAAACCATTTCTCATTTCAGATTAAAGTTTACATTATCATCGTCTTGGAATTTCAATCAACGCTTACCCCGTTTTCACTGTGTTCCGTTGGTTGTTCGGTATCCGTGGTAACGCTTACATAATCACGTTCGTCGGCGTTCTGTGTGGGCGGCATTCTGTCGAAATCCACGGCTCGTTTAAAATACCGCGGGAGAGTCTGTAGCACGTTGAGGATAGTTGATCCTTTTTTGTTTTGTTCATCAGAACCACACGTTGCTCCTCGGTTACACAAAATATGTGTTACAGTCTAATAACCGAGTCTGGGCTGGAATCAGGCTCTCTAACACAGTAACAAACTCGGTGAGAATAGACCCACCTGTAATATGTATTACTCGATTCCTTGTCGTTGCTGTTTACAACTCAAGATGTGTTTCAGACGTTGGTCAAACACTCGCGTCCAACACCGAGATGTTTTTTTTTATCTTTGTTATAATCCCCGTCAACAATTGGCTTTTATACAATAGTCCATGCAACATTGCGTCATCCCTAAAATGCCCACGTGTTGCCGTTGTTTGTAAACAAACCGGGTGGCGGTATGAAACGCCGATAGTAGTTTTTATACTAGTGTGGCGATGTGAAGTCGGTGCATGTACCTATCAGATGTTCAAGAAAACGATTACATGGCAAAACACAGAAGATTATATGACACATTGATATGTATGTATCAGTATATATATTCTGCGGATATATATATATATATATATATATATATATATAAAACGTTTTGTTGTAACTATATATTATGAATATCAATTACCCGCAGAAAAAAAAACTAGGTTTCTGCTCTTTATCATCGTGACAGTGCAATTGTCTAAAACCACCCAGTTTGAGGGACTGTATTTGAGAGGTCAAATATTAATTAAATACATTAGAGTTAATTTATCCGCCCGCTATGATTATTATAGTTTATAACGCGTACATACATTATAATGAATTTGGAATAAAGTCTTCGTGTATATTAGATTTACGGAATGATGTTTATATCTAGCTGTAATTAGATACTGTTTTAGATAGGGCTGTATTCTCATCTGTTTATATCACACGCACACACACACACACACGCCGCGCACACACACACACAGAGAGAGGGGGGTAGACAAATGATTATAATGACCTACTTTTAAATCAAACACCAATTAACAATTGCTTGAAACATTTATGGAAAGCTGGGGGGTGGAGGTAGATAATAATGACACACACACACACATCAGTACAGACATATTGGAAACTATATAATGATGATAAAATGTTAAGGGTTGTAGATACATATTGATGTTTTAGGGCAATTTTGTGCACATGGTAGGCTAAATGGGCCGAGCAACCTACAAAGGTAATGAAGCGAAGTCAAAGATGAAACACCCTTCAGATATGCTTACGCCGATATTCGAACTGAGGTGGTAATGATCCGTGGTCCAACGCACTATCAACTTGACCACCGAGGCGCCCGACCTGCTGTTAGAACCACGCGCTTAGCCTTACTATATCCGAAAATGCTATCCGTCTAAACTATGGTAATACTATAGTCTTCTGTAAGTTTAAGAGACTCGTAAAAATTCTACTGTGATGATGTCGGATCCAGTCCAGGTCTGGGAGTCGAGCCGTCCACGACCTCGAACATATGCGGTCTCTACCCCACACAAAAAAAAAACCACAACCTATTAGGATCATACCTCAATATACGGTATTTCGTTCATCCCAAGTAAAACAAAGTGACAAATCTATTGTCAACAGTCAAGATTTTACTTAATTAATCAGATTATTTTGATATTTACAAATGCACGAGCTTTGCTTTAAAACCAGCTTGATATTGTTTGTTGCTGCGTAAAAAATTCAGTTTGACCACACATACCGAAATTACAAACATTTGTGAAACGTCATTGTCGTATATGGAACTTTTAATAAGTCAACTGCCTTATATCACCTCTTTGACATCATGGGTAGAACGTCATCCAATATATTTACCTATGCGTGGCACTATGGTAGGAGGAGTTTTTCATCCAGCCAGGCAACTGGCAAGGTTTTCTCCACCGAACATGCCGTATATTCTAAAATTTATTTAGAATTAGTATCCGTGGGGAAGCTGTAAATTACAGACCACGTGCGTCTCCCTCATTTGAGGTTGCCAGCCAAGTTAAAAACTGCCATTTCGGCCATTATTATTATTACTCAATGACTGCAGTACCTTGAGTAAGTTTCCATGATGGACGGATTTGGAGTGGTATTTTATTATGTTTATTTGTAATTACTTCTGTGACATGTTTAAAAATATGCCATATAAATATATATATATATGCAGAGCTCATCCATCTAAAATGTTCCCTATGAAGCCTCTTCCAATTAGAAAACTTTCTGAATCCATACTTGTACTGTAGTATCTTGGATTAATAGTTTATGGCTAACTTGGCTGTAGCAAAAGCCGAATTAAACAACTCAGTGGCTTAATTAATTAACAGGTAAATCTAAGCCAGTCTTGTTATTAGGCTCAGTACATACCAACAAACCTGTGCTAAAAGTCTAATTCTTTTTAATTCACCATAATTGGCACCAACTGATACCAGATAAAGATTAACATCATCGGCCAAACTGAACCAAAAATGTGTTCTTAAAAGTTCGACGAAATAGAAATGTTGCGTTAATTTTATGCACTCAGAGACTTCACATCTCGGAACTTGTATTCGATTTTCGATAACAAATGTCCAATTACCATTAATTGTGTGGTTGTATTAAATTATGAAATTCGTGAAGACATTTATTCCATATTTAGCCCTTTATTCCTCAAAATCAACCGGTTTTTGTTGTTGTTGGTTTCGTTCACTTTAATCAAGGACGACATGCTTGTTTAATGTTTTATTTTCACATGCCAGTTGTTCCTTTCAGCCATTTCTAGTGGGGACTTGCCTCTTCTCATAATATAATATACATAAATAAACATCATTAGTTTAAGCATGCCAGGACATGAGATATCTAGATATGTTTCTGTGTGATACTGGCTGTGTTGTGTCAGTTTAATTGTCCTAAATCCGGGAATAATTCATCAATGTTCAAACTTGAACTGGCCTATTAAACACACACCCAGAAAGGTCGGACAGGTTTGTTTTGTTCCTTTATTAGATGCTATCTCTAAACTAAGCCGCCTCTGTTTATCTTCATAGCGCATAGATAATGTCAGTGTTTAGACAGGTGTTCACACTAAATGATGTCTTCTACGTGTTATCCATCACTGATGATACAAGGCAGTGATAACGTCAGTGAGGATGATTTCTTGCTGAACTTTGCTGAAGCTGACTGCTGACTGATCCTTTTAGGTAATGATAGCTGTAACTGATACTGGTCACTTACTGTCAGTTGAATGTCATCCTGAAATGGACAATATATATATATATATATATATATATATATATATATAAGAGAGAGAGAGAGAGAGATATGAAACTCTATGTCAGAAATATTTGCACTGATTTTCTACCTATCTTTAAGTACTTCCTATCAGGACCGTTGTTACCAATTTTAATTGAAATTAATCATTGTCTTGGAGTCACATAAGTTAATTATTAATATATATCTGGTATATATATATATATATATATATATATATATATATATATATATACAGAGAGAGAGAGAGAGAGAGAGCACTTGGACTCAAATGCTCACTAGAATTAATGGGATAACTACTTACTGATATGGGAAACAAGACATTGCCTTAGTGTACCTCCCACATGGTTTATTCTGCATACATCCCACACCCGAAGCCATTGAGAATAGTTTCATATTTCAAATCAGCCAAATTAAGCATAAGGCAACAATAGATGGATGGACACTGACATAACTAACAATAGCAGGCTAATATTTTGATCCAGTCACTAGAACAATTACTACACCATAGAAATGTTTGTTGAAAAAAATGTGGCCAACAGAAGTTCAAAAAAGATTTAAACCTTTATTATAATTGAATCAGAGGGTCCTCATTTTAAATATTACGAGTGCAAGATGTTTTAAAATAATTCAAGCTTTCCATACAATGGTTTTTATCAAGAATCTGATTTCTTTATTAATTTTCAAAACATTTATTAAATTGATACTTATATAGTGCCACTTACACGGCAATACTTTTTAATGCTTTGACTATCATAATCTTGTTATACATTATTTTTCATGTATTAGAGATTAAACTGTGGTCTGTAAATTATGTTCTATGTAAAAACTGAATTTGATTCATAGCCTTTGTTTCACTGTTTGGTTAAAATATTACACTGCTAAGGCAGCTGAACACACAGAAATATACGGACAATATTAAAACATATAGATTGCATTTCCTACCTCACTGATATCTAATTCACACTGCTGTACCGAGGTCACTCCTGGAAGATGTATCTTAGCCACAATCACTCGTTGTCCATTAACCTCTTTTGTTGTCAAATCGTACGCTGGCTCTGGCAACTTATTACCATTAACTTCAGATAGCTCTTGAACTAAGCCTTTTTTCTGTTGTCTCTTCGCTCCTGGCAGCCTAATTTCAGGTTCAATCTCTATATTCACATGATCATCAGCAAAGGTCTCAGATTGGTCAGTTGTTTCCAGCGTTATATTTGAAATCTTGTTCAGCAACGAATCCTTACAACCCTGAGCGACTGGACCGAATGTTCGCTCCAGTTCGGTGAGTTGCTGTTGGAATTCTTCATCTTTTTGGGCAGATTTTTTCATTAAGCTCTGAATGGCTAATTTTTCTGGGCCTTTGCACAATGTCTTCTTGTCAAGGACACTGTAATGACGTGATATCTTTACTGTGTGTTGGTCTTCAAGATAATCCATGGCCAGGTTTATAAGCATCCTGCGTTCCTCAACTAAACCGGAATCAAGTCCAAATTGTTGCAAGATATCCGGATTGAAGGCAACACACACCAGCTTGTGGACACCTATAAACAGTGACAAATTACAGGATTCTTATTATTCCATATGTGTGTGTGTGTGTGTGTGTGTAGGCCTGTAGTCATCCATTGTGTTTAGAACCTTTAATATTAATGACCTGGCTAATGGTATGCAAGTGTCTCCATAATTTAAGATTAGTTCATCATTCATATATTTAGTTTAATTTATCATTACCATCCTCATCTTTGCCAGAATACAAAGGACCACCCATCACTGGTATTGGAGACTCATCGTCCTTAGCATTTGGAATCCTGTTCCATTCAAAGACATTGATGAACAGCATAATATCTGGTTGTCCACTGCCCTATTATATTGCAAATGTTATTCATAAAGGTTTACATATTCAACATTTGTTCATTCTCATCTGAGAACAAAGGCAATGGTAGTTCATATTATACATGCTTTAATATTTGATTACTCATTTAGTTAAGTGGTGACATACAAAGAGCACAAAAATACATGTTGCCTAAGTTATACATCAAGATCATATATATGTGTGTGTGTGTGTGTGTGTGTGTGTGTGTGGTGTGTGTGTGTGTGTGTGTGTGTGTGATCAACACCTCAAGATAATTTTGAAAACATTCGAACAAAATAATTTGCTTTTCATGTGGCTAAACTGTTTAATTCAATGCCATAATATATATGTTATGTTATGTGATGTAAGAGATTTTCAAAAAAAGTGGGTGAGCATGTGATGTTCTGTTTAGCAGTGATACTGGGACCTGAATTTCTACCAGGATATCTAAAAAATTACAGAACGGCAAAACAACAATATGCAAAATCTCCGTGAACTATATGTACCACACACACACACACACACACACACACACATACACTGTGGGATTTATTTATAATATCTAGACACACTTGAGGAAAGATAATATTAAGGAACTGAATTTTATTTTATTCAAGTATTAACCATATATTTCAGATCACAGCCACTGGGTGGAAATGTATGTGGATAATCAAACAAAAGCCTTTCACTGAAGAGTGAAACATTCCTGACAGATATATAAAGCATCTAGTGTATGTGTGTGTGTGTGTGTGATTACAGTATGATATAAATTATTATTATTATTGTGATAATGACTATTATTAGCTCTCCTTACATAAATAACCGTCTGGACACACATATGTGGATTGGGAGGCTTCATGACTTCTTGACCGTCTTTCAGTTGTTTTTTAATAAACTTCTGATAGGTTTCCGGACTGGCAGTGGCCATCTCATCAAGCATGCTCCAGATGTGTTGGGCTTGATTAAGCATCGCATCGGATGATATTCCTGAAGGTATCTTACCAGCCATTGTCCTGTCGCTGTTGTGACAAAAAATTCCAGGAACGCACCCATAAAAATATGAAATTAAAATGTTTATTGATGATAGATCAATGAATTGAGCTGCCGATTATAAATGATAATGAATAATAGTAATGATAATGGTCATAATAATAATAATAATAATAACCATGTTAATATACTGAATATTTGTAGTAAATTACATGAAAATTAACTGCTCAGATGCACTTCATATTAAAAATAATGCAACACCTCTAATAAACTAATTAAATGTGGATTTGTTTCAGTAATTAGTTTGTCATATTGTGCAAAAACAAGAAAAAAAACTTTATAATAACTGAAAAGCACTTAGAGAAGCAAAACTGGATCTGCCCAAAACAAAAAGTGGTGTAACACCGTCATCCGTCCTTGAGAAAGACAAACACGCCTTCCAGTCTTCAGCGTTACTTCCTTTATCCGTTTGGTCATATCACGTCATTATTTGTAAATGATATGAAATAATGATGGACCAATGAAAGCATCGGTGGCCTATTAAAAAAATCTAATCGAAATGTATTATTGAAGCAAGGTTTTCATTTGTTGGATCACTGCCCACTCTTTTAAAGGTTACCTAACCTGTTACGAAACATATATTCACGTAAATTTGCTAAGAACACATCTTTTTTTGAATATTTTAAGAACACATCCTGTTGTTACTCTCTGCCAGATATTCTACCTCAAACTTGATTTCTTAATTTCAAGCTGAGCCTCCTGGTGTATTATTTATTGCTAATTAAAAAACACCAGCTTGGCCCAATCGATCAATAACTTTAAGGATTTTGAACAAGTGTAAACTAAATCATAGCCTCGCATTTTAAAATCGTGACCACAACTGAATGGCTTCTCAGATTTACTACACAATTGCTTAATGATGAATCAATGAGTTTTCTTGCATTAAATAATTCTGTTTTGCATTTAATTTCTGTCTTTTTCGCAGAAAGAACCCCTAACAGTAAGTTCACCCACAAATAAAGGTCAATATTATATATTTTCAAACCTTTAAATTATTATCAGTAATATGCCAATATAGACAATTTTCATAACACAGGCACAATCCGTGCTCCAGACATTCACTATAATGACTGTCAGACTGAAAGTCAGATGTTATGGCAATAAACTCTAAATATCTGCTAAAGAACAATATGAATTCAAACATTAGGAAAATATATTTATCTTAAATAGTTTTTAAGTTTATTCAGAACTTCCAATATGGTTAATGACCATTCATTTTTCAAACAGCTGTCTCAGTTACAACTTTTCACTCATACACTGAGGTTGCTAAATATTATATATTAAAATTAAGGGATGGTAAATTTGAAACTACAGTTATGTATACAATCAAGTATAAAGTTGACAGTTTATTTTTGTCTAAAATATGATATTATTGAAAATAAATTACAAAGTTGGAAACTGTAAGAGACATCTTATTAATATGTGAAACAGATTGTGATCTCTGTGATCTCGAGATTGACAAAAGGAATATTTTAATCAGATGGTTCAGCATGACAATTATATTCTACCCATGATTTAGTGCACAGATGCCAAACCTTGTCTGGTGAAATGCAACCTGCTAATGGACTTTTGCTAGATGGCACAATAGTTGCAGAAATCATCTATTGGCACAGTATTCAAGGTAAATGGACAATTTGTTGTCAGTTACAAATTAAGTGTTTTAGATTTAGTAAGTCATGATAAATGTTATCATCCTGTGTGTTTGCAAGTGTGTGTGCATGTGTGTGTGTGTATGCAATCATGGATGTGTTAACCAACTTGCATAAATATGGAACCACTGTGAGCCTTTTGTTGGTGTTATAATGGTAAATACAATTACTGGTAACAAAATAATAATTTCTTTACATTTACAATCCAGTAAGATAGCATCGAATTGCATGTGCCATCAAATCAATAATGACCAAAATAGGCTGCAATATGTTAAGATGCAAGCACACAATTTACATATTGAACAAGTCTCTTGGGTATCATGTCACCATTAGTAACACGCATCACATAGTTAATATATGTATCTGGTGAGATTTAGACTTAATACATATACCTAATGTATTGATGATGATGATGATTGATGTTTTACGGGCACTTTTGTGCACTTGACAAGCTAAATGGTCCAAGCAACCTCCAAAGGTAATGAAGCGAAGTCAAAGATGAAACACCCTTCAGATATGCCCACACCGAGATTCGAACATGGATGGTAGTGATCTGTGGTCCAATACACTACTGTTAGACAGCGGAGGCACCCCTAATGTATTGATGAAGATTGTCATCAGCAATGAACTAAGTCTGAGTGTTAACTCTTGGAGCTTCCTGATGTATTGCCTGGACCATCTGATAGAATGTCTGAATATGTTTCAGTTCAAGATGCCTTTGCAACCCACACAGTTACTGTTCATTCTAATCACATGGATGGAGATGGACCAAGAAACATGTTGCAAAATGTCTATTGGCCAATGAACGACACATAATGAGAAAAACATACTGAAATGACCACAAGTTGGTCCACCAGACCAACTGAAAACTTAGGTCCACTAATATTCCAGGTTCCATGACTGTCCAGTATATATGATATCTTTGCTAGTTCTTGGCTAATTCACCATGCATGCTCGAGATATCATGAAAAGATATTGGTCTTTCAATATATTTCCTCAATAGTCAGACAGTGAACTTTGCCATTTCTGTCGACCAATCATATTTCACTTTGTAACAAGCCTTTGGTATTTGACCTTGGATTATGATAACAATCACTCAAATTATTATGTTGACTGTGATGATAAATCTGTATATAAAAGACTTACCATATATAATTATCTATAAGGCCATCTCATATAAAAGACAAGGTCAGTTGTTTTATCAATATCACAGAAAACTGCCCAATTTAAATATAAGATAAGGCAGAACGTAAAGATTTGAACCTGGACTTTTTTTATACCTTCTGCATTTAGTTAATGGCACTGTTTGGTTAATGGCATGACAATGGAATGAGTAATTTTGTCCCTCAAATAAGTAGGAAGGTTTTAGTTTATTTTGATGCATCCATGCAAAGAGAGGTTGTGGGGTCTCATGAAGTTAGCACACCAGCCAGCTGATGATTTGAATGGAGGATCACGGAGCATCAGTTGTGCCTGAACCTGTATCATCGAGCGAGTTACAACATTATCACCACTCTCCCTCTCTGTTTATGAGCACCAGCAGTAACAAAGGACAATCTCATCAAGGACAACCTAGCCTTATACACAAGTTTATAAGGTAGCAGGCAAGATTTATGCCACTGAGTGTTGAAACCTGTTTAATCTGAAAATGAACTGAATAATAAGGAAAAATGGAAACCACACAAGTCTATGAAACAAATCAATTATTGCATCAACAAGTCTGTGGTGTGGGATAGACCAACATTTCTCCAAATAGCCTGGCTCCAGTGGAAACGACATCCTTCTTTGTGTGCAGTAAAATCTCCTGGAAAGCATTCCAGACTGCCATATCTGAAAATCCACACATTACACTAACCATCCAAAATCATTACATTGCAAAGTTGGCTGAGAGCACTTTTTTAATCTTTCATGACAAACAGCTGCGACCTATTTCATAAATCTATTGAGAAGAAAAGTTGAATTATCTACAACTGTGCGCAATGGTGTTACAACTGACTTCTGTCAGCATACCACAACTTTCCAAATGACATCATACTCAGCAGATGATCATTATAGATTATGATGTATTTCTTATTGCCAAAAGACAGGTCGGCATAGACGAATTTAAAGCTTTTGTTTCTCAGAGAACACAGTCACACAATGGATTTGTGGTGACTTGCAAAAATCAAATCAACACTGTATGTAAGTTTAAGAAGTTCAACCCCAGTAGAATGTAACTGTAACCAGTTAGTCATCACCAAAAATCCTGGGGTGCCATAATTTTGGGAACCACAAAATTCTTATGAGAATCGTCAACCGAGGAACTGATAGCAGGCACAGCTGGTGTGTGTGTGTGAGGTACAACTGGTTTGTGATACACACCTGTTGATATGGCTTGTAGAGTTTAAGTTAGACGGCTGGCATATGAATCATGTAATCCAACAGAGCCTTATCTTGGCTATGTAGTGGTAGGAATTCCAGTGGAGGCTGTACCAATGCGCTAACTTGTGAAGGACCTGCCTCTGGTTAGTCTGGTATGCTGAAAAAGATAAAATAGCCCTGCATGTAAAGTACAGTGTATGTGATGCCTGAAAGTATATTAGGCCATTTGTTTTTTGAATACTTGTTTTACAAACCCACCAACCACAGCTGAAAATCAGCACCGGGAAATAAAATTGACTTTTATTCTTGTTATTATTATTTTCCCTGCGACTAACCTTGTTTTTTTTTCTTCAGATTGTTTATTTCGACATTCAAAATACATCATTTTAATGAAAGCAAATGCATACAGAATGTTGAGAAGGAAAATGCTTAAAGCATTGCTTATACATGCACCACCCTTAACATAACATTAAAAATATTCTTGATAAATTTAAAAATAAAAAGATGTGGAAGTTTAGCACTCGGAGGTTTTCCTCAGTAGCTGCTAACCTAAAATAACAACTCGATTAATTTAGGGGAGAAGTGGGGAGGTTTGACCACCTTACATTTCAATGGTTTGATCTTAGTATACGTGATACAGCAATCGGTAAGAAGTATTTTTCTACCTGTCCCTCAATGTTTAATGTTCCTAATAAGGCACTGATCACGTGATTATATAAACAAAGTGGCAGGAAGTTCAACCACAGTGCAGGGCTTGTCTTGTTGAAACTCCTGGTTGTCACCTGTTGGGCACAGCCAAATACACACAGTCTGGGGGAGATGGACCACACACACACACATATATATATATATATATATATATATATAGTGTATACTTTTGAAATGTTGACACCTATGGAAAAAAGTCTGAATTTTGATACGACCACTTTCAGTCTCTAATTGTTTTTGGTGGTGTATTGTTGCAAATTGCTTCAAAGTAAACACAAATTTTTTTTCAGTGATATATTAATAATATTATTATGTTTAAAACTATTAAGTGTAATAAATAACGAATAGGGTTTTAATGTGGTCGATTCTCCCCGCCTGATCAAGACTCCCCACTTCTGCTATACCTTTTTGAAACAACAACAAATCGAAATACTACGAAATACTATGTATAACTAGGTATTAGCACAATGGTTTTGCTTGCAGCATACATGAAAAAAGCATTCTTCGTGCATCATTTTGTCTTCCTTGACCCATGCACTAACAGCCTCGTGGAGTGGGCTGTTGTTAAGTGGTATCCCCCCTGCCCGATATGTTTTTTGTGAGACCCCTCTCACCTTCTGAGATATTTTTCTTGGGAAAGCCTGCCTGGATACTCAAAACCAATGGTTGAATCAAGAAGTTTAAGACCCAGAGCAATAAATTTCTGGATTCAACAGTCCGATTCACACCAATCACTACATGGAACGATCGGTTTTGTGGCAGATCCCACATGTGGAATCACATTCTTATGTTTAAATGTGTTCCATTTTTTGTCAGATTTGCATAACTGATATATGGAAAAAATCGGCTGTAAGCTTATTAAAATATGCAGATCAATTTGTGACAGTGATAGTGTCAACCAATCAGCAACGCTAAGAATCCATTGGCAGTGCCGAAAGTGACATTTCTATTGTTTACTTTTCACTGAATTAATGACAAAAACAATGGCCTTATCATAAAATATTAACTGAAAACGTAATATTTAAAATACATATATAATTTCATATACCTGTCCAATCAGAGTCTCATGTGAGGCAAAACGTCTGACATTGTCCTGATTACCATACTTACTTCCATATCTTCACATTTGCCGCAATCAGAAAACCAGCCAAAAATGTTGGAATTACATTGAACATGACAACACTTGTTACACAAAAGCACAGCTAACACCTAAATTATTTAAATATACATACTTTACAGCCAACTGCAATAATCATATACCAATGTTAACCAATGAGTATTCTGAAGTGAGATGTTTCAGATAATTTTGATTAAATAACAAGTCTAAGAAATATCCAAATTATGCTAACTCCATAGCTGAGTAGGTACTCTAAACTACACAAGTAAATCTAGGACTGCAGGTGACTCTCACATTAGTCAATATTAACATATTTTAACATTAGGTTATTCCCCCTCCCCCCATATTACATTAATCAGTAATAAAAGAGCCTATCCACTCTCAACAGAGGCTACTTATACAATAATATCTTCGGGGGGAGGGGTGTCCTAAATAATGCACACACAGGCATGAACATGAACTGACATGCACATACAGTAAATAGTGATATTACTAGGCTCACGGGGGGGGGATTTAATTGTACATCTGAACATGAATTGAACACCCATTATCCTTTATCCATGCCCCTAAGATCTGTAACTAGATTTTTATATTTTCCATACGAAAAACCACATAGCTTGACAAGAACAGCAAAATATAGAACAGAATAGCGTAACTGTTTAAATTCGTGTGCATGGTTTGTAGATCTAACTGACCTCACACAGCAGCTCCTTTCCAACCAATTTTGTCGCAACATAATCTTCCCACAATGTGAAGATCTCTGTTTGCTGAATTTTACATTTTAAGCGTTGCACCCACTTCAATTTTTCTTCGGCGATGACCTGTACTTGCATATCCACAAAGCTGGCCTCTTAGTGGAGGAAGTTAACTAGCCGGTAGAATGGCAAGTTGTGTCGGTGGATGTTTGAATTCAGTTGTCAGTGCCAGCCCTCACAGTCATTATTGGTTTGGATGATGGGGTTAAACACAGACCAGCACGCTGGAGGCCAGATGGTCCTCTGTACCCATGTGTAAGGGTGTAAAGGGATAGTTGCAAATACATGCTGGATTTGTTCTACTGGTAGGAAGGGCAAACGGAAGAGATGGCGGGTGAATTTATGCGTTTTCACATCTTCCATGTATACCACATCCAAACCCAAATCCTGAACTTTGCGCCAATTATTATAGCCTGACTGCAATGAAAATGGCAGCCTCTGATCCTCACATCAGGAATTACTATATGGATAGCACACCAGAGTGTAGCCTTATGTCATTACCGACGGGCAATTTTATATATATATATATATATATATATATATATATAATACTATAACACAACAAGGGCGAATAGTGCATTTTATTAAGGGTGAATAACAATAAAGGGTGAATAGTCTTTTCTACTAAAGGCAAATAGTCGATAACCCATACTAGACCTCTACAGCCTTTGTATAGGAGGGCAGAATGTCTTGAACGTGAGATGTCTGTAATTAGAAGCGAAAAATGTCTATGTACGTGAGATGTCCTTTTACCATATAAAAAATAAGAAGTCTAAAGTATAGAGCAGTGCCATTATGATTATCAAATTATGATTATTGTATGAGAAAAAACTATATCATGTCGAGGAACTGTTTGAATTGCTATGTTGAAGTATTCGATCCCTCGATCTATCTATTTTAATATATTCCAGAGAGTATAACTTCTATTTGTTTAAATAAAGTTACTTATGCTTTCATTATATTAAGTAATTAACGTAACATTAAGTTAATCATACTTAATGGGCCATTGCAATATGATGTATTAATTTTATTAATCTTGATACTATCTATTTGTGATTTTAGTTTTTTTACCTGGGCACCATGTGAGAGTACCTCGGTGTAAATGGTCACCCAGTATAAATATTTTCCAATAAATAAATAAGACTAGTCCTAGCCTACGCCTAGGGGGGGGGGCGATATTAGAGTCTACAGTACAGGTAATCTAAATATGACCGTAATAACTCTCCTAATTTGCAACCTAAATCAATAACACACATAGTCTCTCTCACACACACACACACACATATTCATACACACATGCAATATATATATATATATATATATATATATATATAAGCTTACCATGGCACGGAGATTATTTTTACATAGCAACAATGACGCCGTCGATTCATGAAGCTTTCGCCCCACTGAATTGTCGACCCCTATAGTTTCAGCTGGTCGTGAAAGATCGTACTGTCCCACGTTTGGCCACCTGTAAAATCCATCACATATTGTCAGGACTTCTGTTCCGAGAGCATCAAACTACGTTTAGTTGCTAGAAACGCATATATTACGTTTAAGACAGTTCTAACAAGCTAAGGGACTGGAAAAGTAAATAAATCTACTGAATAAAAGAAGAAGAAAAAAATAGCATTTCTACAAAATATTACAAATAATACTTTTTTTTAATAAGTAATACTTTTAACATACCTATCCACGGCAGCACGGGTTTTAGCAAAATATAAAAATATCCTTACTAATTTTAACGACCCTGCACAGTGAAGCCGGATTCTAAAATATATGTATAGACACTGTGTGTTGATATGAGCAGACTGAGATTGAGAACAATTCTTATCAAAGTCAATACCATAATAGTAATAATATATAAAAATCTATAGCGCCCTATATAACCCGTAAGAAGTTTATTCTAAGGCGCTTGACAATAAATAATTCTATGGATGCAACAGATTTACATCTTTAAAAATATATAATTCTTTCCAGCCAAATACAATATATATCAAGCTAGGAAAAGCTGAAACAAAAAGATTAGTTTTTATCTTCTTTTTGAAGGTATCAAGGGTCTTGCACTTTCTGGTGGTTACTGGAAGATTATTCCATAAGGTTGAAGCAGCCTTTCTGAAACATCTATTATCGTGTGTCACTCCACGTATTGTTGGTACGGCTAAGAATGCTCCAGACTCAGACCGTAGAGACCTTGTAGCCGTGCCATCAGTGCGCTTGGAAGACCATATACAGGAGAGCGTTGCCGTAATCTAGCCGAGATGTTCCCAGGGCCAGTGTTTTGCAAGCATTCAATGTGATATGACCAATGTTACGAATTTGGTAATAACAGGCTTTGGATTTTGCATTTACTTGCCTCTCCATGGTCAGGGATGTATCAAAATACACTCCTAAGTTCTTCATTGACGATGCTACAGAAACATTATTATTACCCACCTGAAGCTGTAATTCCTCATTTATTCTAACCTGATGTTTTGGGTTAAAGATAATGAGCTCTGTCTTTTCCTCGTTTAACTTAAGCACGTTTGCACTCATCCAAGTACTGATATCAGCCAAACAAGCTTCCAATTTCTTTGCAACATCGGACCAAGTTGTTTTGGGCATGATCGCGATATAAACTTGGGTATTATCTGCATAACAGTCATAGAGCAAATTATGTCGCACCAATTGGTTTTGAATACAAACAGTACTTACGTGGTCCAAGTACCGATCCTTGTGGCACCCCAAAATTCAGGCACTTACCTTCTGATGTCGTCATTCCTATGGCAACACACTGAGATCTGTCACTCAGATAAGATTTGACCCAGAAGAGGGAACTTCCGGTTACTCCAAACGAATGCTCAAGGCGCGTTTGAAGGATCTTGTGATCTATAACATCGAAGGCAGCAGATAAGTCAAACAGGACTAATGCCGCCATACACTTCCTATCTAAAGCTTCAACAATGTCATGATGGACCTTCAGGAGCGCGGTCTCTGTAGAGTGACCGGTACGGCAAGCTGACTGAAGATTATCGTGCAGTCTGTGACTACTCAAATGGGTCTCCAACCGCTTAGCAACCAGCTTCTCCAGGATCTTCGACAAGAAAGGCAGATTAGACACTGGGCGGTAATTTTTCAAATCCTCTTTATCCAGATTTGGCTTCTTCAGCAGTGGTCTAATATTGGCCTTTTGAAAGAAAGCGGAACCTTGGACTCCACCTGTGATTTGTTTATAATAGCCGTAATCAAAGGCAGTAGGTATTCCAGCACTTCTTTCAACAGGTATGTAGGTAATGGATCTAGTTCACAAGATTTTGAGGGAGGCTTAATGATAATATCACGTACCTCGTCTTGAGTGGCAGGCGCAAGCTTTGTCAGAGGCTGTCCTACAAATTTGATATCAGCGCTCATCACGACAGCGTCGCTTATTGGAGATTTGTGATTATCAAGGTCATCTCTAATGGTTGTACTTTTTCTCATGAAGAAATCACTAAACTTGTTGCCAAGTGCTCATCAGATGAACATCTTGGCAGAATGATTTATCTTTTATGTCCCATCAAATTCTTAGTTATTATGAACAGACATTTTTGACTGTTCCCACATTCCGCTATCTTGTCTGAATAATAAGTCCTCTTGGATCTCATGAGAAGCTTTCCTACTTCACGATATCTTTCTTTGAATAGCTGATGATGGATCTCCAGCTTTGTTTTCCACCACAGTCGTTCAGCTTTCCGACGATTGTGTTTTCCTTCTCGAACTTCTTCAGTATACCAGGGAGCATTTGGCCTCAGGGTTATAGTTTTCCTCTGCAGAGGGGCATACTTATTAATCAAAAGCTTAAAACCCGAATTATATGCTTCCACAAGGACATCTACAGCGCCACTTGTACATAATAAGGCGGCAGATGATTTGATGTCCTCGATTAAATCTGGCACAGAAATAGCACAATGCCTGCGGAAAGTGATCTCTTTTTTACTATGCTACGGCTTCACACAATCCAGTGTAACCTGAATGGCAAAATGGTCACCTGAGTCTTTACCTCTACTATCATACAGACATGGGTCGAAACGAAACTGGGATCTCATCTCATCGCCTTAAAAGAGGGATAATCTTGGCTGTTATTAAGACAAAATAACAATCAATAATAACGATGCTAATAATAGTAATAATAATAAATAACAACAACTACGACAAATATTTTAGTTCACCGTTAAATAAGTATTGATTTAAGCTACTTCAATTTGAAGAAGAAGAAAAAATGCAACGTACATTTATTTGTTTGAAAATTTAAGTACCGAGTTACGATATTTAGGCATCGCACATTTTAGTCGCGGTTCGTGATTCCCAGAAGCCCCAGTTTTTTATTTCACCATACCTGTCTCATAATCAAATTAATGACTTTTTAGAAGGCTGGGTGTTAGCACCAATATAGTGTTCATCGACTGTAATATGCATTCCTGAAATCATGGAATAAACATTATCCTATCCACATCCTATTCAACGTAATAGATACAAGTTTCGGCTTCATGGTGCAAATAACGAACACGCGAATACGTTACAACGTCGTATTTGTACTAACCGCGAATTGTTGTATATCAGCGATAACACAACGATATACAATATAGCAAATAAATTCCACACGTATCTGGAAATTTGTTCCAGCCAAATTGCTTATATAGATGTACGAGAAAGGGTTAATTGAATTTGTGTGCATAATTTCAATTCAATCGGGATAATCTTAAACAGTTGACAATAACTATCGAATACGGGCTGAAATAACAATTATTTTATTTGATGCGTTCGCCTTTTCCGTCAATTTTCAATCGGGGTAAAACTTGGTTGCCAGACGATAATTTTCTTAATCTCCACAATTCGTTAAAAAGTATGTCAATCAGACAGCTCCAGTAAATATTTAGTATACATTATAATGATGCTGAAATACGTTTGTATTACGGTAAAGAATCGGCTCCCAGAAACTTCTCAGTTATGGAATATGAAATTAAATTGCGGGTCATTGCTCTTCTTATAATTTGTTATCTTAAGCTTTTACATGTTGTTTTGATTAATATTATTTCTATGCCTACAAATGTTCTATCGGTTTGTCTGGATTGTATTATTTTTGTCATATAGTTGTATTGTTAGATATTTGTATCATATAATAATCTGTATGTATAGGGTTTGGCCTGAGAACTATACATCGATTGAAAACAAATACAATAGTACACTATTCTCAACGATCAATGGCAATAAGGGAATAAAAGGTCATGCGTTCTCACATCAGGTGTCCATACATCTTAATTAGGTCTTCCACATTCGGCGTGAGACTCCCACAATTTCATCAAATCTCCCACACTCCCGCGCGGGAGAATCGAAATCCCCCCCCATTCTAAACGAAAATGTTCTTTATATATATATATATATATATATATATATATATATATGTGTGTGTGTGTGCTGCATGTGAGATCGATTTTATCTGAACGGTTTATGTTCAATAATAATAAAATGTGGTATTCACAATCATGGAAAGCATTTAGACTAACTGATTTATGCATACATCCCTGAAGCCCTCTCATTTATATACGAGACACCAATTTTCCGAGACCCTCCGATTTACATACAATTTTCCCACACTGGCATTTCCGAAACTTAACAAGTATGGGTGGCACAAAGATCGTGTAGCCGATCCCAACAAGTCATAGATGCTGCATCTTAAATAACGTCGTGTTCAACCTATTACTACTACTAACTGACGCCGTCGTCGGTTCATTTACATAAATCTGACATCTCGGTAGATGTTTCTTGTTACAAAAGTAAATAATCTTCATATGGAATATACAAATATTAAGATTTCAGGAGCATCCGGTCTGTGTCTAGCTTCAAAATGGCAACATCCGCAGACCAGTTGTAGTCGATTAACCAGCACTTTGAATTGGATTATTTAATATGTGTTCATATTTTGACATCGTATGTAATTTGAATTGTTATATTTGTATTAGTTTTGAAATTTGAAATGAATTTGAGTATATATATATATATATATATATATATATATTGTTTATAAGCATACTACAGATATAATCATAAGAAATCTAGAATACAATTCTTTATTAATTACATTGATTGAATACCTATTTTCACAATCACCGTGAAAGCTGGAAAGACCCAGATGAGATTGTGTATTATCTATCGTCCACCTCCTTCTGGACGGAATCGCTTCAAAGCTACGATGTTTTTAGACGAGTGGTCAAATTATCTTGACCGCCTAATAACCATACCTCAGGAGGTCATCATTACTGGAGATTTAAATTTCCATTCTGATGATCCTACAGACGTCAATGTTCGTCGATTCACGGGGCAACTTGATGCTTATGGTCTTGTACAACATATTACTGGAGCGGCCCATATCCGGGTCGCTATTTCAATACGATCTGTATTAGAAGCTGTAAGATTGGTGTATTTGTTGATGATATAGTGCATACTTAAGGAGATGTGGTATACGTGAAAGAAGAGAGAGAAATTGCTACGGGGGATTCATAGTAATGAATTGTAATGTGTATTGGTCTGTTATAACGGTGTGTGATCTGCTTAAGAGATGGAAGCATGCAGTTAGCAATGAGAGAACAATGGCCTATGTCTCATCAGCAATTAACGATCCGTATCAATGTCGTTGTATAGAAATTCTGCTGATCCTTGGTGCTTAATCAAGTAATATTTTCCACTGACAAAACATTTGAAGTCTTGGTACTTACACATATGTTGCATCTGAACAGTCTATTTTTTATTTATCAACCAAAGAAAGGTCATTAACCAGTCAGCTTTTTTAAGTGTTGGATTTGTAAGCTCACTATTTTGCCGTTTATTTCTCTTTCAATTCGTTCATTCCCGACTTAGCTTCGGATTCATAATTAAGAAATTTATATAAATGTACACAAGTTTAAAACGACAAACACTGGTCAGTAAATTCCTATCAACAGCAAAGTATCAGAACAAACCGGTATGGTGAAGCTAAGATTCACCCGATCTGTATGATTCCACATAAACATTTTCGGCATATTTTGATGAAGATTTTCATGCCAAGAACATGGCTAACCAGTCCAAATTGCATTGATTACATAACAACATCGACATAATGAGTGGGTTATCTCACACCATTGTCGAATTTATTTGTATCAATACAGTATTGAATATTGAACTTTCCTTTTATGTGCGAAGCATGGAATGAATGTTTCTATAACATTGCATTCTGTCAATGTGGAGTTCTTTGCTGATGGGTCGAATCCTAGAATAGGTCATACACAGACAAAGCTAGTGTTGGCCAGAGCATAAACATCTGGTAGCTCACCTTTCCCTTGCTCATCAGATATGCCAGAATGCTGGGTAGTATAGATAGCTTGGGAATGTAAAAGTTCTAAATATCAGAAAGGTGTAGGAATGTGGAGATTTGAGAGGGGCGTTCTGGCCTAATAGCTAGATTCTTATTCTAATAGACGTCTGGTTACAATTCCAGAGAAAGTGTTAAATTCCTCTTATTATAACTTGAAATACCATGGAAAGTCGTTGGGTTATTTTCCAATTTGGCAATTAGGTGAACTACAAAGGAGCCAATGTTGAAATAGGTATATCAGAAAACAGTTGAACTGTGCCAGCTGTCAGTCGTTTACTCTATGTGTTTGTCTCCTGTCAAAGCTCCGGCTTTGTACGGATAATTAAGAAAGATATGTTTGTTTTGGGGATACAGATGGACATCTTTTTATTAGGTGCCTTTTATCAATTCTTTTATCTTGAAATTATGTTCGTGCTCTTCTTGTGCTAATTTTCCTGATGGTCTGCAATTTCATATTGGTGCTTAATCATAATTTAAACCTACCCTAGCATTAGTGATAGGGAAAAGGGTATTATGGGCTTGAAAGCCCATTTAGCCTACCATGTGCACAAAAGTGGCTGTAAAACACTAATCATCATCATGTCGCTGTCCCCATTTTGTCCTTATAGTCCCGAATGGCCTTCTATTTCAGCTTACGTAATTCAGTCTTATTTTGGTACTATTTTTCTGGGGTTACGTTTAAACAGGACTCTTCATGGTTTGGTTTTCCATTCCCTGTTATGTAAGTGGGATTGACCATAACTTGGATTGATTTAGTTCTTTTAAGCAAATATTCTGGATTATGGCTTAAATGGAAAATAGTTATAGTTCGGGTATATTTCTTGTCCTATAAAGTTCATACCGTTTTCATCAAACGCTGGTTCTTAACTTAACTCAACCTTGATAGATCACTGGACAATAGCCTGGATTGGTTTAGTTCTATTAGGCAGAACATATATAGCTATAATCAGCCAATACGCATTACAATTTATCCCTATGAATCCCGAATAGCATATGGCAATTGATGCAGCTAACTATTATAGCAGTTGTGACGTAATAGGCTGATGTCTTTTGACACAAGGTTTGGATGTGACAAATGCAGTTTCACTTTCTCGTTTCTTGTATGCATGATATCACAGACAAATACACGAAGCTCACAGTTTCTAACACCTATCTAGTGAAATGAGACACTGCATCGCAGTACCTGTTGGTTTTGTCAAGAACGTTGGAGGTGATACCACATCTGATGGCTACAGCAATACATCAATCTTTTATATTCCATAACCTGCCTAAAGGTTTGAAAGGTTCATTCTTGTATTGATGGTTATTAGTATTTATGTTCTCTTGAATGAAATTCAGCATTTTTCGGCTACAAACGCACGAAATCTTTCTGCGTTAGAATTATTACTATTAATCAAATGAACAATTTAAGTGTCTTACCAAATAGTGGTGCGGATCTATTTTCGCTCAATCTCTAGATGTGTCTTCAACATCTTTTAACTAATATGCATTCCATTCATTTTCTGGATCGCTAGGATGCCATATCCTGCTGACATTGCTGAACAATTAGGACATAATACTAAGCCATTAATGAAACATGGTCTAGTGTCAAGACGTTCATTTAGTCTGGCTTTGTTACTTTGCTTGCAAGCCAAATTATACACTACACCTATTGCCATTGTTGCTGATCCTTTATATACAGCATGATGACGAAGGAAGGTCCACACAATAAACAAGCAAGTTTTGATGGTGGTGCTTTTGGACCAGAGTCTCTCACGATATGCTAATATGGAAACGTTCCTATATAACCTTATCTCGTTAGTAAATAATCTGGAAGAGATCCTATTTGCACAGGGTTGGTTTGTTGTGGCATCGCCTAAAAGTGAGTGCGACCAAAGATATTTGATTGAACGTAACACATATACATGGACAGTTCGACATGCACACTACGACTTCCACATTACGACGTGCACACTTCGACACGCTTACCTTGACATGCATACTTCGACATGCAGACTTCGACGTGCAGACTTCGCTATGCACACTTCAACATGCACACACTTCGACATGCATACTTCGCTATGCACACTTCGATATGGACACACCTCAACATGCACGCACGCCACGCTCACACACATAAACGCGCGCCTGCACGCAACCAAAAAGTTAGAGAAGGATTTAGGGGGATTGAAAAAAGTGATGTATCATTAATCAGCTTCTTTTAGCTGGACTTTGTCAGAGAAACCGAGATTTTGTCAGAACCCAATCAAAACAAACCTGTCGAATGGGGATATTTTGGGATAGGAGATTAACACTAGGATCTCCAAAGAAGCTAAACGTTTAGGTCAAACAGGCTACTGTTTTGTTTTAGGTTTAGAAGAGTTTGAGCTTTTTTATTTTGCCGGGCATGTTTTTGGGTGACCATAGATTCATATTATAAGGCGGGTTGGAAGCAAGCAACCGGTTGTGAGTATGGATCTGTGCTTACCCTGGACAGGTCAAAGGCATTACTTTGGTTGTGGGTAAATGGAGAAACCAACTGAAAAGATGCAGCAGTGATTGTCACCGAAAGAGGTAAAAGAAGCTGATTAATAATGCTTCAGTTTTTCCAATCCCCTAAATCATTCTTGACTGTTTGCCTGTGTCGATATGAATCTGATTGTATTTAAAAATAATTGTCCTTGTATGAATGCATGTGTGGTTGTTTATATTAATGTGAACAAATGTGGTATTTATTATCCATCATGGAGTGTACTTTATAATTTCCCTTTTAGGTCCTTAAACTGTAAATCACTAAATAACCGAAGTGAAATTGTGCATCTGCTGTTCTAAGAGGTTTACGTGTTTACTAAACAGCTTATTGCTGTATAAGTGAAAGTATAGTTTCCTGTGCATGACCAAAACACTATACTGCCCGATTTGGTAATGGCGTTTGTTTAAGGAAGAAACCGGATATTACTGCTTTATCAAGTTTTTCCTGTCTATTTACATGGGAAACCTTCCCAATACTGCAATAGACAATATATTAACACACCACGATGGTGCTGTTCAATACGTAAGAATTGCATAGTAGGTTCAGCTAACAATGAGTACCAGATGATGAATCGATAGAGCAGGGAGCTAGAGAGTGGCTTTTATCAAACGTGCCACTGTTGTCTGTTTTAAGTGATTTTTTGGTTTGTTTATGCCAGAGGCTAGGCATTTTTCGGGTGACGCACGGATTCATATTCACAACCAATTTGCTTGCTTCCATCAACACATTTCCTGCTGTATGAATCTGTGCTTACTTGGCTTATACAAAAGGCGTGGAATTGGCGTGAATAAATCGGAAAGCATCTGAAATAGTTCACCAATGGATCTTTGGCAGTGAGAGAGAGGGTAGCTTTTGTCAAAACGTGCCTATGTTTTCGTGTTTCAGCTGATTTTTCGGTTTGTTTACGCCAGTGACCACGGATTCATATTCACAACCATTTTGCTTGCTTCCATCAAAAAAAAAAGACTGGCGTGTGAATCGGTGCTCAATTGGGTTATGCCAAAGGCATGGAGTTGGCCTGAATAAATCAGAAATCATCTGAAATGGGGCACCAATGAATCTTTGGCTAAAGAGTAGAGCACACCTCCAACGGCCAGACTAAACTTATGGCTTGTCAAATTACGGTATCTTAAGCCAAAAGAAGTCTTTTACAATTTCGCGTTTAGACTCTTAAGCTTGACATCACTGCGTAATCAAAGAGAAGTTATTCTGTTTAAGCAGTGTATTTATTTTTATCAACAGCTGTTTGCTGTGGCATTGAAGGCAGGACATGTATCTGAGATTCCATAGAAATATCCTTTACCAGTACTGAGTGTTAGAAGTTTCCGTGTATGACCATATGAATGAATTGTCTGATTTTTTAATGACACATTACAAACATTACTCAAATTAAAACAAAAATGTTTTTCTGATATTACAATGGTTTTGTTGGAGTACCTATATCCTCTGTGTTTAATGTATAGTTTGTTCTCAATCCATAACTCTCATTAATAACTATTCATCACTCATACTCTTATACCATTGTCTTATTTTCATTTCTTTATGATGTCCATTCTACTTTTATTATATGTAATCAATAATTTGTTGCCTCATTGAGTTATCATATTGGTTTTCGGTTGCTTTTATGGCAGTATCAAGCATATAATAAAATGGGTAATGAAATATTATGGTAATATATTTCTATACATTAACACCATTTTTATTTCACCAATAACATTGAAAAACGAATATGTTGTTATCAATAATATTGCAACTGTTATTACCACAACAATAACGGCTATTACTACTATAAATGTAAGGCTAGTAACTCCTAAATTAGAATACCTTGCTGAAGTTCATCACCTCCTGATCACAATTAACACACCGTCATCAGACAATTGATTGTAGTTTGTAGTTCGGAGAGTATCAGACAATCTACTAAATGACCGTACATATTATGCCAATCTCCCCGTCATGATATTCTTTCGATAACAGACCAGCAACAGTACCAACCCCAAGTGGCTTAGCAGCCATGCAAAATCTGAGGAGATCTACAAGGTTTTCGAAAGCTCCACAAAAACTTGACCTTTAGTGTTCATAACATTCTGGACTATTTTTTAATGTTATGACATTCAGGACTATTTTGTTTTAGAATTGATGACATTCGAAACTATTTAGGACAATATATGTTTTAAAGAATGAAATATATGTGTGTATCAATTTATATATATATATATATATATATATATATATTAATGTATGTAAACAAAATTCTATTCGTAAAAACGTTGCTGTTTTGTTTTGAATATGATGTAAATTTTGCTCTTTTCTCGGATTTGAACCTGTTATTCTCACGCAGACAATATTTGATAATATGGAGAATATTCCCAACCTTTAGGGAATATCAAAGAAACAATATGTAACTATAGTATTTGATTAAAGTATAGTCATGACATGGTCACTCGTCCACTGAATACACTATCACGGTCATATATACCATCTATTAAAGACCTCTGATCTAATAAATCATGACGTATTATTAAATAATTTATATAGATGTGGTATAAAGGGGGACAGTCAATAACTGGTTCAAAGTTTTTATCAAAAAGATCACAATTTACTAAAACAGATGGAAATATGTCGTTCAGTCACCGAATTTATTGTGGTGTCCCTCAAGGTTCAATACCAGGACCATTATTATCAATAAATAATTTTTCATCGCCAATGAACAATTAAATAATTTGTATATTTCTTGCTACATTTGTGGAACAATTGGACAAAATTAATTCAGTGTGATACTTAGTTATGTATATTATAATCATGATAGATGGTTGGGGTGCAATCATGATTCGCTTGTATCTTCCACATTGAACTTGTTGATGTACACCTTATTATGTTTACGTCGTCAGTATTTGAGCTGCTCTTGACTGTGTGTAATTCTTTTGTCTTTCCATGCTTTCATTATATTTTATTATATTTAATGTAACATTATAAATGTCATAGCAATTAATTTTTTTTTTATTGATTATACTCGTGTCGACTCAACTGGCTTTGCTGTGTCCAGGTAAACAAAATACATGTATATATATTGTGATATATATATATATATATATATATATATATATATATATATATTAATTATATAATAAAAAGATGAACCTTTCTACCTATTGTGTCCCTCTCGTGTGTCTCTGGCGCACACGCACCGACGGCTGCCTGTTACAACGGAAGGAATTATGTAAATTAATATTAATGTGTATGTTTATATGTAGATTGGAAGAAACCCATTGATATTCTAACGGCAGATCTCGACATCACTGACAACTAATCAGTACAGGTAGTTGTCGACTTACGACCTACGCAAATAACGACTGTTCGACTTTACGACCGGTCATTAGAACATAGCTTCGACTGGTTAAGATCGTAAGTCGACGATTACCTGTATTTGATACGACAGATGCTCCAGTTAGACGATATCTTCCCCAATAAGGAAAACAAACATTGCCGTATTTTCGATGTGATCTTCTGAAGCTATATATCAAATTAAATATAAGTTCATAAAGACATAGCACTAAACATGGACACAGGAAAGGTCACAGCACTAACACTTTTAGATGTATCTGCAGCTTTTGACGCCATTGATTATTCTGTACTTATTCTGCACTCATTCTTAATAAATAGGTATCAGATAATAAAAATAAGAAAACGTTTTTCAATGGCAGTGCCTTTGTTTTAGGGTGTTCCCCAAGGTTCCCCCACTACTGTTTACTCTGTATACCACACCACTAAGCTCACTTATTCACAGTCACAAATTAGATCATCATTTATATGCAGATGACACCCAAGTATACATATTTTTATCTACGGCAGACACTGATCTTTCCATTTAACAACTTGGTGACTGTCTCAATGATATCTCTGACTGGATGACAAAAAATAAACTTAGACTCAATGCCAACAAAACAGAATTCATCATTATAGGTACATCCAGACAACGCAGCAAACTTAATCATTTCTTCCCTATGAACATCCTTAGTCATAACATCACGCCATCAGACATTCTACGTAATTTTTTTCTCTGGCATGTCGCTCCTGCTTCTATTATATTCGTGACCTTCGCGTTATTCGGCGCTATATTTCTCTTTCAGTCGCCAAAACCATTGCTACACCACTCATTACTAGTAGACTTGATTACTTAAACTCTCTTCTATATAAAATTGCATCGAATGATATTCTAAAACTTCAGTGAGCTCAGAACTGCTTAGCTAAGGTTGTCACACGGTCTCCTCGGTTTTCCCATTCTGTCCCACTTCTGAAATCTCTTCACTGGCTCCCGTTCAATCTCGCATCATTTTCAAACTATGCACTATTTTCTTCTGGAGAACCTTCGTATTTATTTTCCATGCTTTCTTTAGCACCCAAGCTCAGAGACCTCCGTTCATCTGGTTTTTACTTATTGTTCGTTCCCAGGATTAAAAGTCATACTGTTGTCCCTACTCTTTGGAATTCACTTTCTGAACATGTTATGTCATCAAATAGCATATATTCTTTCCATCACCATTTGAAAACTCACCTTTTCACACTCACTTATCCTTCCTAAGTTTCCTTTCCATCTGATCATTGTTGATGAACTTTGCATTGTACCCGGACTATCGAGTTTGCCCAACTCCTGTATTAGGTACGCCACTGAGCTCGATTCTTTTCGGAGACATTGGCGCTATAGAAGTTTTGTAATTATTATTATTATTATTATTATAAAAGTATGGTTTCACCACACCCAATTATATATTTCCTGAAACTAAAACTTAAGTCAACGAACGATATAACACAACACACACACACACACACGCACAGACTGAAATAGGCACAGAGCCATAGACAGGCAGACACACAGCCATAGACACAGCATTTTCCAGTAGATGACATAACTGTAAAGCTTATATATATACCCTGTATATATATGTATATATATATATATATATATATATATATATATATATATATATATATGAGCCATTATTAAACACAACTTAATAAAAATCTAAGTATCATCTTCCAAGTATTCACCATATCTCCGGGTTCTGGGTTCGAATCCGGCACATACATGTATACCATGTATCCCAGGTATGGTTAACGCCGAAGGTTAACAACTTAAATCAATTCACCATCAATCATACAATTCACCATCAATCATACAATTAAACATCAATCATACAATTAAACATCATGCATCAGCCATACTGTTTGAATACACTTAGTTCAACGTGAGCTTAATTCAGAACGAAGTGTTACATCAAGATGTCGACAGCGCGATACAGAACCAACGACGCATTGGTGCTATCCAGATGACAAAAATATGACATTTAGTCCAGATCAGTGAACTGTTTAAAGTTAGACAGAATATACCCAGAGATGTAATAGACACATGCATTGACTACTGTAACAGAAAACTCAAAATCATCTATCACATCCAACACCAGTAAATCTGTATCCAAGTGATTGGCTTGTTTATATGGTATCTCATCATCATAGAACTTCAAGGACTGAAACAGAACAATACCTTGTAAAATAATGACATGAATCAAGTACATACACAATGTGTAAACACATGTTTTCCCTTTTTCAAGTTGGTTAAAGATTTTGATTTGATATGCATTTAAGTTATTAAGATCGAGAAGTATACCAATTAAAGCACATGAGTTGAAATTCAGGTACTAATTCAGGTACTGGTAATCCTTTTTTTGTATTAAGATATGAAATGGGCTGATAAAATTTCATTGGTTTGATGGCTTGTTTCTTATTTAATTAATTTTATAATACCAATTTTCACCAGTAATATTTATAAATATTAATTACCACCACAGCTGGCCCTGTCTGCTGGATAAGTCTCCTATCTGTTAATACCTTCCTCTTTTATTTCAGTGGATGCATGCGGTGGATTTGGTACATCAAAAATAGCATTCTAGATAAGTTTATCTTTTGTCTGGTTCATGAATTTCGTTTCAGTGAAGTGTATATCATACACTCTACAATTAGTATTCGAGTAATTTAAATCTCATCATATATCTGAACGACAACAATTATTAACACATCTTTTACTTCTGTCAAGAGAAAAAAATAACAAAATGAATGTTTCTACCACTAGTTGAGGTATTTAATAATTAATTTCATAACATTTAAATTATATAAAAGTCCATATAGATCTATAAGTACCAATTGCTTACGTTTAAAAATAAATATGGATGCAGGTAATCATGTAAATACTCATGCAGCTACTTATAATTACTGTAATTAGGGAAAAAATTCGGATTATTATTATAGTACTGTAATTTTAGAAGTCCAATTATATTATTAACAATAACAAAGTAAAATATACCTCCCGCCCATAACATCTTCAGTGGCTCCAGTACATGCAACTGTAAGCTTATGTATATCTTACATACCCATATTGTGATCAATAGGTTGATATTGTTCAATAAAAAAATAATAAGATTTTGTCTGAAACAAATATAGATTTAGATAGATCTTGCTTGGGTAGGTTGCTTGGTTCATGTCAAGTAGGGCGTGTCTACTTCAAATTGTTATGCTTATTTTTTAAATATCCTTTATCTAAAAAAGCCAGATCATATCAAATTTTTACACTAGCTTTCATTTACTTTCGGGGATATCTTTATTTGTGCATACTTTTCCTGTTACTGCAGCCTAATGCGGCGCAGAATGAACCAGTGCCATTAGGCGCCATGTTAACGAAGGGAGCTGTCCGTGACAATCTACCTCCGGTCGCTAGGGCCCTGGCGCTCCATGAATTCAAAATGGCGCCCCATGTTATAAATAGTCTTTGATATTACCACAGGATGTATTCCCAAGCAGTGAGATGCAATCTGTGAGTTGATGAAAAATTTGGCAAAAGATGACAAGAGAGCCCCCAAGAGCAACAGCTATTAGCAAATGAGTGCCATGATTATTGAAGTAGAGAAGGATGTGACGAAACTAACATAATCTTATAAAAGCCATGAGAAGGTTAATAAAAGCCAGTTTTTTTGGATGGCAAGTATATGACAAAGAACTTACCATAATTCCATGTCAAGGCGTCAAACTACAGCTTTCTGCCGGATTAATTTTAGGCTTTAAGAGGCTCTTACATGGGCTATTAGAATTTGGGGCCCCTTCATAACGTATGGTCGGCCCCCGTATCTAAATAAAGATATATATATTATATTATGTTTTTTTGGTGTAGAACATGAAATATTTAAATTTTTAATGATTTTGGAACTCGTCCAATTTATTTCATTAGCAACTTCATGATATTTTTATCCGAAGTCCACATCCTACAGAAATGTATCTAGACTGAATTTTTACACTGAAATTCTAGTATTCAAATTCACTAGCAATTAAAGTTTCTAAAAGCATGAATTAAAGGGAAATTCTGACTTGCTACACAGGTAGCAACATGCGGCATAGGTGACAGAGGCTAGCCACTGGTGGCCCACCTCTGGTTCGATAGTGGCAACTAGCGGCAATAACCAGATCTAGCCCAATAAATAATCCAGCTCTCCGAGTCGGCTATTCGGGGTCGTAGAATTCTGGATTCAACCGTTCCAGCCAGTCAGGTCGTTGTGAATATCAACCGCTCCAGCTAGATAGACTACCTCTACGTCAGTGTGTGTAGTAGGCCTATCATTGTACAGGATACGTGTTCCCTGAAGCTGAAACTTAATTAACATGTATGGTGTGTGTGTGTGTGTGTGACCACATATTATTAACAAAATAAATACTCTTTATAGATTGATTAAATGACTAATTCATTGATTTAACAGAACTGTACTCAATATCCAAGTTTGCATTTTGTACTTGTTAGGAAGAAGAAGATTAACTAATTCTTGGAATTCTTTAAGATTGGGGCGAAAGTAGTTGTTGAAATTTGGGGTGGAGATCCCTGGCTGTAGCCTATTTTTGTCACTTCCAAAAGTAGTACTCAGTACTACTTCTGAAATGTCATTCATACTACTTTCGCTACTGCTACTAGTAGTAGCGAAAGTAGTAGGGACGACATTTCTTTTAACGGAGCGCTCTGGACCAAAGAACCAAAACCGAATCCATGCTGTTGTTGCAACGGTTAATTACTCACCAAAGCCTGTTTATATCATTGACCTAAGAGTTTATATATATCTAAGCTTTCTGGTGTTACCTTTAGTTAAATAAAACACCTAGTTAAATTAACATGTGACACATTTTGACGAATGAAATTATTAAACATATATTCATTTATCAAATTAATAATAACGAGAAGATGTATTAAAAGAAAATAGTTTCATTTTAAATACAGTAATAGATCTAGTGTCGGTGAATTCATATAAAATTCACCCAAAAGATAACCTGGAAAAATTAGTTATTTATTGATGATGTTAATAGTTCTGAATAGGGATTAGTCTCAGTGACGACCAGTTCCCAGCTGAGGTGAACATGTACCCTCTTTGTCCGCATATAAATTCCACATACGCTTGTGCGCAAATACGCTACATGTGCAAAATGCTCACGAGCTACGATTACCTTTTACCGGTGTCGCTTTTCCCCCAATAATAATTAGTCATGGGTGGAATAGGATTTATATCGATGACATTGATAATATACTGTAGTTTACTTTATGATACAGGTATTTATAAAGCTACGTTCTATCATTAGAAAATATATTCCTAACAATAATAACGATCTTAACTAGGGTTATTTTAAACACTAAAACAATTTTTTTTTATTATTAACTCTACGCTCTAGAATTATAGAATACCGAATTATATATAGATCTAGATCTTCTAGTCTTAAGTCTAGACCACTGTTTCCCGGCCAAGATCCTAGTATTTAGACTAATTAGATTTATTAAATATAGGTCGGAGTAATTTAAATAATACTAGGAGTAGGAAGTTCGATCTAATTAATACGACGCCAATCATCCCAATGATAACTTAATCTCGCCGTAGTTAATGGCTGTTTCTAGACCTAGTATATTGGTGCGGACCCGGACGTACATCAAAGTAGCTATAACTCCGGCACTTCAACTACGCATGTGCAGCTTACCGAATATCCAGTAGAATTTAACACACTGCCTGCTACCGGACACATTACGGATTTACTAAAACTCCAGCACTGTCTGCCTAAACCGAAGTATTTGTACAGTTCTGTCGAGGTAACATGCAAGCAACGCTGTATCTTGTGGGTGCCTGACCACGTTAAACAGTGCTGTCGTCTCCACTGAATTAATTAAAAGGGGGGATGTTAAAGACCCCTTGAGGACATAATTTTGGGCTCCATCTTTCTGGACTGCTCCTCTATGAGTGGTGGGGGATGACATATGAACAACCACTCAATAATAAAAAAGAGACCATACTTGAAATAAATGCTCGCACTTTCTTGTGATAGATCATGAAATGAAAGAAAATAAATCATAAGTACAAGAATAGCTATTTATCCCCCTCTATTCATAAGTTCAAACTGAATATTGTGACATTTCCGGGCAGCAGACTACTGACCTATTTTAGGGGTCAGTGCAACAGATGCATTATATGAGTCACGGATACCGGAAATGTGCCAAACCAATAGCTATAAATTGTGGTTACGCATCTGGACCTGTGGCCACTTTGTACCTTAATTCCTTAACTTATTTTTTCTTAACGATCTACTTGGTGTAAATTCTAAACAAATTATTATGAAACAGTGACTGGTATTAACCTATATTAGTTTATTAACTTCAATATTCTTCATAAACTACAAATAGAAAAATAGATAGACTATAATTGTTAAGTTAAAAATTTTGATTAATGTTTCCTCAAAACATTAAAACTCACAATTAAATAGTGAGCAAAATTTATGTTTTAGGATAAATAGTAAATGAAGTGTCTACACGTACATGAGCCATACGTTTAGACCCGTAGTCTAAACATATGTAAGCATGTGCACGCATCTGTTTTTGTGTGAGGATGCGTAGGTTTAGACCGTAATACTAAAGATATGACAGTTATACTAATGCCATTAAAACTATATCTAGCGTAACCAGAAATATAAACATGCGCATAATGGCTCGCATACTTTGAGACTACAGGTCTAAACATACGGCTCACACACACGTAGCCACTGCCAATAGTAAAACCAGTGAAAGAGTTTATAATATAGATCCCTTCACTGGAATTAAGGTACACAATTCCAAAAGCAGTAAATTGAATAATACATGAAATAAACATCTTTTGGGTTGATCATTACTTCCTGTTTGTACTGTCGTAAATCAAAGTAAATGAAATTAAAGTTGACTGATTTTGTTGATTTTGATTATACAGGGTTCCACAAATCCAATGTGAAATATAACTGTTAAATTTTATAACTTAGATTTATGGCTCCTATTATTGTATTAATGCCAAAATGCTTACACCAGAAGTAAACATGTGCTCAAAAATTACTTTTGGGGATAAATGGTAAAATCGATGAACTACTATAAAACTAAGGATAAATTTCCTAAGCTTGATTTGGGGGTTATAAAGCTGTGACTGCTTGGGTTGGGTGTAGGGATACAAGATAAATGTGTGCTCCATGTTATTTCAACCATGAATCCAAATCAACATTTTCTTCCATTCATTGGTTAGAGTTAGAGTAGAAAACATAAATTCATTCTAATCTTGATAAATTTACTGTCTCACAAAGGTAGCGAAACCATCCTACATTTACATTCATATAAAACACGTGCAAAATTAACACATCAGCAGTTACCACTGTGTGACTTATGAGTGCTTCCTTTGATAAATCAACTAGCTCTAATGCCGTTTTTCTAATGTACTAAAGCAGTCATTATTGGTGTGGGCAGATTTAATTGTGTGGGCTGAGTTCATTGGCGCGAATGCAAAATGAGGTAAATTCACTCATCACCCTTTATTAGAAGACACTTCTGCCCAATTTTCCCAGTCACAATTCCCCATATACCTACTGACGATGTTTCAGGGATCAGATTAAAGGGATAGTCCACCTTCATTTAAAGTTTTCAGGACTAATACAGCTATTCTCACAAATATCATAAATAATGTGTAAATGATCACCCACATATTAAATAATCCAGTCCAAAGTGCTGACTAATCGACTTTTAATGGCCTGTGGGTGCTGCCATTTTGAAGTTGGACAGTGACAGGAAGCTCCTGAATGCTGACATCACTTGAACGCAGCAGTTTGACCGGAAGTCTGTAGAGCCCATACAAAACATGCAAACAAGTGTGAGCAAAGAAGAATTATTCCAGAACAAAATGTAATTATCTTGTTAAAATTACATCATAAATGACATACAACCATATCATTTTGAGCCAGAAGGAACCTTAGAAGAGGAAGATGATTCAAAATGGCTGAGAAATAACAGTCAAGAGTAACTTTAATCCATGTCAGTCTAGAGAGATCTCATGTAACATCAGAGCATTTCAGTTTTCTCCTTCCCACCTTGGAATCTGGCTTCTGGTGCAGCCGTAATGGTGGCCCTCCAGTAATTTGGATTATTTCCCTATATCTATGAGTATGATATCAGGTATATTTCGTGATTATTATTGTGGAATTACACAGTTAAGAAATATTTTCTAATGGTGAACTGTTCCTTTAAATGCCTGAACTACCTTTTTGTGAGAATACCTCATGATTTGGTCATATTAATCCAATTATCTTGTTCTAGTGTGTATGCAAAATGTAGATGAAGCTCTTTTTCAGGGTTGGAAAAAATCAGATTTTTTCAAATAAATTGAACATATCAGATTTTTCCAATTAAATACGATTTTTTTCTGATCCAATTGATTTTTTCAACATTCTCGACAATCTCATAAAAAATATGTAATTCTGAAAATAAATAAATATGTGGAATATCATAATATACCCAATAGGCTGAACATTTCATTCTTAGCATTTCAAAAATTTTATGGCAAAGATGTTATGTCCAAATTTAAAATTTATTTAAAAATACTTTAAATCAACTGGCAGGAGTAAAGTGAGTAATCAGGTAAGTATAAATTTAAGATGATAATGTTTGTTAAATCAATGATTTAATCAATTTGATTAAATCAACGCCAACCCTGCTTTTTTGGTTACTTTTGTGCACACACAGGATAAACGGTTTAGCAAAGTTAATATGGCAAGGTGGATGATGAAACTTCCTTGAGACATAGCCTACTCAGGATTTGAACCAAGGTGTTAGAGGTCTGTGGCTAATCATAGTACTGGTTAGGCCCTGTAAATGCCCCTGCAGTGTGTGGGGAGTTTGAAGCAGTAGTTATTTGAAAATAAATTCTACATTGAGATTGCAATATTGTGATTTGGTTATTTCTTCTCTACTTCTAGGTTGGTGTGATCGTGTTCATGATAAGATATATTACGATGTGTTTTCCATCACACAGTGTTTTCGTCGATTGAACGCTACACATCAGGTTGGATGTGCCTGTAAGTCTTGTTAATCAGCTTTCAACTAACGGTAACGCTGCATAAACAGACATAATTGACTTTCCTGGCAATTTGAAATTTATTTTTAAAATGACTGTACATAGTGTTAGACATGGGGTCAATTCAATTCTGGAATTGATGGTCAGTTTTGGAATTGGAATTTAAACAAATTGGAGTTGATCAATTTGGAATTGAAGTTTGCTACAAAACCAAAACTACTAAAGTACCTACTCCAAGCAAGCCAGTATTAAGAAGCGGCTGGCCCCGTATGAGGAGATGGACGAATTCCAACTGACTACAACGTTAGATCCACGTTTCAAACTGGACTGGTGCCAGAATGACGTGTCTCCTGATGTCCACGATCTGCTGACTTCCCAGGTGATGCAATAGTTGCCAACAACTTCAGCAGAGTATTTGGATTTGATATTGAATTGAGTGGAATTGGAATTGACCCCATGTCTGCATAGTATGAATGTGTAGATGTTGGAAGTTTTCTATTTAATTTTTTTACTGCTATCAATCAGAAGTAAAGGTGTTCCTATATATATATATATATATATATATATATATATATATATGTTTTTGTTAGGATTTTCACATATTTTTTATAAAACCTGGTGCACAGCACTTGTACATGTTTTAGAGATTGTGACAGACAGCTTTCACACACTGAATATCATATCAGTTTAAGTTGTCCGGAAACATATGTGTATGCAAAACAATTAGCAACAAAGTTATGTTATGTTTTACTTTGTAGCTGATCAAGGAGGTAATGTTGGGGTGCTTCATTATGTTCCTGCCGAGGCAGAGCTGAATTGGTTGATAAACAATGGCCCACACAAGCCGTACATTGTATTACTGACACAGCATGTATTCAATGGGTAAGTGTTTGGTGTATTCTTTTAATTTGAAGTCTGCACTTAACTGTGACAAATCTGAGTGGGTGATACATGGTTTTCAATCTTTGGGCTTTTAGCCAGTTGTCAAGTTATTTGCCAGTTTTTAAAAATTTCTTCAATTCGCTGAGGTGAAATATTTTGTAGCTCTAATTACACATACAGTATATACTTGTGTATAAGATGCCTTTTTCATACTCCAAAATCGAGTGTGTCTTATACGCAGGTCATACTAAAAGGGAAGTACTATTTGGTATAATTTAGGGGGAAATACAATAATATTCTTTTTCAACATTAATAATTAATATATGAACAATAAACAAATTTATTAGGTGTGTTTTCTCTATTGTCTTTCAAATTCAAACTTAATCATGATAACAGCCATGATTATTTAATCCGATGCTCTAATTAGTGACATGATCACAGACTTGTCATTACTATCGAGATATGTGAGCATGTGTAATTGAATGGAATGGTAAATGAGGCCACGCAAAGAATGACCATATAGAAGCCTCATCAAAGGAACACGATTACAGCAAACACTGTGTTAATTACTCCCAAAACTGGCACATGGGAACTACTAATAAACTACTTCAAACAGCATTACAGAAATGAACGCACAGCAGCAGACAACCTGAAGTGGCCCGTTGTTACCTATCGTCACACAGTGGGTAAAAACGGCCTGGAATTAAATCGACCCCACCATCATTTTTAAATTGTTCAAGAAGTGCCTCTATCAGCAATGATTTAGATGGTTTAGGGTTTATGTAGATTGACAAAATGAAAACTTGTATCATAAATGATTTTGTGGATTGTTTCAGTTCTAACTCCAATTCATAATTTATCAGATGAATATAATTTTTAGGTTTTTTTATTCTGGTTGTTATAAATGTTGTTGTAATTGTAACTGCGGCATGAAGTCAGCCGGATGTCGGATTAGGGCAATCTTGCCGTAATTTATTGCCGATATTTGTTTTGTAAATGAGGATTCATATGAGTAGATGGCACAAACCTTACACAGCTGCAGTTCTGGGGTGCTAATTACATGTATTTATTCAGCATCATTTAGCTGCAATTCATAAATTTAATAATAGTAATGTAAATTTAATAAAGCACCCTTACTAGCAGGAGCCATTCAAAGAGATTTTACAAGGAACTGTGAATCTACTAGTAAATTGTTTTAAAAAGAGACTATCTGAGTCAGGAGCACATTCAATACATTTATACACATTGATATGCTTATGAATGAAGTTATTTTGCTCTCTGTATTTAAATAGTGGGCCAGCCACTTTGATGCCAGTGATATCACACAAAAAAAATGATGGAATCACACCATATTGAAGAAATAGATGAAAACTGGGTGTATTCTGGTCTTTAATAGTAAACATTACAATAAATACTACAAATTTAAGATAATACCATCATAACATTTGATTTGACAAAAATACACATTCCAATTATACGCCTGTCACCTTCAATGGACAGATTCCAAACATATGAATTCAAACTAAAAAGTGCAAAATTGTTGAATTTGTCAGTTATATAATATGGCATTATATAATGATCTCTTCAGTGAGGTGATCCATGCTTTGAGAAAATCAGGCAAGGTGAATGGAGTTCTCGTAATAATGAACACAACAGACCTTCCAGCACATTTCTCACCAGATTCCTCTTGTCCGAACACAAATTTTGGTAAGTATTATTTATTGTTTGAAAAACATTTTGTGCCTTTGTCTGGTTTATAACAACTAATTTCTTGTGTTGCTAGCGATCAAGGTGTTTTTCTCTTTTAAAAATGGCTAGTTGATGTTTTACTGGATAACGCTAAAATTGTTTTCAGTTAGAGTGAATACTTGTTCTCTAATCTTTAAATTAAACAAACGACAATTGTAAATATTGTTCTCATTAGTAAGTGTTTATAAAATATAAGTTTCTATCGCATGGCTTCGTGTAGAGGTTATTGTTCGATAGAACACACAATTCGTGTATCTCTGCTATTAATTGACCTTTATCCCCATAGAGCTGTATAAAGGTGACAGCAAATATGAGCATTGTAAGTCGGCAATGTGGAATCCCATGGGAAATGATCTACTTATGACAGATATTGAATTTCCAATAGTGGCCTTGCTTAATGAGACCCAGATCTCCTTTCTTATAGATGAGGTTCGTATTTACATGTATTACACCATAGACACTAAACTGTGTTATTAGTGGTGCTTGTTTCTGTGCAATCTTGTGACAATGTAATCCAGATGTTGATGTTGCATGGATATACAGATGATACTTTATAAGAGAGGGTTTATTGTTTAAATAATGCCTGTTGTGATGTACAGAAATTGTCGTGTCCCAATTTTGAAACAGAAAGTCGTACTCTGTTATCACTGTATTGTGATAATGATTTACCATGATAACAAAACAAAGAAAAACTTTATTCTTATAATATCAAATATTGGTGATAATGTAATAAAAATTACTTTTATCTTATTTTGTGAAAGGATATGAAATAGTAACCTAAAATATATTTTATAGAAGGTGCCATATTAGAAATCTTTGGTCTTTTTCCAAAACAGAACCATCAATTAATGCCATTATGATTCTGAATAGTTTCCAGAGTAGGAGAAAATAGCGGATGGTTGATTTATGCATTAATTGACCTGATACTTGCAAATAAAATAATCTATGTGCATGCGTAGAGACACACACGGAGAGAGAGAATATTAATATATCAAATGTTTTTATTTTTAGTGTTATGAGAAATTCAATAAACCTGTAAATGGTACAACCCCACGATCATACCCACTATGTGGAGCCGAAATCAAGGCTGGCATGGATGCTGTGAAAAACACGCCTACTTGTATTAACCGTGGGAAGACACGAAATCTAAATCCACGTACGTATGTGTGTGTGTGTTACTATGATGAATGAAATGATAATGCTAAACATGTTTGGAAGAAATGTTTGACAGATATTTAAAAACATTTACGAACAAAACAAACGAATGGTGATAAACAATATGATATAGTTTTAAGCATAGTACATCATTCCGTGTTGGATTGTTAATGTCTTTCTCTTTTGTTATAAGTGTTGTATTATCTGATTATTCATTATCCGTCATTCTTGATGACATCACCGATTCAGTCTCCGGTTTTCCACAATTTTCAGAACAAATCTGTGATCCATTAGGAGATGCCAACGTTTTTGGATTTCTGCATCCGATTCGCTTTCAGAACAAAACTGACTTTAATGATACACTGGAAGAGGGTTCCATCATCATGGCTGCCACTAAGGTAAATGGTGTGGCATTCATTTTGTTGTCGCCCTGCTGATTCCTTTCGGAATATACCGTAATCGTAGCTAGTTGCAATACGATTTGTATTAAATGTTCATAACTCTTATTATACAACAGCTATCATTTCTGAAGCATGTTGTGATCAGCTCATCTCTGTCTGTTACCAGCTAAACAGCTGCTAACATGATGATTTCAACGACTGGCCTGTACTGAATACAAGCGAACTGTTGAAACTTTAATCCTTCGATGTTGACTTGCCTTTATCTTGATCAACAAGTTAAGCGATTAGGTGGTGATAATGATAAAAGTGCTCAAGTGGCTACCATTTACATATATTATTATCGAGCCCAACCTTACATACCACTATCATCGTCTAACCATGACAGGGGTAGAAATAACTATAAACAAACTTATGGTAGTCAGCAGGACAACCTGGCTGGAAAATCTAGTAGTCCACAAATAGCCCTAGTAACTAATTTCTATGTGATAATAATATCCAATGGCAAATATTAACAATAAACTGGTGTAACATATAACTAATTCGCTCCGATAAACTGCTCCCAAATTTTCTCCATCACTTGTCATTTTCTGTTTTATATTTTGGTAAGTAGGCGTCGGCCTCAAAGATTATAATCATTTCCGTATTTGGCAGTAACCTGTCGGGTTACCACGGACGCCAACGTCAATAGTCTGATCGTAGCTTATGTCTACATACCGATACTGAACAAAATTTTCTTTGATAAATTTTGATATCTATGCCAATTCGATCTTCTGTGCTCAACCCTACATGACTTCTATTTGACTTCGCCTCATTACTTTTTGAGGTCACTCTGTACATTTACCTTATCACGTGTACAAAAGTAGTCATAAAACATGAACACATTTTTACTTGAGATATATATTTATTTATTAATACTGACCTTCACCTTGTGTAGGAGATATTTAAATATACTAATTTAATTTTCCATGCTCAATCATACACGACTTATATTTACAAACTGGTACCAGTCTTAATTTGGCATGTCCATAGTTGCATATGAAAGGCATCTTCTAACCTAAGCACACTCTGGCCAGTATTTAGTTCAGTATATATATAATGTGTAACAATACTTGTAATTTTAGTGTACAAGGGGTGACTGAACTACTTTTATTTTGTACTCGAGTAGAAGTAAAAGTAAGCCAGTTCAAAACTACTCGAGTGGAAGTAAAAGTGAACTTGTAAAAATCTACTTGAGTATAAAGTAAAACTACTTTCTAAAAGTAATCGAAATAAAAGTAGAATATAAAATGTATTGTAACACAAAATATGAGAATTAAATACGCAGCACACAAGAGTGAACAAAATTTTCTGCATCTACAGATATGTGCTATCACCTTACGTTCATTTTGTCCGCAGATGTGCAGATTTGCTCCCACTTTCAGTTAACTGAACAAAGCCCTCGTTCAACTTCAGCAAAAGCTGATTCTCAAAGTTGGTGCTGTCCACGGGATTAAAAATTTACTTACAATGAATTTTGGAAAACAGTTGGATTCAGCTGAAACATTGTATAACAAAGTGAGCCTTCAGAAATAGGTTGGCAAAATTGTGAGTCTTAAATGTCAGTGAGCATCAGCTGAATCATGTATGCTGAATGTTTGCATTCTAACAAAACTCATTTCAATACCACACCATATTAAAATATATTTGTTTACCGTAAATTTATCAAAAGATACACAAGTTGGTGATAACTTGTAACGATAATTTGCAGCAACTGTATTAATTGTCTCTTAAATCATAGGCTATGTTATGACTAAATAAGTAATGAAAATATCGCGAAGTAAATGAAAGTAACGAAGTAAAAAGTAGTGTTACATCCAATAAAACTACTCCATTACAAGTAAAAGTAGTTAGTTGAAATCTTACTTCGTTACTTCCAGTTGCTTAAAAACTATGCAAGTAGAGTAACGAAGTAGTTTTACTTCATTACATGAGACCCCTATTGGTGTATAACTTTAGTTGTTTTGATATATAATGTCATGGTGTAGTAGTTTTGAATGGCTTCTATTAGTAAGATTATTATTGTAATTATTATTATAATAATACATTTTAGTAAAATAAACTGGCAACTTTAATTGAACTTATTTACATGTTGCTGTTTTTACTTTTAGATTCAGTGCCTTAGGAGCACAATATATAGGATACTATGTGATTAATGTAATAATCTATGTGTGTGTCTGTATGCATGCGTGTTTGATATACAGGAGTTAACGCCTCAATTGTTTGTTATCTTTCAGTTGGATGCAACAGGATTATTTCAGTACATTGTGCCTGGAGCATACACAACAGTGGCAGGATTTGTAACCCTTCTAGCAGCAGCACAAGCTCTTGGCAGCGTGAAGGAATCTATTGATCCAGTCAGAGACAAGCCTATCATGTTTGCTTTTTTTCAAGGAGTAAGTCTGTCCACGATGCTATTTACCTGGTGTACCTGTGCTAATTAGTCCTATATGGAATGATAGCAATAATGGCTACATAAACTAGTGTATGTTTATCAGGACACACACACACACACCAGGGTTCAATATGTAAAACTTCACTTGCCTGATTGTTACTGGTAACCTAATCATGATGTTGAACAATGCAAAAGCTAATGTGGGTTGTCTCACATGGCAACAAAGTTCCATGATGATGATTCAAACATTTATTTGAGATTTGCCCATGATTTCATACATTCAAAACATTGGCCAATAAAACAGGAAATGGTCGTCTAGTCTGGTAAAACAGGTAACTTGTTAACATGTGTCAATGGAATTGGACAGAGAGATGCAACAATTCACAAAATGCTTCCCAGAAGTCATCATACAGCCGGCTTACATAAAACCTCACTGCCCATTAAGCGCAGCAGCTCCAGATGTATGGCAACTTCTTTTGTTTTTGGCAACCTTGTTTTTATATTACTTACCTGACATGGGAAGTTAATGTTAAAACATAATGTCAACCCCTGCACACACACACACACACACAGACATATATGGTGGCACTAGCTCATGGTACCAACACCCAAACATCCTGAAAGACCTATATCTCTATAAATCTATACATGAATAAATCTACACAGATATGAACCTCTCTGTGTGTGTGCATTTTTACATAGATGCACATACACACACACACATACTAACATACACATCTTGATCCATAAATCTGTACATCCAGATACTAATAAGTGTTTGTTAAGTCTGGATGAAATTTGGGGCCAGTAGGATCAGACAAGCAGTTATTCATCTATAATATTATGTAATATGCAAGATATGGTTTTCATCCCCTCTCTTTTGATCAATGCTGCCGACTTCCCTCCATCTTTGTACTTATCCTATGCTCCACTGATCAGGCAACGGTCTCCAATCGGCTACCCATACATGCACCATTTTAAATATTATTGTCAAAAAACCTTTTGACATTAAATGCTCTGTGGGTAGCCATTATTCGAACTTGTCATAATGGAGGCATTGATATAGCATTCCTGGTAGGTCTCTGGGGAATTTGCCGCTGAAGCCTTTTAGCCACTGGATCCATTTGCCTGGGAATGTGAAAGTTTTGGAGTCCATTTGCAACTTCGGGACTGTCGGTGTAACATACTTTGTATTGAAATAATTTTACTATAAACAACCATCCTCTTTGGAGTCTGTGGTATATATTCAACTCTTTGACGCCACAGATGCTGACCTCAGCTTTATTCCAGGTTTGAATATGTAATCACCAGCCATACCTGTTTAGATATTATGATTGGTGATTTTTTCAATATTGTATGAGAGCTCTACTACACGCTGACCTTGTGGTGAAGACTAGACTCGTTTATAAATTGTAGCACATCAACAGTTCGAGTTTTTTTCTTTTACAGGACTCATAAAGCATACATTTACCAGGTGTACCTAACCTGATTTAATCTACATATATAAATATGGCCAAAAGAATAACCTAAGTTACTTACAGACACCTTTAAAGAGAACACACATTACTGCAAAGTGGATTATTTCTGGACTGGAATTAAAGATGAATCTACTCATGAGTTAATTATTAATACGATGATTTACTTAAATTTAATTATTGTCCATTTATGTTCATAAGTAAACACTTACCGGTGTTTACACAGCAGCAGGGGGGAAAATCTTGTGTTCGTCCCGATGAACACAGCTATTTTTTTCCATGCATTTCCATGTTTCTGATCTCAGTGTAAGATGGCATTTTGTTCTACACATCTGTAGGAGTCATTTGATTACATGGGCTCTATACGGATGCTATATGACATGGAGCATGGTCCGTTTCCCACTGAAGTGATAAAAGACAGTGATGGCCCACATCCCATAAAACCGGGACATATTGGATATTTCCTAGAGGTTGGCCAGGTGGCCTCACTGTCTGGGCTCTACTCTCATTCAGATCCTCGTAGTAACCAGAACGATACAGTAAAATCTGGGGTAAGTGTGATGTTTGTCCTGATGGCATTTTTTGAAAGGGCAGAAATTGCCAGCACATGTAGCAAGATTTATTGTACATTTTATTGCCTTATTATAATATTATCCATCTTTCGCAGGTGAATAAAATGGAAGACCTACTTGAAAAATTTGGCAAAGACCTGAATATCTCCATAAAGTCTGCTTCTGATGATCTGCCATTGCCACCATCATCCTTGCAGACATTTCTGAAGAAGATTAACATATCAGGTGTTGTGCTGACAGACCACGAGCGCAAGTTTGAGAATCAGTAAGTGCTGCGTCACCACTTTCTGCCAGTCAGTCCATTGATTTCAACATATGTTTTATAAAGCTGAACAGAAAATTTCTGATCATTTGCTTTACAACAAATGTGGGAGCTTTGATGGCCTAAGTCACCGAATGCTCCAAGTCTATGGTTCGTGTGCCTCATTCAGTCCTTTGCCATGAGAAAAGATGTTACGAACATGACATTTCCATGCCTGTTCCCAGATTAATATCTCGGTCCATTGTCGGTGGTCTTCCATGTTACACAGTGCTGCCATCTCATTCCGGCAGTGATTACCATCAGGATATCTTGACTCCATTTTTTCATAAAGCTTCTCCTGTTGGCTGTGGGAAATCTGGGCTGTCACAAATAGTACATTAGAACATGATTAATGTGCTAAAACGTAGTTAAACGATATTCGTATTGGAAGGAAACTAATTTCTGGTTCTTGATGGGTTTTAACTTCTATGTAGTAGGTACACATTGTATTTGATTATGTGGCCTTGCATGATCATTGTGATGGCTTGTCTTAGTAGTAGAGCGGTGATAGGTTATGCTCTGGAGTACAGATATTTAGCTGTTCCTGTAGTGCGTGCTGCAGTGCTACATGTGTGGGTTCTAATTATGCTGTGCACTGTTTCCCACGGATATATAACACATGGCTATATGTCTCGGTATGACCATTGCGGAGGATAAACAAAGAATTAGCTCATTCTGACGTGGTGTAAGCGGCTGACGTCTTGAGCAAACATGTGTATAAACATCCCCCTTTCCGCTTAACGAATATCATAAACAGACAGCCTGGAGAAAATCTGGAGAACTATATTCAAATCCAGATTGATATTTCACCGACTTGTTCTGACACTTCACGGTTCTAATTTGATGTTTGCTTTCTTTTCAGGTTTTACAACAGTTACCTTGACCTCTATAGTAACATTAATTACACGGCGACAACTAAAGACAACCAAACAGAAGTGACGGCACTGGCTCAGCATCTCACCGAAGTAGCTACCGTTGTAGCTCGTACATTGTACAACATGTCAACCGGCCACCAGTATAATGGCAGTGACAATGGCTTGATGGCTGATAGTTCTCTGGTAAGAGACTTGTGACTGTTGTGTGGTGTACATATTTCATATAAGATATTGTAAATGACTACAGTTCAGTGATTGATTCTATATATGGGGCAGATTGACAGTGATAACAATAGTTATATTAGGAAACAGCTGATTTAGAGCATGTCTCCAGTGATTATGGTGTGTGCGTGCATGCATGCATACGTGTGTGTGTGTGTGTGTGTGTGTGTGTGTGTGTGGAAAGGTTGGCTAATTATTATCCACCAAGAATGAAAGGCTGCCTTTGTCTGAATTTATAACCAGACAAGTATTCTGGAGATATGTATTTACAGATTTTAGCCCTCTGTGCTTGTGTTGACAAATATCCACTCTCTAAGTAATAAGATACACCCGCCTTATGCACATGCATGCTCACCACTTCTGCGTGCACACACACACACACACATGTTTTATATGTATATGTCTTATATAATTATTAGGTTGCTGAGATGTTGTATTGCTTCTTTCTGAGTCCAAGATGTGAACTACTTAATTTTACATCAGATGAACATTTGGCAAAAAGGCTCCCCGAAGGTTTGTGATCTTCTGAATTTTCCTTTTTGTTTTAAATCAGCTGGCTGTCATTTAAGAGTATTCGACTCCCATCATATACGCGATCATATGAGGCGGGATTCTTTAAATGTTTCTAAAGGTGAATGCTCAGTGATAACTTATATAGCTATTATGACGATTGTATATGAATATGGATAATTTCATAACTTAATATTTAGCAGGTCAATAACCCGTTGCTACGATTCTAAGTCTTTGTTTACATTGTACACAATTATTTCTTAATGTAAATATCCTATGATTTGGCACACAACACACACAGTGTAGTATGTTCTCTCAGTTAATTTTCAATAATCGAGGTATGTCTGTAATAGGGAATAATAGCATCATCTTTAATGAAAATTGTGAAGTCGTTTTTTTTTTATCATATACATTGAGCTACTTTCAATGTAAATCCTATATATATTGCAGTTCTATTTCTTATTAGTACATTTCTCATCCTACTAGTCATTATTAATTCATTGTTGTCGCTTAAGATTTCACTGTTTATTTTCCCGACACTCGTAACTTGTTTTCTTAAATTCCACGTACCTACACACAATTTACAATTGTTGAACACTACAGGATAATGGACTGATCTTGTACAGGTTGATCTTTAAGAGCTAAAACGTACTTCGTGGGCATATGTTAATTATTATAAATAAAATCGATACCCGATGTAGCACGTTTCTATGACAAATCCTGGTTTAAATAAAAATAAAGAACATGTGAATACAATTTAGAAAGAAGAAAGTAAGAGATGATTACAGGGTTGCAAAAAAATCATGATTATTTTTTTTAAATAAAAAATCTGATTTTTTAAATTTAAATTGATTTTTTTGATTTTTTAAAAACGTTCAAACATTTCCTAACACACAATTAGTATAACTTGTTAGAATAACAATAAATACAGTAGTCATAAAAATCAAATAAAACAATAAAAATGCATGATTTCTTTTGCAGTGATTTAAATCGCGATTTGTTTTTGATTATTTTAAAAACAACACTGAAACATTACCTACCACACTGATTAGTATGACTTGTTAGAATAATAATAAATACAATAATCATAATGTATTTTTGCCGTGATTTAAATCGTGGTTTAAATCAAACAACTCTGGATGATTACTGTCATATATTAATAATAATAATATCCTCAAACAACAGCTAGATGTATTTCATTGTATTTCCATACCATACCCACAAGATTAATAGTGTGACCATAAAATCCTTTTTATCTATTACAGTTCCATTTGATTACTATGTGGGGGTTGAACGTGATCCTAGCCTTGTCACTCTGCACATAGAGCGTATTCTTTCGTACTTTATTGGCAATGCTGTGAACTTGACTGCTGAAAACTGCACGACCTATGAGACGCATCACCAGAGAAATCCTGTATGTTTTGCATGTGGTTGTCTGAAGTATCAGCCAAGAGGCCTGATCGTGTAATTGATACATTTTCGGTGTTTGTCATTTGTTTTAAAATATACCTGTTGCTGCCAATATTATTAGTGCTGAAATGAAGCAACTGTATATCATTCATGAGCTCTGGAAGCATCTTGGGTGTGTATGCACGAGGCACAATGTTAATGGGTTCAGTTATCCTTGTTGTTTTGCTATCATCATTCAGAAATGTCCGTTTTGTTTCAGTCAGTGATTGGCCATATTTTTGGCATCATCTTCCCAAGAAAATGGTTGTCTCTAAGCAGCAGGAAACTGCTTTTAAAAGTGACGTAATTACAAATATGTCGGATTTCACTTGTAGACAGCATTTACTTTTTGTGAAGCATATCAGACAACTTGTGTATATGGTATAATTTTCAAAGTGACATCAATATTTATCAATATATGGTTAAATTTTTTTATCACTAAAAGCATTTGTCCTTTGGTGTATGATTTATCTAAAGTGGATATTTGCTGGTATTTTCCAGTGTTGTTGTTGTTCATTAAAGCGTCTTCTTATTGGTTATATATGGGATGCACAAATGAAGGGTTACTGCTTAAGGAAATGAGATGACCGAATGAATTATCCAACAGAAATACTTGACACTGGCCTTCAATTCCATTATGTGCAAGTCTGCCACCATATGACAATTTTATTCAGATCAGATTGACACATATTCAGGACTTAAACTCTCCAATCGTCTGATCGGTTTGCTGATACAATGATAGGTGGTTAACTGAATTTGTTAAGCTGTTTATTTCAACTATGTTTATCTGATGCAAGATGCAAACCTTTGGTTCACAAATGTAAAACTGAGTTAAGGTGTGTCTTGTTCAGTTTTCCATGGAAATAGGTGGATTTTCTGTTTATTTTTAACTAATCAGTTGTTTGTATACAATCTAAATTCTATATTTCCAGTATTATAACTATATGTGGATGCGGGGTCCCGTAAATGCTTCATCCGCTACAGAGGAGAGAGTTGGTCTTTGCATGGAAACAACTGTCAACAAATCTCTGGCAACATCACCAGCATTTATAAAAGGTAAGCATACATAATATTGAGATCATTGACACCTGTGTTCGAATCTCGGGGTGGGCATATCTGAAAGTTATATTGATAAACGATAAGTTGAATCTCACAAAAGTCATTCGGATATGACCACATCTAGTCAGGATCTTAAACAGGGCAGATCATAATAGTATGGATGAGGTTTCTTATGAGATAATAGCTATCGATTAGAATGCAGGCCTTCATTAGAGGGAGTGTGTGCGCGAGTGCTCTGTTTAGCCTCAACAATGATCACACTCGTGATATATGGCAGAAGCACTGCTCATCAGAGAAATTAGATGATCAGATGAAATATCCCACAAATGGGCAATGCCAAGATTCATACCAGAGTCAGGAACTTTGTAGTATATTCCGCTATGGAATGAGCTGTATAGGTAACATACCCGGTTTGCTGCAAAACATGTTTGGTGCAAAGTCACTTATTAATCTTAATTAAATAATTGTATTATTCCTATATAACAAATCAACCAGTGAAGTCAGGGCTGCCGAGGTTCTTACCTGCACGGGGTAATCCAAAGTATACTAGCCCAGCTTGCTGGTACTGATTGTGAACTTATTCTATACCCTGTTTTAACATACACATATATGTATATGCGTGTGATATAATAAAATAGCAGAGTACTGAAAAAAGACGTTATCTTTATATCGGACTTGATATTAAATAACTTTTTTCATATTTCACGTATACTCTCTTACCCTGTACATATCTTGTCGATAAACTACTACGAAATCTCTAAACATATGTGTATTATTTGTCTATATTCCAGGTAATGATTTATCAGGCACAGAGTACCCATCTTGGTCCGAGAGTGTTTGGTCTGCTGGCATTCCGAATGTTAGAGTCTTCCTCATACCAGATAAAACATACGAGGTATGTCATGTGAATAATCTTGAAAATAATTATGATGATGATGATGCTAATAATAGCAATAACAACAATTATTATAATAGTAATAATAGTGTTACAATTTATATAGTGATTATGATTTAAGATAATTGTGGCTAGGTAAAAAATAATTAGTTATTGTTATATGCTACAAACCATGTATTAATCAGATCTTCACTATCTTAAGCAATTTATATTATAATGTTAGTTAAATTATAAGTCACATTATAAGTCACATCACTCTTATAAGAGAATACAACGTATTAAACAGAATAATGATAATCACAATAATAACTGAAATGCCAATTCTTAACTTCGGTTATGTATATGGTCTGTATTTCAATGCTTCCCCCCAAGAGATTAGTCTTAAAAAGATTAGAATCTGCAATAACTGGCATATTCAATGGAGAAAAAACCTTACCATAACATGACAACCATCAGGAAGTCACATCACATAAAACCAACTGACCACGATAAATATCTGGAATTGATACAGAAAACTAACACCAAAGAGGCCAACTTGTAACTTCCTATCAGTAGTATATTATATACTGTAGAGACTATTGTAACTCCCCGTTATATTGCATATCTGATTATAATATCAATCGCCTTCAGCAAATTCAGAATACTGTAGCTCGCATAGTGACAAATACTCAAGAATATGATCATATCACCCCGTTTCTTTAAAACAAACTGTTCAATATTTTAATAATAACTTCAATAATTTATCAATGATATGGCACCTTGAATACCTGTGTGGACTGGTGTCCATTAGAAGGTCATCCCGAAAACTCAGGTCATCCAGTCAGATACTATTGCGGGTGCTATTGTGGAATAGGTTGCCGGCAAATATTAGAAATGCGTCATCTCTTGAAAATTTTAAATCCGTTCTGAAAACACACCTGGTCAAGGTTGCTTTCACAGACAAATAATAGTTATCTTTTAAATCTGTTATAGGGATTTTATGGGGTATTATTATATTACATATTATTTGTACAGTGCCTTTGAATGGCTCCTGCTAGTAAGGGTGCTTTATTAAATATCTGTTATTATTATTGTAGTATTAAAGTGAAATGCCTTGAAAGCAAATTGATCAGAGTAGTACAGGGTTCACACAGGTCCTTGAAAACCTGGAAAGTCCTGGAATTTTTGGAGGTCCTTGAAAGGCCTGGAATTTGGACGTATAGGTCTATATTTCTAATCATAAGAATACAGCAATTAAGCCATTACACTTATTCCGAAATATAGGTGTATTTTTTGGGAGTTCATGAATTGTATCCTAATATTAAAAATTATAAAGTGTTGTGCTGTAACACAAATTTAATCCATTATTTATTACTAACAGACTTAACTATATAAAACAAGATACGAATTCTTTTTAGTATTATCAGTAAACATTCGTCATTTAATTAGAAACCTGGTCAGAAAATATGGAACAAGCAGTTAATGTTGTGTAGAAGATGTTAAAATATTTAATAAACAAAACCTTCTTAATCTTACACTATACATGTATAAATAATCATCAGTAATACCCAGTTGCTAAAGAGCACACAAAAACTATAAATTGCAGCTTCATGATTTGATTTATAGTTAGGTATACGAATCAATTTATCAGTCAATGCAATTTCCTTTTTCTAGTACCTTTCCAATACTGTGCTTTTTACGTATATTGATTGCACATCACAGCTGTTTTATATGGCTGTACTCTAATCACCTTCTGGTTATATAGAAATAAGGCGATACTCGTGAGATGTGAAAACATCTCGTGCCCACTGACAATCAGTAAAAACCTATTGGTTTTAAAAAATGGTCTTTTTATATGGAGTTTTAAATGCAAATCTTCCATATTCGTAATTTCATTATCAGGCGACGTATGTCATTGCATTACTGTACGGTTAAAAAGCAATTATGTGTTTTCATTGGTTGTCAGTATAATTTGCAATGTAGAAACGCGCATACATCATAACATTAATCTGCTTACTGTTTACTACAATTTGCCATCCTTTTTCCAGATTGTTACTCTGTGTGTAGGAATAGCTGTTCTCGTCGTATCTCTGCCCACCTTGTTCCTGTTCAATAGAAGAGCAACGATTCTCTTCTTAGCTGAATAAAATCAACCGACCCACTATTACTAGACAAGGTGCACACCAATGTTTGTTGATTTGCCCACGTCTTCGATCTGTTCATCAAACGATAGCCAAATCAGTTCGCAATTATGATTTTCTGCCACATTAGATATTTTCAAGATGTGATGTGAAGGCCAGTGGTTCGCGAGATTTAATTTTATCATCCATTATTCATGCTATAAGAACTTTACATCATTTGCCCATAGTTAGAGAATTTCCTCTTCACTTTTCACTTATTGTTTTTCTGATAATTAAGTTTTCCATTTCAGTCAAGTGCTTTTCTTTATGAGGGCCTTATTATTTGTGGTATTTGTGGAATTTTTGTAACAGCAGCTAGACTTAAATCTGTGAAATGCTGCGTTTGTGTGTGAAAGATTGTCATTGCATACTTGTTACTTCATATTTCTTTCATTGTGAATTTATCCTAAAGCTTGTAGAATCCGCTGTCTGCCAAACAGTAATATATAGTCGGCTTTTCTAGCAATGTATTTTATATATGATTAAGCTTGTGATGTATAGATAATTAAATTAATTGTTATCGATGGCCGATGAATAATTTAGTGAATACTTTTGTGGACATATTTTCTTAATTAAATAATCTTCTCGACTTGGTGAATTTAGATACTCTAAGCTGTTATTGGCATGTTGTTGTCTTTCCAGTTAGCCTGTCTCATTGGTGGGCTGATATTTTTCCTCGTTTCTATGGCGATGGTGTTCTTCTGTAACCGGAGAAACAGTATTCTGTTTGAGTGGAATGAACGAATTTTGTTGCCACCGAGTGAAGGTTTTATATAAATGATGGCAGTCTGTGTTGTACATTCCTTGATTTTACTAATAAAAAATCGCTGTATATAATGTATGGGTTTATTATCCGACCATCCCCCCCCCCCAATAAACAGAGTTATGAATTAATAAAGATGGCTCCTTTTGGGAGTAGTAAAGACAGTGACGAAGTCAAAGTAGTTTTTTTTGGTATTTTATCATTATGTAAATGAAAACATGCAACAGTCTCTTCTTGTGAAATCACTGGGGGCGCCTCCGTGGTCTAGCGGTAGCGTGTTGGACCACAGATCACTACCACCCGTGTTCGAATCCCAGCGTGGGCATATCTGAAGGTTGTTTCGTCTTTCACTTCGTCTCATTACCTTTAGAGGTCGCTCCGCCCATTTAGCCTACCTTGTGCACAAAAGTGGCCGTAAAACATCAATCATCATCTTGCGAAATCACCGAATAAAACTATTAACTTTACCATCTCAAATTTAGTGATAACTGTGCTTTGTATCAAAATGGATGACAAATGAAAAACAAACCATTTTTTATACCGTACCAATTATTTTGAACTCGGCCATGTTAATATCATCAACGAAATACACTAAACCTAGGTACGTCTGAACTTTTAATCCAAGCAGCCCTGTATATGTCCAATAAAAGACATCTGGTTAACACCTATCTGTAAAAATACTGGTTTTTGTATTTTTATTACAATGTATTACGTTTTCAACACATTTTTTACATCATTAGACTGCTCTGCAATAGGGTTTTGTTTTCAAGCTGCGCTTCTAGGGATGGGGCATTCTTTGCGTTTAGACTTGTCTGCGAGATGTCTTGTCTACGAATATGAAGCTCCAGATTCATCATCTTGTTTCTTTAGAGCAGTGCCACTGATAGCTAATAGTAACGTAAAAAGGATTTAATCACCCAGTTGACCTTGTAACCTAATGAATGTTTTGAAATCATATAAGCAGAGCACTCTGATAACAACACATCAGTTAGAGCACTTCAATGCTGCGTCCAGGTCAGAGTGAGTGTCGGTCGCATCTGTGTGTTTGTGGCCGCAAGTCCCATATGTGACTAGGTCCAAGGTTAATTGAAGCACTTACCGTAGGCCATTAAGCCGGGACGGTTTTTAGGCCTAAAACATCACGATTTATGGTGTTACTGTCCAATAAGCCGACCTAAAAATGTGATCTTTTCCCTGCAGTATTTCCAGGTGACGTTTTGAACACGGAAAATAATTTTCTTTTCATAATTCGTACCAATGTGTTTTGTATACTGTCAATAGATCAAGGCAAATTATAACCACTGTCACACAAGCTGTTAGCGTATACGTAGGACCTCAAACTTAAATTAACGGCGTGATTAAACATTCAATGAACCGAATATGAAATCAATGACTTAGAATTAAACATATTGTCAATTACTACTGAGCCTTTGATGGTACGTTTTGGTCACTAATGCAGCAATAACCGAGACAATGTAAATTACCGGTATATGAGGTTAGTAACTAACTCTCTATTGAAAATAAATTATTTAATCAGTAATTATCCCGTTATTAGTATAAATATGCCCATACAAAATTTGTATATGGGGGCACCATAATGTCTATGCCGCCAAACGAATGAGATACGACGCTCTTGGGTAGAGGATGTCTTGGGTACGAGTCGTGAAATGCGCTAAGGAGTGAAGCAAAATTTATCCATAATTACAACAGAAAAAAGATAATTCTACATATAAATATTGATATTCATTATAAAGCCATGTATAATTATCATCAACTTGTTTCACTTCTATTTTCACTCCATAACTGCATGAGTTTAAATTAAAATAACGATTAATGTCCATTTGCATCTAGGTCACTAGCGTCTAGACGGCTGCTAACAAACTGAACAATTTTCATTCGATGACTCGATTTCTTGACACTGAAATAGCACCGGCCATTAAGCTGACTCCCAAAATAAGGGTCGGGACCTACGGTACTCATTCTTGTATTAAGCAATTAATTTAAAAAACGCTGGTGATGTTAGTGTAGTGTAGATCTATGTGCCTTATTAAAGCATCAAACTTGCTTGGATGGAATTGTGTGTTGTGTTTGTGTTGTAAACCAGTGATATAATTGGTTAGGAATCTGATATTGTAATGAGATATAAAACGAGTACCTGAAAAATCATGCATGTGTCTTGTTTGTGATGAGAAGCTAGTTGTTAAGACTTTGGGCCACAACTATAGGACAGTGGTCCAAATGTGAAGAACATCCTTCTTAAGTCGTGGGCTTACCATATAACAAAACGTCACAGCAAAACGTTTCTTTACCTGGCATTGCTGTACGGGCATCATCATCTATTTGCATTTTGTATGATAGTTAAAGAATGCCAAGGAGTTTTCTGTCTGAGATCCTCTCGTAGCCGGTTCCAGAATGGCGAAGAACTGGCAACATATGATTCAAAGCTAATGAAATTATGGCAGTTTTCTGGTGGGCAGTTGAAGCAGGAAGAATGAACATTGTAGCACATCCTAATTTATTGATAATTTGTAATTATTGTCTCTTTATACAAGAATATCCAGAGGACTATATCCCGCTATTTCCAGTGCAGGTAGTGAGCAGCAGACTTATCAACAATCGGGGCAGACAAATGATCACACCAATTCAGCCCAGTCTGTCTGCAGTACTAACAAAAGCAGGTACAGCATACAATTCCGTGCATTCCTTCCAAACTCGAGTTTGGACCTCGTCCAAGAATCCATTTACCTTGCCTGAAAGTACGGACTTAAATGGGGGTGTCAGTCCTGAACCTAGAAACTGCAACAAAATATTTCTTTCATGCATGGCTGTTTTGACGTTCAACAAAGATTATCAGTGATGGACTCGTTGACATAAGGATCATCAATCAATACACCATATCAAATTATATATATATATACAAATGACTTTTTAAAAACCCTATTATTATCTAACACAGATTCAACACTGACAAATTCTGAGATCAGCCTTAATGTTAAACTGCTATTGAAACAGGAATTCATACGGAAACTGGCGCTAAGACAGTAGGTTTGCTTATATTGGATAAGTGACGGACGTAAACGATGTCTATAAAATATGATTTCCTCACTTTATTCCATTTCAAATATTGATTAATAAAACATTTGCAAAACTTGATATGTCATTTGCTGGTGCTTCTTGTAGGTATGTACAAGACAGCCAGGCAAATTTGGAAAGCTTAATTCTGCCAAATGAAGACAATGCGACAAATATCTACACGTAGAAGGTTTTCACTTTCAGATGATATCCACATCATCCGAGAGAGAAAGCAAAATGTGACCTAAATCTGGTAAACAAGGTGCTCATAATTAAATAATGTGCAACACCAGGAATGATAAACGAGCATCAAGTGTGTGAAATTTAACATCTGAAATACAAGAAGATAGCATTAGGTTTTCTTAGTATTTCCACAGGAGCCATCAGATTAAACAAACAAACGAACAAATCAAAAGATTGTACACTATGATAAGGGATCAAAAATGGCAACGGTCCAATTATACAGATCCATGCATGTACAGAGGGAAATAATAAAGATGAAGACGAACCAAGATAATAGTAAATATGTTACAATCGGTGCAAAGAACAAGATCCGAAGTAAGGCAGAATTATTGCTCATGTATGTACAATGCTTCTCGCCCTCCAGCTCTCGAGGACTTCCTTCAGTTAAACCAGTAACCCGCACAAGTTTGCAAGTCTACGACTCGGATAGAAAGATAAGATGACAAAGATGGGTCAGTGTGTCTACCATTGTTAACAGCTGCCTAGGGCAAGCCCATATCGTTTGTATCACAATATTCACTTGACACAAAATCATTTAACGGCCACAGGAAACTACTCGGATATGTATCAATGTTTAAAGAAATACACAGTAACACAGGTACACAGTGATCTAAGATTCTGCATATTGATGTCAAGGTATACACATTTGGTAATCATATTAAATATTGAAAATCCAACGCGATTCATTCACCACACAGCTGCAGCTTGGCAAGGAAGTAATTAACAGAAACACTGTTAAGCCTGTCAGTGGCCAGCATACCACTAAATATATCCGTGGACAAAACTATGACATCATATGTACATAATTTGGCCAGTTTAGTCCTACCATGATTAGCTCGTTCATGGGCACACTTGTAAGATTCTAGAACCTGCTTCCCGGACTGCGAAATCCCAAAACGGCGGTAAACAATGACGGACAGAATCTGAACTTAAGAGGGAACACACTGCATGGCATCTTCCCGATCGCTGTCGTCGTCGTCATCAGAATTATCTGAATCGTTTGAATCTGAGGATGTATCCTCTCCAAGCCTAGCCTGTAAATAAACAAACACAGTTGATGAATAACATAATAATAAATAAAACTGAGTGTACGAATGAGCAAGTATTAATGACATATCAACCCAAAAATTATCATTTGGTAATGATTCCAGTTAGTCACTTCTTAGGTCATGCAGGAGGCAATTCTAAATCTCAAACTTACAGAATGAGTTCCTGATGTTAAGATGGAACTGTAATTTTTCCCACCTTTTTATTCAAGAAGTGGCTTGCAAAATCAAACTTTGGCCAATTATAAACTACAATATTAAATTAAACTGCTTACAGCACAGCATCCTCCTGTTATAAACTGTAAATCATACCCATGTTTATGAGGTTTAGTCTAGAGTGTGGCGACCTACACCGAGGAGACTAAACAAAGAACTCATTCACTCCTCATTTAGACTTGTGTATATATAAAACGGCAACAGGAAGAAACGGTATGATGTAAATTTGCATGAAATCAAGCACTACGGGTATGGCATATCTAGACCAGTTTATGATATTACTACTTAAAGTAACGACACAGTATGCACGAATCATGTTCATATGCGCATTAAAATGAGTTATATGCGGTCACTTTAGAGATAATTTTACCAGAAAGTGCATGTCAAATGTCAGTAAGAAGTCGAAGAGATAAAATTATCTCGACCCAAACATGTTACAACTGTCCACAGTCAATATGCACAACTATCGGCAGTGAATGGTGGGGTCAGGGAATTTTGTGTTCTCTGGAGAATGGGCCCCGTGGCAAAAATGATTCTGTGGCAAAAGGCTTCAGTAGCAAAATGGCTCCCACAACCTAACCAAGTGGCACACAAACAACTCCATTACGACAACTTTTGAAATATGTCCGGAATCCATGATGCATTTTGTCTTCGAAAAACTCTTTATTGACAATAGTTTACAGAATGCATGAAAACTAGTTGACTGGCCATGGCTACTTAACATAGCCAAAAAATGTGCAACATGGGATGAGTACAAAGACGACAAGCACTGATGCTGATCGAAGGAGATCCTTCGAGCAAAAGGATTGTAATTAAAACGAAACTCGACTGCTTGACTACCAGAGTTAGTCAGTTAGTGAACGCTTTGTTTAACTTTGAGTCCTAGTCTCACCATAAACGTGTAGTCGAGGCTCTATTACCTATTGGAATAAGATCCTTGGGCAGAAACCTTTTATCAAAAGATGAACCATCCAATAGACACATGTAATGTAATGATTTAATCCGGCAACACAGAGATATTGTATTACCAACTCCGCTATACCTGGTTACCAGACAGGCACTCTTTGTGTAACTAACAAATTTTAGAGGCCTATGCATAAAAGAAATGTCAATCTTAATCTTATTTTCTAAATTTTAAGAGGAGCTATTTTTGCCAGTAACATTTCTTTCGCGTCTTTTCCTGATGCAATTTTCCCCTTGTCTTGTCCTACGCTAAACTTAACTAAATTATTTTTCAATTCTCTGCATTAGCGAACCTTATCTACTCCATTGGGTATTCGGTGACTAGCTCTAAAATCTACCCTCAGTAGATAACCAGCCCGCTTCCACATGATAAACATAAACATGACCATGTTACTGTACATCATCCAAATAAATAAACACTTTCCTATTTCACTTTAAAAAAAACTAGATCGTACGTTCAAATAACTATCAGTTTCCGTGTTATTAACCAATAAATTGGATGCGTCCTTTGAGTGTACGAGAAAGAGGTCCATCTATCCATTGTTAATTTGGCAGAATTATGCTTATATCTAAAAGTCAAGTAACTAGGAAAATCATAAATTTTGAAATGGGTTCGATTTTTGGCTTAGTCATTTATATAGATTTAAATACATCATTCAAAAACAAAATATAAAATTATCTGCAACTTATGAGATGATGACATTTAATTTTTTTCCAAAGAACCACTGACATAACCCCATTAATACCTGTCAAGATATACTGACTTAAAGGGATAGTCCATCTTTATTTTCAGGACTATTACAGCTATACTCACAAATATCGTAAATAATGTCAAAATGTGTAAACGATCACCCACATATTAAATAATCCAGTTCAAAGTGCTGATTAATCGACTTTTAATGGCCTGTGGGCGCCACCATTTTGAAGCTAGACAGAGACCAGAAGCCCCTTCAATACTGACATCACTTCAACGTATCTGGTTGACCTGAAGTCTGTAGAGCCCATATAATAGCATGTAAACAAGTGTGAGGAAAGAATTATTCCAGAACATAAAGCAACTGCGTTGTTAAAATTACGTCATGAATGACATACAACCTCATCAGTTTGAGCCAGAAGGAACCCTTGACAAGAGGAAGATGATTCAAAATAGCTCAGATATTAATGCTCAACAGAAACTATAATCCGCGTCAGTATAGAGATCACCCATGTGACGTCAGAGCATTTCAGTTTTCTCCTTTTCTCCAGCAATAATAGGGGCCCTCCAGTAATTTGGATTATTTCCCTATATCTATGATATCAGGTATATTTTGTGATTACTATTGTGGAATTTTTGGTTACTGTTCTAAGTATTACATATTTTAAAAATATTTTCTCCGAGTTTTCATCATCTCACACCATACATATTTAAATGGCATTAAAATAAATACATTTACTGTAAACCAATCATTTGTTGCCTAAAAATAAAAGGATAAACGCTATCAATGCCCACCTTCCCAGAATGACTACATTTCATGGATATTATTTTTTAATTTATCTAACATCCATCTGTTTAGAAAAACATTCCACCTAAACCCCAAATAATTATTTCATTATTTGTTTTCAACAAACAATTTACTTAACAGATGTGTACGCAGGATGATCAATAAAACACAGTATCCATGGTATTCATCCATAAAACAACTAATTGGATGAGACATTCACAATTCTATACGTTCTTATTTTGAAAAAAAAGGCTATGAAAGACGAAGTTAAATTTTAAATCTCTGTTTATCAATGTTTCGGCAATCACCATTGGCTTGCTCAGCATACATCACAATTATGTGAAAAGAGTCATAATATCATACCAATAAACTACCATTTTTAACATGATTTTTAACATTAATTTTGCTCACTACATCATTCTATGATGAGATAATGCTACTGGTGTCTTCACTTGTTGCTAACTAATTCTGTCTTAGCATAACATAAGAAATACTGACTTCTCTTAGTTAAAACAATATGTTACTTTTCTATGCTGACTGACCCGAGCTGTCCTACGAAAGTGCTGCATCAATCTCCAGAATGTCGTACTGTCAATGGCATCATCTGGATCTATTCTGTCTTCATCTCTTTCTTTCTTGTTACGCTTTGCCACCTATCAATTACAGATGATGCAAGAACCATGGAATAAAAGTTGCCACAAGAAGAAATCTATACATCGACTACATCATAACAGTTATTGTATACAGAAACGTTTACAACTCACAGAAATATGAACTGACACAAGGAAAACGCCGAATGAAATAACAGGCCTCTCAATAATTATTATCTTTCAAACAGAGGACATCTATTAAATGATAAATGTTTACCCGTTTCAGACCATCAAGTTTTGTGGGTTGCTGAGCTAATGGCATCCACACTTTAACATCATGATCTAAGCCGCTTGTGGCTATGATTGGACTATGTGGATGTGGCTCGAGAACATTCACCTGTGAACAAAAAGAAATGATGTACCCAATGTAAACACATTTATAAAAAAGTCATTTGCATATAGAACTGAGGGATTGGTAGTAATTACTTTGCAAAACAGCTGAAGATACGCTCAAAAGAAGGCACAATTATTTTACATTGAAGTGAAAGTAATCAGGTTTTGGTTTTCCAGTTTTGTATCAATAAAGGTAACACCTGAAGTAATGTGACAATGTGCACTCAACTGGCATCCTCTGTGTGCATAGCTATTTATGGAAATAATCCTCTAAATGTTAAATCAAATCCAAAACTGCATTAAAAAGATTGAAATATTATTGCTATCAGCCAAGTTTTTGCTAAACGTAAGATTAATAAATCAAGTAATCTATGAAAGCAACATGTAATTAAAAAAAAAACATGAAATATAAGCAAAATGCAGTAGAACAAAATAGTCTAGCATCACTGCTGGTAACACGTAAGACATATGGCAGAGGGGTGTTGGAGTTAGGAAAATAAATCCTACCAATTCAAAACCACAACAACCTGGAAGGTTGCAGTGCAGTGCCCTAAACACTGCTCCACTGGGATGTCGTAGAGTGAGTTAATGAGTATTTGTATAAATTTGTCACTGGTCACATCTGGCAAGTATGACTTATTGGCAACTCCTTAAGAGAACATCACACTCGCTGTGTGTGTCTGTGTGTCTGTGTGTGTGTGTGTGTGTGTGAACAATCATGGGACTGAAGCTTAGCATTGCCTGTAAAGAAACACTCCACTTTTTGAAGTAGATTTCATGTGATTTTTTCTATAGGCATGGATATTTTTTAACAACTGCAAGTTTCAGCAACAACCATAAATTATTACCCATCTTACTTCCTTCAGTATTGAGCTACCAATAAGAGAGGGTAACATAGTTAATGATTGTAGACCCAGCTGGCCATGTTATTATACCTAATCTGTACTACACGGCCATTGTAATTCCCGAGAATGTTTCCTTTACTGTGACAAGATACACCAACTCAGAATATCCTGCCAGTCTACTTAATTGTAATTAACTAGACAACACTCACCACTCCAGCATTGTCTCCCTGGTAGAAGTTGACGATCTTCTCAGACTGTTTCTCCCAAAGGAAAATATTACCACAGTCACTACCTGTGACGATAAATTCACTCTTTGGGCCATAGAAATTAACACCTTTCACTGAAATTAACAAACAAGTCATATGTTTACTACGTTTGACTGGTACGAGCAAACAAAAAAAATTTGTTTGATAAAATAAAGTCTTCTAACAAAATGTTGGAATTTTGTCAAAATAAAAACGCAGATTCAATCTTACAGGATTAAGCAGTTAGTTTTAAAGTCATTTCTGACAATCACATGACAGGTCTACACTAGCATATTTTCTGGACTGTATGGCTATAACATGCACCTGCCTACAAAGTTGCACGTCTGTTATTTTGAATTCTCCCCTCCCCCCACACACAAATAAGTCATTCTAGGTTATAAACTGTGCATTCCCATACAATTAGACAGTAAGTACCAGTAAAGCAAATCTAAAACACTGATTGCTGAACTGGTTTCTATGGTCATATGAACCAACTGGATGATCAGTACGAGAGGATGTAGTAGCCATAAGGTGCCGACAGCCAAGTCTAAACATTTAGGCTAACTTGTCAGTTTTAATTTGTTTAATTTAGCAGTAATTAGTAAACAACTCTCAGAGACATAGGGTAGAAAAAAAGTATGCATAAATTATACAGTTTACAGATGTAAAATATTTATCATCTATAATTCAACAAGCTACAGTTAATTACAGAATCTTAGCTGGTACTTTTCTCTCTGATATTATGGATTTGACATCGAGATTGATTGACAAACTTACAAATGATAACAACAAACAGACGACAAAACAAACAAGATAAATAAACTAGATTAATAATGGCATATTTTATTTACATGAAAGCGCAAATATGTTTTTCCACGTTGAATAAATGTTTTACATAAAGTATTAAAACTGTGACAGAAATTATGATATCTCCAACTGACAACAAGATTTTATAAACAATTAAACTGCCCCAGATTGAAAATCACATACATCTAAAGCTGCTGCTAAACAGTTGTGTGTATTATCATTTGGAATATGTTGTGTTATATTCTTCATTAATACTTCCCTACTTAAGTTGCATGTGTGATATATGGGGAAATAGTTACAAGTCTCAATTACATACTTTGATGCTATTACAAAAGAAAGCAATCTGTAATATATTGCCAAAGCTAGTTATTTAGATCATACCCATCCATTGTTTGTTCAATATAAGTGTTTGAAAATTTTAGATATTGTAAAATTAAAAACCTTGATTATAATCTATAAAGCCAAAAATAACATGTTACCTGTAAATCTACAAAACATGTTCATAACAATAGAAGAAATACATTCATATGGTACCAGGTCTAGTGAAAAGGGAAATTTTAATGTAAAATTAGTATTATAGGTGTTAAATTATGGAACCAATTAAATGTAAATGTTTGCAATGTTCAAACAATTAATATTTTTAAGCACATAATTAAAAATATGTCCATTTCTTTATATGACTGATATACCAATACTGAGGTATGTTTGTAATTTATTTAGTATTCAAATACAACATATATGATATAATATACACAAAAATATGTTATTACTATAATAATTAACAATTTCATAATTGAACTTATATGGATTTGGTGTTGTTTCTTATAATAAAAGATAGAATTATGTCTATTGACTATTCCAAATCTTTTTATTTTTAAATTTGTCATGAATGTTTTTAATGTTATGTTAAGGCCCCCCCCCCTTCATTATATAAGCAGTGTTTCAAGCAGCCTCCTTTTCAACATTCTATAGGTGTTTGCTTTCATTAAAATTATGTGTTATGAATGTTGAATTATAAAGAGCACAGCATTCAACTGGATATACCTAAGCTGTGCGAGAATGCAATTTCCGAACAGATAAGATAATGAAGATCCAAACCTGTGGCATTGTTCCGGTGGCCGCGGTACCTGTGTATCGAGTCAGCGCCATCTGATTGCGTGTTATCAAACAGGTAGATGTCTTCATCATTGTAGGTGGCGAGGATTTCTGATTAATAAAGTAATTCATAAAATAATAAAACAAGAAATATTATTTGTCCAGCGCCTTTGAATGGCTCCTGCTAGTAAATGTGCTTTATTAAATATACATTATTATTATTATTATTAAATATGATTCATTTCAATACAGCTACACTAAAAACAGAAGTTGAAGCTTTAAATCAAAGATTTAAAAAACAAATTCTGTCATAGTCAGTACAAACAGAAGAAAAAACCATCTAGTCACCAAGTTACAAGTGCAAAACATTTGCTACAAACCTAAGCCTCTTTTATTTTATCTGCATTTGGATAAGTATCCAGTAAACGTTTTTAAAATCCCAATAAATTAGTGGTTGTTACACCAGCGTTTCCAAATACATCATACAAATAGACAAATTCTGGCTGTAATTTTTTTGCTCTCAGCTGTTTGCACTTCAGTCAGTAGATCGAAATCAATATCTAGCTAACAGTGTGTAGTAAATTTCAGTGCAAACATCTTAAATGCAGACAAAACATTTTCCATCTCTGACCACAAAATAAGTTGCTGAAGAGTATTATAGCTGTCAAGAAAATGAATGCTTTAATACTGCTCAAAGCTAGGTCAAATGCTAACTTTCATGGAAAATGGAATGAGCAAGATGAAGCCATTTACTGAAAGCTGAAACATCTCAGAGACAGGCTACAGCGGGATTCAACTGTATGACTCGGAATAGTTGCTGTACTAACCCTGTCCATTATAACTGTACACAGCACAGGTAACATTGGCCTTTAGGTCATTATCTGTTGACATCTGTAAGTGATGAGGCGAATACTTCTTTACCAAGCCACTGTTTTCTCCCTAAACAAATAATGCAGACATCAGATAACTTATGGATTCAGTGCCTGAATGTATGATGAATCAGAATGGTGTCAAGAGGCCAAGCAGGTTACTAGCTGTAAAGCTTCAAGGTCAAATATGTTCATCAGTGCAAGAACTGTGGTGGATCAAAAACGGTTTCATATTATTTTTTAAATGGTCCACTCTGACCAGTTTCAGTACGCAAAATTCACATTTCAGTTCCACTTCTAACAACTTGAGAAGTTTGATGTTCTACGACCACTTTTGTGCACAAGCTAGGCTAAATGGGCCGAGACCTCCAAAGGTAAAGAGATGAAGTGAAAGATGAAACACCCTTCGGACGTGCCAAACGCTGAGATTTGAACTCAGGTGGTTGAGATCTGTGGCCAACCATGAATAAAATACTAGTCTCATTTTAGTCATGTTAGCTGGCTGACATGTACAGATTACAATTGATTATATAATCCTAGTCTCGATAACATTACTAGGAAAACTGTACTGGTCATATACTGGGATGGTTGATATACTGGGATAGCTAACATACTGGGATGGCTGGTATATTGAGACAGCTGATACAATGGGATAGCTAATATACCAGGATGGCTGCTATATCATAATGGTTGATATGTTAGGATGGCTTAACATACTGGGATGTCAATCAGTAGCCATAACTTACTAACATTAATAAGTAACATTAATCCATGATCACACACACACACACACACACACACACACACACACACACACACACACACACACACTAACCTACCTCACTGGTCATCCTCTTATCAAACACCCTGAAAAGTGAGACAAAATTGAGTGTCTAAATACGAGATGATAAATCTCAAAAAGTACTAAACTGTGGCAAATAATGGTGATAGTAAGAAAACATTAGATACTGTAATCTTCTGTGTATAACACGCACCTCTTTTCACTGTTCTACGACGGGTTTTTTTTTTTTTGGGGGGGTGCACCATAACTAAATGTATCAATTTTTTTAACATTTTTGACGAATATATTTCATTATTTCGGTAATTTCTACAGAAATTTGGTCTTCAAGCCTAGAAATCTTGTAAATTTAAACTAATTATAACCCCCCCCCTTCACCGAAAAAGACATAAATAGTCCAAACTTTGAGGAGATCTACTTAAAATCGCCGTCTAAAATATAGCTGTGATAAGGCTAGCGACGATAAAAGAATACGCGCATTGCTATTTATAATACTGTAAACTTAACTGAACTGCGTTCATTCACAGTTCTTATAATAAATCACTTAATTTCCCTGCATCTAATTATTATCTTTTATCACCTTTAATAATTAAATGATCAAAAGGATCATTATACCGTAAAAACTCGCGAAACGTTTCAACTTATACGTATGCCATGTTTCATTGATTAGCAAAACAATAGAAATCACTGCTCACAACTGAGATGAGTTTGTTTACTAATTATAACATCAAAGCAATTACGAATGGAAATCAAAGGTCGTGAAACAGCTTTTGATCTTTTCGCGGATCGTACGTAGTACATAATTATGGGTAAAATGGTGTGCAAGTCCAGATGCAGATTTTCCCGGTTTCTCCTGCACATTTTTCTCATCAACAAGGGCTGTGCATTATACACGAGTGCGTGTTACACATGGAAGATTACGGTAATCCAAGTAGATGTTACATCACTTAGAAGTATTTACCTGATATGGTGATCCCTGCCACTAACACAGTATTCATACGATTTGAATGGGTTCGAATGAATGGAATAAAGAGGGACTTTTTTGTTGTTTTCTTTTGTTGTCGATAGTCTAGCAAGAAAAACACACACAAAAAAGAAGTGATGGTTTATCACAGATCATAAAAACAGCACATACTGTGCCAGTTAGCTAACTAAATTATTATTAGTTGTTTGGCTAACAAGTTAAACGCACAAACCGATTTGGTTAACCACAAATTAAGATTACAATAATGGACATTAACTGTACCAGGTTGTTATTATTTTACTCAAACAAGCAACTGTTTCTTTCTTTCAGAATTCAACAGAGAAATGGGACTACTTTAATTCGTTCACTCGTTATCTGTCTCGGTCGGTCATACTTGTTTGGCTTTTCCTGACGCAGATCAATTTCAAATGTAACAGCATCCTCACCGCAGCTGTAGAACACGTGGGATGAGTCTTGTAACAAGGCCAGCTGTCAATCAAAGTAGATACCCAATCAATGTCACCCTAGGTGGGCTGTCATTTGAGTTCATAAATACTCATATGCAACAACACAAATCAGCATAAGCCTTAACAGTCACTGTGAATCTAACAAAATACTAGAGTACACCATGATGATGATGATGATGATTGATGTTTTACGGTCACGTTTATGCACGTGGTAGGCTAAATGGGCCGAACGACCTCCCAAAGGTAATGAAGCGAAGTTGAAGACGAAACATCCTTGAGATATGCCGACGCCGAGATTCGAACTCGGTGGTAGTGATCTGTGGTCCAACACACTACCAACTAGACTATGGAGGCACCCCTATATTATGTCCAGGAAAACCAACATTCTCCAAGTTCTAAACTCTTACACGGAGAGGAAAGCTTATATCCTAAATTCATCATGGTTTCATTTTATTGCCAACATAAATTAGTAATATTGTGACAAATAAGGCATGACATCGGTTAGAACTAGAATGCATAGTGATTGGTGAAATTATTATTATAGTTATGGTCCATCCATCATTATCATCATCATATTAACAAGTGTACCAAATTTAGACTTGACAGCCCCCCCCAAAAAAAAAAATTGTACTGATGTAGATATTGAAAATTTTGCTACGTTTGGCTAAAACATAATTATCACTGAAGGTTTTTCAGAATTAAAAAAGTCCACGTTCATGTCATAACTCTGAACGTGGTTTGTATCCACGTGAAGATGATCAGTTGCCCATTAACAAAATCCGGAAATTTTGAAATGAATGGTTAATTATATGCCAACTAGATACTCGCATAATCTCACCAATATCTTGACTTATCCGATTACCAAGTACTAACTGTTACAAGATGGTTGAGTGACAGTGTGGTTACAGAAGTTTTCCATATAGTTCAGACAATACTTCAGAAACGTTTTTGTAAAAGAGCTGATTAATCGAGTATTGACTGTACTGTTTATGCACACTAGAGCTAGCCCAATCCTTGATATGATAACACAGTGCGATACCTCTGAAAGTTTGATACCTTAAGATAACAAGTATCGAAACATCCCCTCTGCGAAACCTTTATGTTCAAAAACATTCAGAATGGGCAGCTGATATGATGAACAAACCGCTTACCTTGTGAGCAGCTCCCTTATGCTGAGCAAGCTTTTTCGTACCTTTACAGGTACCGGTGGATGAGAGCTCTGCGAGACGTACTTGTCCATCTCTGGCACAGCTAACAATATGTGTATCTCCAGTATAAGGCATGAACTTTGACTGGAAATGGACAACAAAAATCTCATCTACCATATCTTCGCTTATCTGTTATATGTGAAAACTTCAATCCATTACATGCAAACAAAAGCAACTAATGGATTTTCTAATGAATTTAGTTTAATTCATTAATAATCAGGTAATATTTTGAAACCAATTGATATGTTCTTCTTGTTCACTGCTGATGGCAACATCACATGATCAGTATGTAGAGAGGTAGCTGTCAACTAATATTTTGAAATTTATTTACCAGAAATGCCACCCCCCCAAAAAAAAAACAACTTAAATAATCAAAAGACTGAAATTAAGATGGACAAGTCCCCAAAATACTAAACACTTTAAATGTTCCCAGAAACATAAATTCAAAATGACCTCGATGGTCCCCAAAAAATTATAATCTGTAGAAAATTTTAATATCCAAATCCAATTTCCACGCAAGGCAACGACGCATCAGTAAAACTGTGAAGTAGTCACTTACCTGAAAAACATTGCTCCTGTGACCACTCTCAAAAACAAAGAATGGCTTCTTTTCCAACCATTTCCACACAATAATGTCTAAATCATCAGAACCACTGGCCAGCAATGTTCCTATAAAGAAACAATATAGCTTCTTTAGCAAATTGATTGCCATCATCATCATCATCATCATCATCATCACCTCTGTCATCATATAGCACCAGTCGTGCCATCAAATGCCTTGATTATTTACAGATGTACCAAGGATTACATCCAGTTTATTGTTTTATTAGTACAATGTACTGTTAGTTATGAATGTTAAAAAGAGAAGAATTCTTGTGACACGTCTAAGGATGTCTATCTTATCTATATCTGAGTAATAATTTCTATATCTCCCACTGTGATATAACATACCATCACAATATCTGTTTTATCTATATCCTAGTAATAATGTTTATATCTTCCACTGTGATATAACATACCATCACAATATCTATCTTATCTATATCCTATTAATAATGTTTATATCTTCCACTGTGATACAACATACCATCACAATATCTATCTTATCTATATCCTAGTAATAATGTTTATATCTTCCACTGTGATACAACATACCATCACAATATCTATCTTATCTATATCCTAGTAATAATGTTTATATCTTCCACTGTGATACAACATACCATCACAATATCTATCTTATCTATATCCTAGTAATAATGTTTATATCTTCCACTGTGATACAACATACCATCACAATATCTATCTTATCTATATCTGAGTAATAATGTTTATATCTTCCACTGTGATACAACATACCATCACAATATCTATCTTATCTATATCCTAGTAATAATGTTTATATCTTCCACTGTGATACAACATACCATCACAATATCTATCTTATCTATATCCTAGTAATAATGTTTATATCTTCCACTGTGATATAACATACCATCACAATATCTATCTTATCTATATACTAGTAATAATTTTATATCTTCCACTGTGATACAACATACCACAGGATTATATTTTTAATGCAGTCATTGTGCTAAAGTTATGTATACACAAGTAGACATATGGCATAACAAATGTTAAATGTTAGAGCATTACATGTGAAACTGGAATTAACTATATTACGACTATTAAATTTAATGGTCACTGGCACAGAGAGAGAGAGAGAGAGAGAATAAACATTTCTGAACGATGTCAGTACAGCAGTCTAGATTACTGCTTATTCTACGCACATTATTGAAGTTCTTTCTAATAACCAACAGTTGGCTTCGCCTTTAAACACCCCACGCCCCATCAAATACCAGTCCAAATCACACACTCGTCTTCCCAACAGTCAGATACTGTTATAGTCTGGGACATCATATCTGAAACATGATTCTACTTGTACAGATTCAGGCCCAATGACACAGCTTTTGTTGAAATCTGACTCAGTTTTTATTTCTTTAATTGTCATCTTCCTGATCTGCTTCCTGCCAACATCAAAATGTTTTTTAAGGCCACTTCTGTGCATATGATAGGCTAAATGGGCCGAGCGACCTCCAAAGGTAGTCAAAGATGAAACACTCTTCAGATATGCCCATACCGAGATTCAAACTCAGATGGTAGTGATCAGTGTTCCAATGCACTACCAATTAGACCACGGAGGTGCCCAAGTCCACATCTTTGTATAGTATCAGGTGGAGTCTTCTAAAATGTGTTTACCATTTCAGGCTATTCATGCACCAAAGGATTTTCAAACGGGAAGACACGAGAAACAAGAGCAGAATGCTGTTGTTGATCTTTTATTTTTATAAAGTAGAACGATATATTGTAAAAGTCATGACACCTAAAAAAAGTTTTATGACGGGCCAACACTTTTAGATTCAGAATATCTACCATTTGGAGGTATTTCCATCACATATCAAGCGCTCCAACGGAAAAAGTACAGCATTTAGACACAAGATGAAGTTTTATGGATGGTAAGGCTCTCTATACCTCTGTGTCTGTTAAGCTTACCATACCGATGACTTCTCTCTCAATGGGAGTTAACAGTTTGCAAAGATGAGAGAATGAAAACCAAAATTAGAATTAGGTGACATTAGCTCATTAATAGAGTGGTAGAGTAGAATGTCATGGGTCTCCAGTTGGAGTCCACTAACTCCCTATTGTTAATATTTGCCTCCTAGTCCTACCCGGTAGTTGATTGGTTGGACAACTTGGATCATACACCAACACCTTATTGGTAACTAGAAAGTTATTCTGGCATGGAATTAAATTATAGGCATCTAACTTAAACACACACAAAAACATATCACATTTCGGTTGTGGATCGCCTCCTTCGTGGGTGAAGAAACAGGGGTGCTTATTAAAGAAATTATTTGAAAATAAGGTGTAAGACACAGGTTTGATTCAATAAAAAAATATTTTTAAAAAAATAAAAGAACAAACTAACAATTTTTTTCCGACATTGATTTAAATAAAAGAACTCTGCTAACAGGGTGACTTTTTACTATAAAAATGTACTTATCTACCTATCTACCTATCTACCAGTATCCACACAAACACACATAAAAAGCTAACTGAAAAACAGATAGATGTCCAAACTAGGAACAATAAACCCATCAACCAACTCTGACCGGTAAATATGAGTCGAAACAACCCAAGGGTAAATCTGTCAACCAAATTTGACTAGTAAATGTAAATCCAAAGATCAAGACAGATGGCGCTGTTATTATTCATTATTATTCATCACAGAACTGGCCCCCTCTAAAGTTTCACACAAATTGCCAAAACAAGGATTGCCTCAAGAGATAATTCGCATATGATTGCATTAAGTTAATGCAATCATATGCGAATTTCTGTGTTAATGATTAACACAGAAATTGAAAGCAACCACAATGCTTTCTTCCTCGTCCTGATTTTACTCTTGCGTGTCAGCAAGTTGATTCCGGGAGCTGCGCAATCCCCATCTCACCGGCATCAGTCAGGTCATTGTATGGTGAATTATGGGTAAAGGTGCTTCAAAAGATTAAATGTATTTGATCAGTTCAGTGCACAAATTAGTAAAGTTAGTGCACTGGAGGAGTCAATATCGCAGAAGACGGAAGAGAACGCAGTGAAAAATAAATGGTTAACAGTTCTACTACCCATCAAATGGCTCGAGGTCCTTGTGACCCTCTAAGTAACTTTCACGAAATTGCCGTTCAGCAAAAAGGTTCATGGAACGCCAATGTCATTAAAGTCTGCAGAACATGCATTTCAATTTAAAAGGGTAGTTTTCCTAACTAGCAAACATGATGGTGTAGCAAGACTGCATGCTCTGCTTCAACTACCAGACAACTTGGCAATAGACTAAACAGTGGAAAGCAATATTCCGCGTGGCGAGAAAAGGAAGTAAAGGTCAGGGTGGAGGTGTTGGAGGGCAAATATTACAGTTCGGCATCAGTCAGATCAAACTCAAGGAGACAGGAAATGCAGTCCTCTATCACTCAGTAGGTGATAACTTCTGGGGAATTGGATTGGAACAGCGTTAGGCTAGCCATCCATTGCAGCCTCCAGTTATCCAAGCCAGAAACATCTTTGGACTGCTTCTAATGAAAGTTTGCTATAATCATAAGAACCAAGAAGCGATTCTTCAGCAAATGGAACAAGGCAGATCCACTCTCAGCCCAACTGAAGAAACCAACAGTAGTACTAGAGGGAACTCTCACCACAAATACATAACAGAAGAGGTCTTATAAAGGCTGTAGGGGGCCTTCAAAATGGATGCTGCAGATATAAACGAAGCAGTTAATACAATATGAGGGAACACAACCAAGACGTGCGGTTACGGAAGTGAATTCTAATCAGGTCAAGGAGAGTGGACCAACCCGAGGTAGGTTAGTTTCTAGATGCGCAGGATCTTTACAATCAAGACTGGATGTGGTGATTCAAAACAGGTGACCCAAGTATTGACCTGTTGTAAACTTAGCACCACCAAGAGGAGACAGTGACCATGCATTCGATATATACAGTCAGTTATAAATTGTGAGATCCGACTATTGGACAGAGCCACTGTACTAGATCTGGATGAGTTTGATATAAACGGATACCTTAGAAGAGAACTTTACTCAAAAGATAATGGTCACTTTAACGATTGAAGTGTATCACAATATGTGGTTAAACTGGAGGAGCTCATACACGCAAAGTAATTAACTGACGAATGAGATTATTCCATTTGTTTGGTAAGACTCACTGATATATAAATAATCATTGTGTGGATGAAGTTATGGTACAAAAAGCATTATGACTGTTCTGTGTTTTAGTTTAGAGATGTTCTCTGAGATGTGGCAAATCATATTGCTCAAATTATGTATGTGTCAAATTTGGAACTGTTTGACATTAACAGTTTATCCTCGACTTCCCAACCCTCGGTTGGTACTATTTTATTGCTAAAATTATGTATGTGTCATATTGGAGTAGCGGTGCTGATGAACTTTGAGTATTCATCCTATTTAAATTTGGAACTGTTTGACATTAACAATTTATCCTTGACTTCCCAACCCTCAGTTGGTACTATTTATTATTAGTATAATTATTATATCAAGTTTAGTGCAGCAGTACTTAGATGCTGATATGTGTCATATAATTGTAGTTTTATATATACAAGTTAAAGTTTATATATATCTATGTCATGATATTTAAAGCTTCTTGAATAACAGAGACTTAACGTGGCAAAACAAAACTACTATACACTGAACTTGGTGGGAGTGGAGGCTTTTTCTTGAATAATACTATACAGCGTATATGTGAGGACTAATGACACATATTAATTACACTTGGTATATAATTAAATCTTAACAGTGTATATAGTCTATAATAGTACATCCAAATTGACGTGATACCATCATAATTACCGGTAGCATGATTAGCAATAGCAAATTATCATTATCTGTTGATATCATGTTTCATCTAAGCCCCCAAAACATTTCTACATTGGTGTTAAGAATCAATTTGAAATTGTTACTCATTGTATGGAAGTAGACATAGTGTATATTATAATAGAATGTTATGATAACCTTAAGACTTTTGTTTTAAAATGTTCATTAAGATATGGAATAGCATAGATATTTGACAAATACTGGTAGTAAAAGTCTGTATATGTCATAAAACTCATATTGAAGTAGCAATAACAAATACCAGTGCATACTAATACCTGATGAGGAATATTTCTGTATGTCATATGTAATCTTGATTTGATCAGTGAAAAGTAACATTAATCAAATTTCTTTAGCACTGGGTGATTATTGTAAATGACAGGAGGTTCACATCAAAAGAATTTTTTTAAACACTGATTAAGTGTTGATGCAATCACTAAGATTAAGTTGTTGGAACATTAACAATTGATATAAATTAGATGATGCTGAATTTGCAGAATCTGTGCAAAAATATACATTTGGACTAGTGGAAACAAATACAGGACCCGATGATGTGATTTCATAAGTTCTAAATATTTCAGGTTATTAGACCAATGAAAAAAAGTCGGTTAAATATTCAGGAGGAATTGTGATGTTTGTGAAAAAAATTACCTACAATCTGGAGTTAAATTGTGCAAGTCAGGATATAATTCCATCTGGCTTAAACTAGATAAATCTTTTTTTCGTATGGAGAGACCAGGAAGTCAAAAGTTGATTGTATTAGGTGTTTGGAAGAGCAAATCCAATATGACTCTAATCATGGGGACATCATGATACTAAGGGATCTTAATGGGTGTACATCGAACGGTGATGATTTTATTGTTAATGAAAATGACAAATATTTACCCGAATTGATTTCATATACTATAGATGAGGATGAGGATTTTCTCCCTAAAAGAGTTAGTCAGGACTCTAACATAAATGATCGAGAAAGGAGATATCAGATATATACACGTGTGTATATTTTATTATCCAGAAGCAGAATATTAAATGGTAGCCAACTGAAAGGGATATTTTGGGACACTTGAATTGTCACAAGTACAATGGGGGCAGCACAGTGGGTTAGGGTATTGTGAGTTAGAATCTTTGTAAAGACGTATTTTCATGAGCACAAAATAGTAAGTGATTCGTCTGACCATTGCACAATTTCTACGTGTATAGAAAATTTGAATTTGAGCCGGCAAGCAAAACCCACTAGTGTTCTAACTTCCACACCCAGGAGTTTCTGTTGGGATGAAAATAGTGAAATTAAATACCATGATGGTTCTGTAAGAACTCGTTACTACTCTACGCTAAAACGCGTGAGAGAAAGTATAGATACAGAATGAGATCCTACAGAAGATGGAAGACTTACTTCTCGAAACAAATCCAAAAGAGAAATGAAAATTAGCGGAGGAACTCACTGATAAGAACAAAATAAAACCTGTATTGAGATAGACAAACTAAAAACTTATTACAAAAGCTTCAATTGTTCCAATAATTATATAAATACAGAAGATGAATAAAAAATTGGAAGTTCTAAGCAGAAAAAATAAAATAAATGTTACCTAACTCAATTTGCCAATAAACGGAACTGAATTGACGAGAGCTTTTGGTGCAATATAAATTAATGATAAAACATATAGTGAAGACTGCCTTACAATTAAAACATTTAAATATGGACATTTACTTATAAAACTATTTAGCTTGATACTTAATTCACCGTATTATCCAATAGAATGGAGCAAAGATAGAATTATATCAATCCACAAAGGGGTGGGGGGGGGTGTTGGTGGAATACTAGCAATCCTGAAAATTACAGGGATATCACCATACCTAGTTGTTTGGGCAAACTATTTAACTTTGTCCTGATTACTGGACTCTGCAGGTTCTTTGACAAACAAAATATCACAAGTCCTGCTCAATGTGATTTCAGTAAGAAACACAGGACAACTGACCTTATGGTTATACTTCAAAACATGATAAACCCAAAAAATATAAAACCCAAAGGAAAACTCTCCCCGGAGCTTTTATTGACTTTACACAAGCTTTTGTTAGAGTTAGACAGAGACCCATCATATAAACTACTAATGTTTCAAATATATTTTATAGAGTGATCAGATCCATGTACTCAAACCTTAGACTGATAGATTTAATTACGTCATCTTATTTTATATCATCACTTGGTATTAGACAAGGCGATAATTTTAAGTCCTACAGTGATTTGCATATTTATAAATGCCATTTGATGAAACGTGTGACCCTGTCAAATTTGGAAGTACACGTAGGAACACCGATTTTTTGGTTATATACTGATGATATTATAATAATCTCGGAATCCAACTGTCCGGCTTCAGGGGTCCGGAAAAGGGTTAGATAAATCCTGTAATCATTGAGGCGTAGCAGTTAACATGAAAAATAAATAAAAATATGATTTTCATGAATAAAATGAACGAACGTAAGAATTTTAAAATATACTATAAGGGACAAACCATAGATAAAGCAAACTAAAAATTTTAACGATCTGCATAAAAGGGGACTGAAGGTCTATTTAAAGACAATAAAACCATTTCCTTCTCCTAAGATTGGTTTACATTTGTTTGGCCAATTTATTAAGCTGACTACACACCAGGCATGCGAATTTTGGTCGCCAATTAACCTGCACCAAAACATGACGAAATCACCTGTAAATGAACAGGCCACCTTACTCGGGAACTTGCAAGACTAACCAGGGAAATGGGCCACAAACATAAATAGAAGTAGCGCCTTAGCTAGCTACCCATCCGCCCATAATGAATGATGGGCAGCGTCGGCAAACGGGTGGAGGTTGGATGCATTGGAGGAATAACCTATAAGCCCCTAAATGATTGGTGTTTTCCTAAAATAAAGATTTTAAATTTAATCCCCGAAAATAGGCTAGATTACTTTAGTATAGCAAGGGAGAGTCGAGTCGTGATAGCACAGTTAGTTAGAGCGTAGGACTCGTAGCCGAAGGGTTGCAGGTTCGAATCTCCGGGAGCTGCAATGTTGTCATGTGGCGACTGATTCACTCATCCATAAAAATGAGTACCTGACAGGATGTGATGGCTATGCCTTTGAGTAACGCTTTGCGCCTATAATGGCAGCATGCATTGTATGCTCCCTTGGGAGTTGAGATGTGTGCTGGTGGAAACATGTCTGAGTCAGAGATAATAATACTGTATAGCGTCTCAGAACAAGGTTACCTGGTTCTAGCGCTATATAAACATGCATTATTATTATAAAGAAGAGGAATTATCTTTTGACGTTTGTGACACAGATGCACCCCCCCCCCCCACACACACACCTAGTCGGCTACACACTGGCCTATGAGCTGGGGTGGATAAAGATGGTCACTTTCAAAGCCCTGGCTAAGAGTAAGACACTCGGTATGACTCAGATCCGAACTCCAGCCTAGAGATTTGCTGCACAGTGATTACTACAGCACAGCACTAATCGAGCATGAAAGGCTCTCGGAATGATGAGCGAGCGAAATTAAAAATGGAAATTCCATCAGCTCATTTTATAGCTTTTCAACAAACAAAAAAAGGAATGACACATTTAATGGTTGTATCTCCGGCAAAGTTGTCTATGCTAAACATACTGCCGTGATAGTGCAGTCAGTTAGTTAGAGCACAGGTCTCGTAGCCCAATAGTCGCAGGTTCGATGATATGTGGGCTGCAATGCCGACAGGACACGATGGCTATGTGTTTGAGTATGCATTGTATGCTCCCTTGGGAGTTGAGATGTGTCTCGGTGGAAACAGGTCTGAGTCAGGGATAATGATATTGTAAAGCGCCTTAGAGCGCTATCTAGCTGAATAGGGCGCTATATAAATGTCACATATTATTATATATTATATAATCATTGAAGGATAAAAGTGTCAAACAGTGATTGATCTAGGTCTGGAAAAGTGGGGATACTGTGTCTTATTCATTACCAGTACATTTAGGTCGGATCTTGGCATATATAGCATATCTCTATGGGGCATCTATTTTTTGGTGAGATGACAGTTCAAGGGTACACCCTAAATCGGCACATGAATTGCACATCCATCTGTTTCAGTAGCTGGTGTGTACTAGGGTTAGCCTCGAATTAAAGTCGCATTGATCAATTAGTCACCAGTGTGGTCTCGTCTAATGCTGGCATTTTATTGCGTGTCGAAACTGCTATTGTTAAAACTCAATCACCAAAACACGTACCTTGCTCATTGAAGTGTAAGGCATTAACACATCCTTCGTGGTGTTCAAGTTTTGAGTAAAGTTTTAGCCTCTGGACTAGATTGATGCTTGCGCCACATCTGTTTTTGAACAGTCTGGCGACGGGCAACTTGTTGTTGTGTCCCAACTGCTGCTTTTCCAGCTCGATCAGCGGCCTCCATGTGTCACCGGGAGGCTCCAGATCGATATCCATGTCGTCATCGGATTTATCACTGCTTGAATCTTTTGTTTGCTCATGCTGCATCAGTTCTTCGGCAGAATTGTCATTATCGTTATCTTCGTCGTCGTCATCGCTGTCCAGAGGCAGATGACGTTTGCTTATCACAGGCAGACGGCCAGGCCTGACAACGAGCACCGACTGAACTATGCCACCCAGCTGATGTCGAAACATGTCCTGCTCGCTGCTATTCTCGCTCTCCGTCACTGAACTCGATTTTGCATCATCTGCTTGGGCTGCTTCGCCTTCCTCGGGATCGACAAAATCAGCAACGACGCCTTCGGATTCATTAGACGTTGATGGTCTGTTCACACGTTCGCTGGCCCCCGCCTCGAGAGACTGGTCGTGCTTACTGTTGTCATCCTGTGAGTTGTGGTCGACATCATCACTCGACCTGTCAGCTCCGGGAGACTTTAACAATACTATACCACTGTCATCTTTCTTTAGCATGCCGAAGCAGTTTCCTTCTGGCTTTAGATCACTATCTAATGTGGCACTAGATGAATCTGTAGCAGGTGGCAGAACACTCATCTTCGAGCCTTCGCAGGCATTACCTGAGGAGTTTATGGTACTTGTATTAACCAAAGCTTCGCTACACTGACAGAAATCCTGAGATGACGTAACCTGTTTATCACTAGATGTCACTGTGCTGTCTTCAACAGACATATCACTGTTCGTTTCACTTTGTTTTGTGGCCTCCTCTGGTCCTATCACTGCCTGCTCAGTCAGCTTAATAAAAATGTCTATAGCATCATTCTCTTTGTCTGCCATAGTTCGACATTGACCACAGTCATGAATTCACTTCCAAGTGGGACGCCTGTAATGGACAAGGTAAGGTCACAGAATTATCAATTAAAAAGATGCTACCAAGAATTGACAGTGCCTAAATATGCGATCACAAATTACCCAAGATCTGACTATCCAATCTACAGCCTACTGAGTGATAAAACTATTCACACACACATAGTTGCCGTAGTCAAAACAAAACTCCAATGAAATCCATTACAACATCTAGTTATACAAACATAAAGGCAAATGTAGCGACCAATTTAGCTACGATTAAAATATATCTTTATTAATAATATGATTTACAGACAATATACATAATGCGTATATACGTGAACATCTATGAAAGACAAATTCCTGTTTGGGTTAATTTATCAAAATGTTGTATTTTTGTGCTAAAATTACCAAGTTTCAAAGATACAAATTTAATTTATATGGTCAGCAAATCTGATACACATTTTAGACAGAGTGTTGAGTGCTAAGAAAAACTGCACTAGTAAGTTGTATAGAAAAAAAACAGTTCTGAAAATGATATACTTCTCTGGTATAAGCAAAATATCTTTAAAGGTATAAATAAATACTTTCTGTGGTGATGTAACAATGTACATTTTTTATGGCAGGTCAAACATAAACCATATGCCAAAAAAATTTGGAATGATCTTTTCAGTCAAGTGTACTGATCAGCGGTTACTGATAAATGCACAAACTCTAAGACAAGTTTGTGATCGCTTTCTTTAGCGCTGGTCACACCTGAGACACATAGATGAGGGGCAACACAAAGGGAAACATCACAATAAATACATCTAATTTTTGGGTGCAAACCCCGACTTCCAGTTTTGCAGAAGAGTACTCCATCCACTGTCCTACACAATCTCTAACTATTAGGCACCAGTCAACTACATTTGGTTACTGCACAATAATCAGATTGAGATCATCACATTTATTGTTAATGTTATGGCCTGTGGAAAAAAGTCCTATCTATATGTAACCTGTCCCATCTTAACTATACTTGTCTCATTATGCCTTCACAATTTCTTCTAATTATATAATTAGGGTTGTCATGTACCACGACAGGAAATACCAAGAATATTAACTTCTCCAATACTGACCGAGATGGGAAATACCCTGCATAATAGAGAAAACAAGTGAAATATTGTCAGTGAATGTTTTGTGTGTCACTTTGAATGAAATGGTAATGTTGTTGGTCACAGATCTTTAGTACTAGAGAAATGGTAGTGTGGTTGGTCACAGAATGGACATGGGGTCAATTCAATTCTGGATTTGATAGGCAATTTCAACAGACAATTTCCATGATGCATGTGCAGTCCACATCTACTGTGGTTTGCGGGTCAGTGAAGCTATGTAGTAGCATGGAACAGGAAGTGTAATTCACTAATTGTTTGTAAATTGTAGAATTTTTTACTAATATTAGATAAGATTATTTGTATGGGGAAAGTTGACAAATTATTTTAGCCTGAAAAAATTACATGTTATTGAAAATAAATCATCATGTTGGGAACTGTAATAGACATCTTATCAATACGTGAAACATATTGTGATCTCTATGATCTCATGACTGGTAAAAGAATGTTTTTATTGTATGGTTCAGCAAGCCCAGTGAAACGCGACCCACAAACAGACATTCACTAGATGGTGCAGTTGTTGCAGTTGTTGCAGAAATTGTCAATTCGGGGAGTTAGAATTGCTCATTTAAAGAAATGGAATTGGAACTGTTAAATTTAGAATTGAAGTTTGCTACAAAAAATTTAATCCACAAACCAATTTACCATAATTTTTTTTAATTCAGAAATATTTCTTCCATGACAACCCTATTTTGAATATAAACTTCTCGGACTAGGTATTCCAAGTCGGTACTTGGAGTACCTACTCATGGTAAAAAGTAGTAGGTAAAAAACGGAATTGATACATTTAGAATTGGAATTGATAAATTTTATGTGGAATTGATCAAATGGAATTGAAAAAAATGGAATTGATCCCATGTCTGCTAGAGAACTGGTAATGTGGTTGGCCATAGATCTTTAGGACAAGAGAAATGATAGTGTTGTTGGCACCAGGACTCTTGTCCCAACGCAATGTGTTTCATCTTTCACTTTAGTTCAATATCTTAGGAGGTCAATTGGCCCACTTAGTCTACAAACTGTACGAAAGTGGCAATAAACAACGAAAAATCAAATTTTGTCCCAAATAAACCTTATATCAGAAACGCTTACTGTGGTATCCATTGTGACAGTTTTCCAATTGGAAACTCTCAATTGCGGGACAATGATATCCAATGTTTATGATAAGTTCAAACAAATGTGATACACATATTCCAGAATTGTAATTGAGCTTACATATCCAAAAGCCAGTGGTCAAGTGAATGGTGATGTGAACAATCTACAACGTAATTTGTCTTCTGTGTGGATGATGAAATGGATATGCTGGTATGATGTAGAGCGAGATCACACCGATGACGTGCACGATCTGTAACAGACACCAAGATATCGTATAACACAGCAGCATATCATCATTGCCTCTGAACAACAACCAGACACAAATGATGCCCGACTCATTTCCACTACTATTCAAGTCATGGTGGTACACATATACATAAAAAGAGAAAACGACATACAGTGAGCAGCATAGCAAGTAATAATGCCCATTATGAATGCCTTCCAGCCACAGTTTGTCCGAGATGTTTTGCAGGTATTTATCAAATTTGTGCTTGAAACTGGTCACGGAGCATCCTGTCTGGCCACGGATATTTACCGGAAGGCTGTTGAAAAGCTGTGGACCCCAAATTTGAAGGCTCCCTTCTCTGATTGCCCTAATTTTACCAGATGCAGACTGTTTTATTTGGGGGACTTGGGGCACAGGCGACCCTGCCTTGTCAATGTGTATGATTTCATTCCAACAGTTGGGGCAATTCCTTCTAGAATTTTCCAGGTGTATATAATTCGGTATCTTTCCATCCTCCTCTCCTGAGAGTACATCTTGAGGGCTGATAGTCGATCCCAATAATTTAGCTCAGATATTGGATATATCTTACTGGAGAATGATCTGAAGAGGGACTCAATTTTCTGGATATCTCCAACTCTGTGTGGTGTGCATAGCTGGAAGCGTTTTCATACCGTGCATATCTCTGGCATGGAGAGTTCTTATAGGATTATATCAAACTAGGTGATAAACTATTCCTGCTTTATAAAAGTCTTCGGTGTTTCCAATCTTACCCAAAGTAGTTTGAAAAGGACTGGCATCCAGATATCTGTACAGTACAAGTTTGAAAATCTCGTTAAGAATCGTGTATACTGGTAGTTTAACAACTTTCTCTCCCGCCGAGGGAGAGATTTCAATTAACACACTCTAAGCCGATTAGGTTTCTCCTAAAACACGGATGCTAAGACGAACCATAAAATAATGGAATCATTCTGTACACCCTCTAGATGCCAATAGTTTATAGAAGACATCTATCTAAATATTACAGTACATATTTCGATACCCAGTGAAAGGTCAGAAGAGCTCGACATATTGAGATTTTTAAAGTGCCATATTGTCTTATTGGACAAGAATCTCCTACTCATCTGCGTACTGATCTGAAATGAGTCACGTCAGGACAACACTGTCTCTATGGCCTCATGGGTTAGAGCACGGAACTTTATTACTCATGGTCATGGTGTGCTGGAGGTCGGTGGTTTGAATCACAGCCGTGGCATTATTGATGACATTATAGAGTTTTTCATTCAACCAGGCAATTGCCGAACGGGTGGCACTCTCCGTGGTCTAATTGGTAGCATGTTGGATCACCGATCGCTACCACGCATGTTTCAATCTCGGCGTTGCCATGTCTGAAGGTTGTTTTGTCTTTGACTTTGCCTCATTACCTTCGGAGGTTGCTCGGCCCATTTAGCCTACCTTGTGCACAAAAGTGGCCAGAAAATATCAATCATCATGACAGTTCATTACCACTTGAGTTCGAATCTCGGCATGGGCATATCTGAAGGGTGTTTCATCTCTGACTTCGCTACATTACCTTTGGAGGTCCCTTGGCCCATGTAGCCTAACATGTGAACAAAAGTGGCCGTAAAACATCTATCATCACCTCTGCCGAATATCCCATCTGTTGTAAATTCAATTTTTTTTAATAATAATACAAATTTACTGACAGTAATATGTACGTAGAAGTAATTCCTGGTTAGGTCGCCTGTTACTCTGTAAATTGATGACTAATACTGATTACTCCCTTTGATATGAACATAACTTTTGATTTATCATAGGTATAAACTAAATTAAAAAAACTTCACCTTTAAGTTGACATAATAGATGACCTAAGTATGGTAACAATAAGAAATGTGATGTTGAAGTAATAGCATAGGTTGCAAAAACATCTAATCATACTCATTCAGTATTTGTAGCCAAGAATGTGTTTCTAGTATTGGTCAGGGTATATTATAGAAATTCCAATGCAGTTTCACTGATTGAAGCCTGTGTCTTTTATAGTACGCATTTCTTGATTAGCTTTATTCATCTCAGTGGAATATAATGGTTTGCATATAGTTATGTCACTGCAACCTAAAATAAATGCGTCTGGGAGTTTCTTCCCTATCTCCCCATTTTCTATCATCCTCCTAGACGATAAGATATTTCTCTCCTTTTCTTGAAATGGCAAGAGAAAAATACCTTTCACCCAGAAAAAAAGCTAAACTAATATCAGAAATCCTTCTGTGATTATAGTCATAGAAAATAATAACAAGCATTCTAATCCCCATCAATTTAGGGTAATTACATCAGGAATAACACGCACATTATTATTATATATAACACATACATCTAGCTGAATAACAAGCAACTCACTCACCATGTTGAGTTGATTATATTTGTTTAGCCTTGGTGCTGGTCAAACTGAATCCAGGACAAAACCCCCCCCGAGGACAAAACCCAAAAATTACATCTTGAACATAACCCCCTGAATTCCAGTGGTTGTTTTGAAAAAGAACATATCACAACATCTGTCAGCCAGTGGGAAGAGATGGAGTCGCCATGCGAATGTGGAGAATTCCTTGACGTATGGAATGTTCAAGTGACAACTAAGCATGGTGGATCCATAACTAACAATATTTGTGAGTCCTGGAACAACGGCTGCCAATATCTAGTTGAACATTCTCATCCAAAGCTATGGAGAGCTATTGACAGCATTCACAAGGATCTGAACAACGTAGACGCTGACGTCCTGTTAGAATCCTGCGGACAACCCCAGAAAAAGCGACAATGATGACATGTTAAGTCCCTGCAGTCAACTCCATTCAATCTTTGCAAAGATCTCAGATACTGTATTAGGTGGAAGTAAATAAATTATGATGATAAGGTATACACATTAGAAACATGTGTGTACTAGTACTACAGATGGGACAAAATCACTTTTGATATCATACTCAAATTTTTAATAAAAATTACACATACATAAAGATTTATTATTAATAATAAAATATGTACATATAACTTCATGTGTTCATTAATTCCTGTGTTCAGGATGTTTTGTTCAGATACCGGTCAGAATGGTGACACATGGGGCTGAGGGACCACTGCCTCCAGAAACAAAAATCTCACAAACACAGGTAAGAGCAAGATCTGAACCCACAGCCTGAAGAATGTTACTTATTGGCTGTTCATGTACAAATGTCATGAATATGTGTTTCTTATATTGGTTAACAGGTTTTAGTATTTTCCTTTAGCTCTTTGTCATATTTATTAATACACTGATCTGCAGATCTTCCATGGACATTCTTCAACATTTATGTACCCATATCTGCACACCTGTGCCACCTTTAAACATATCAACAGTGTAGATTACTTTTTGTAAATCGATACCGTAAGTGCATTGCAACTAGGCAATCTAGGTATTACAACCAGATCATTATCATGGAAGGGATCATCAAGTGCAGTATTTTGACCAAAAGCAGCACATTAGCATGATTATGACTGATAAGCTGGAGTATTATGATCAAATGTTTGCGACACTGTGACTAAAATTGGAACAATGCAAGTGGTGTATTTAGATGAAGATGCATTCTGTCCATATCATATCTACCTATTACCTAGTCATCTAGTCTTACTGACCTTGAGGCTTGGTTCAATTGACGCTGACAGCAGCTGTCACTTCGCAAGCCTAAAATTAAGAATTATCACTACTGACTAGAGTTCATATAAAGGAATTTTTTATCAGTAGCTCACTCAGTAAATACAGTAATATAACCAATTATTTTCTGAAACGCACGTTGACACTTACCAGAAAAGCGATCATGTGAAATCACAATGATAAATAAGCTGATAAATAGAGGGATCTAGACCAGTAGACTGGCGAGAGTCTATTAGACATCTAGAGAGTCCAGTATAATAAGTATCAATCATTTAATGGGGAAATCTGGGAATTGATTTCAGGAAACGCAAAACAAACAAAGCTAAAAACCAGCACCAAACAACGAAAGTCAATATTCCATTACACTTCATATGAGCACAGCGCAATGTGTAACACCAGATAATCAAACCGTTACACTGTTAGGTCTTTTACACAATGGTATTATTAGCAACTTTTACATCAACCCTATGGCTATGTATGTTCATTTAATGGACGAAAACTATGCAGGGGGAAACATGAATATAAACAACATTTCACACGACAAATTTAAACACTTTTACGAGAGTACACGCCAAATAACCAGAACGTGTAGATAAAGAAATCAATGCTGAATGCAGCAGCTCTATCTCAAATGTCAAAGTCGATATCTATTTCGTACATTTTGTCGATGACAGGGACCCCTACATCAAAGTTGACTAACCTTTCTAAGAAAAATCTGGAGATGTCAGCAAAACGGGAGTTACTGATTCGCTATAATTAAATAAATTAATTAAGGAATTTGAAATCGTAATATTTAGGATAAATATTAAATTCTAGTTTACGAATTACAGCAACTAACAGATATTTGACAAGTATTTAAATTTGTAAGAAAATATATGTAAACGGAAATTATATTTACAAATTTCTCCGTTCCTTAAAAACCTTTAAAAATGGCTTCTCCTGGAGACATTTGGCAAGCTCGTATACAAAAAGATAACCAGTATCGAAGAGAATTATCTACCCTTTGTAAAGAACTAAGGGCAGCAGCAATAAGTAATTTAGAATATTTCCAGGATCTGAAAGGTGTCAACAATGAAAGATTTTACGTTTGTTTTGTTCATTTATATGAACATCTCGACTGTGGTATTGAACCAGCCCTAGACGAATTTATCAAATTTTTACACTTATACGATTTTGACCCATCACTGCCAGCCAATGGTTATCGAAGCATTATTTTAGTTGTACACAAGTGCTGCCTAAAAATCCTGCAACTGGTTCGCTACATCGGTGTCAACCGAGAGTCCTTTCTTTTTCGTGGGACACACTACAGTAAGGAACTCGACGCCTACGTTTCGACTCTCGGCCAGTTACGAGCTTGCCTCTATTACATAGAGCGCTTACAACACTACTGCAATGACGGAGAGCTGATACCGGATGAGGATTCGTTGTCACCAGAACAATATCAGCTGGCAGAACAGATGATGATGGAAGTTGAATCTCTGAGTCAAGAAACATTTTATGGTAGATGTTTGGGATTTCAGGTAATTATATACTAATATAGGCTGTTGTTACGTATCCGAGCATTGGAATCATGTTCATTGATGATAAAGGTACGAACAGCAAGCCAAGCATCGGAATCGTGTTTGTTGGCGATAAAGATCCGAGCATTCAGCATCTGAATGATGCATCATCAATATTATTACAAATCTGAGCAATTTCATAATCGTTTTTAATTTTTCATCTGCTCGCATCAGTGTTAGAGATGGGAACTTAGTTGTAATTACTGCTACTAGCGTTTAATAAATATATTAGATTAAGTATATTAATAGATGTTATAATCAGATATAAAAACTGAAAAAAATGAAAGTTAGCCAAGGAAATATTATATATATTATTTATTAAAAAAAATTCTAAGGGTTTTTTCCAAAGACAGTATTTTTTCCGTGATATTTTCAGATTTTGTCAAATTCAGAGACATTTCCAGGACCGGGAAAACGAATTTGTTATATTCCAGGTTTTGTAGGATACCTGGGAACCCCAATTATTTGTAAAGCAGCACGGCTGTTCTGTCGATCGTCTATTTCTTTGATTTTCATTTGTAACTCTTCAAAACTATCAAAAGCATCTTCTACTTTCAACCCAAATATAACAACTACATGCTCGGCCACCATATTTAAGTGGAAGTAATAACAAACGAGGAATAATTGGCGCATGCGCATTGAGTGCCCCGGACGTATAATGCTGAGGTACACTTCAAATGATATATATGTTGAAGTATCATGATCACTGCTTGATGAGCTGCCCGCTTTCTAAGCTCCTGTGAGTTTAGCCCAATATCCCTATTCAAATCGTGGCATTGGCATATTTGAAAGTTGTTTTATCTTTGCTTCATTACGTTTGGAGGTCGCTCGGCTCATTTAAGTTTTAACCTACCAAGTGCACAAAAGTGGCAGCAACACATCAATCATCATGACATATAAATTTTCAAAAGTCTATCAATTAATTCCTCCTCCAAATCAACATCCAACTTCGAAGCACCGTTGTTATGCTCATTATTCCCCACATCCTCCATCCCAACTTCCTACAGCATTTCCGTGGTCTAACTAGTACCACGTTGGATCACAGATCACTACTACCTGAGTTCGAATCTCGGCGTAGGCATATCTGAAGATTGTTTTATCTTTGACTTTGCTGCATTACTGTTGGAGGTCGCTCGGCCCATTTAGCCTACCATGTGCACAAAAGTGCCCACAAAACATCAGTCACCATCCATCCCAACTTCCTCCACCCCATCTACATCTGGAACCTGGGGACTAAGATCCTCCTGAATGTTAGGTTGATCTACAGGGCCAGATTTAGGCCTTGAGGGGTCTCTGGGTTAATATAATCTGGGGCTCCTTCATTGCATAAGTTATTCCCTCCCCTGTGTCTAAAAAAAGATATATTTAAGGGCACCATTGAGTTTAAAAGACCTGCTTCTCTATTGGGCCCCCAAATACTTCAAACTGTTTAAAATTACTCCAGACAAGTCCCATTAAATCTGAAAATATAGAAATCTCATCTGTTCTTATATCTAATTTGTTTTTAGTTTATCAAGATCCCCAAAGCTAGAGGGCCCTTGGAACCCTTCTAGTCTTTAGCTGCCCCTGGGCTCTACCCCATACGTAAATCCAGCATTGTTGATCTGAAACAGTATTTATAAAAATTAAAAACCTCATGGTCTTTGGTCCCCACCCTGATTATTGCCAGCTTCTGATGAGCTAAGGCAGACTGTTTAAGACTTTCTATGTAGCCAAGAATCCACTTTGTTTTCTTGTATCTCCTTTGGATATTGAGAATTTCAGCCTTCATTTTGGCTCTTTTGGTGGACAGTGGTGAACAATTCAGAAAATGCAGCAACTTTCAGCAAGTTGATAACAGATTCTTCCAGTAATGTTTTTTTTTTTGTTGTCAATGTCATTTAATCTGAACACAAGTGAGAAATCGAATTGGCTGGAAAAAAAATTCCTTACATAAATTATTTGCCCTGAGCCGGTGACTGAAGCCAAGATTCCATATACGTGAATCTGACCCAAAAATGGAAAACATGTACAGGGGTAAACATACGAGCCTGATTCCACATGTGTGACTTTGAATCAGACAGTTGAATCCTGAATTTTACGACCTGGGGTCATAAAATTCTCGATTCAACCATCCGATTCAAGTGTCCAGGCAGACTTTCCCATGAAAAATAGGTCAGAAGGTGGGGGAGGTGTCCGAAACACATAGATACCCCAATGTCGCATATGCTGCCGCCATGCCACATTACACATACCACGTATATGGAATCTCGGCTTTACCACAAACTATATCACAGTCTGACAGTGTGGTTGCCTGATGGGTGAGTATTTTGAATTAAATGGTTGCCCTCACCAACAAATAGTTGCCATGGGGGAGTTGGCGACTGCTAATTTTCAGCTCTGATATCATTTCAGCTTATCTGACCATACACCAAGGTTAGAAGGTAATTATAATTCTTTGCTTGTCCATAGGACTAGTAACTTGGAAAATATACTAGCCCTAGCTCAGAGTAATTCACTAGTCCTGACTACACCAAATAAAGTTTCATATACATAAAGTTTATTTCATAATGTGTGAACTTCAGTGGTTGTGTATAGCATTATAAATAGACTTAAATATCCATTTGAAGAAAAGCCTGGAAGTACCTACATTTGGGGGTCAATATCTGTTTTGATTGTTTATTTATAAATACCCTCAAACAAGCGAGTTGTTAAGATTTCAGTTTAAAAGGACATTTCATAGGCTACCTAGTGGCTTCGACTTTCAAATCCATGTCGTTCATACTAGACTGTTACATGAATGTGAATCCCGGTATGGGGATATCTAAAGGGTGTTTCATCTTTGACTTCGCCTCATTACCTTTGGAGGTTGCTCGGTCCATTTAGCCTACCATGTGCATAAAAGTGGCTGTAAAACATCAATCATCATCATCTGTGGTAAACCAAGCTACCAATTTGACCATGAAGATGCTCTCGACCAATCAGTAACTGTCATTTTAATCAGATCCAAGTTTATGTGTAGTTTGCCTTCTTTGCTATTAGTTATGGATAAGCAGTTTAATGATCCAATGAAACCTATGGTTATTTGATTAAATGAGATTTATAAGGAGAAATTACAAAAGCAGTAAACAAAAATTGGCAGTGTTTCAAAATATATGAAACCGTACACTACTCGGTTCACCAAATGAATGCTTTTATACCAATTTATGGATATTCTGATGGTACAATAGTTAAATCACTGTGCACCAAACCTCCTGGGTTGTGGGTTCGAATGTGGCTCTTACCTGTGTTTGTGGTAGATGTCCATCATCCATGGCCAGTGCTGAGATTAAACAACTCAACTTGATTATTTCAATTTACATCTAGGGCAGTTTCCATTCCTACCTCAACCTATTAATATTATATGCGTAGCTCTTCCTATTGCAATAGCTAGAGTAATTAATGAATTCTCAAGTAATTTGTAGCATACATATGAATCTGATATAAAACATGGTGATATTTTATCATCTATTTATTGGCAGGTTGACTTTTGTTTGTTATCATATTCATTGTTATAAGCACTATTCAATTTTGGAATTGATGGGCAATTCCAATTCTGGATTGGGCATTGAAATTGCTCATTTAAAAAAATTGGAATTGATAAATTTGGAATTGAAGTTTGCTACAAAACATTTTATTCCACAAATTAATTTATCATTTAATTTTTTTTTAAATTCAGAAATATTTCTTCTGTGACAATCTTACTTTGAATATAAACTACTCAGAGTAGGTACTCTGAGTACTTACTCCAATCAGTGATTGGTGTAGGTAAAAGATGGAATTGATAAATTTGATTTGGAATTGACCAAATGGAATTAATTGGAATTGACAAAATGGAATTAATTGGAATTGACAAAATGGAATTAATTGGGATTGACAAAATGAAATTAATTGGAATTGACAAAGTGGAAACGGACCCCATCGTTTCATGGTTACTGCTACAGAGTTTATTTTGTAAAAAACATCAATTCTCTTTTACTGGGAAAAATTATAAGAGACGTCGGTAAGATAAAACAGATCAGTGTCAGTGTTTTGATTATTGTAATAACATTAACTAGAAGTAGAAGACTAACAAAGTTTATCTTATCTATTATAGCTTTATAATGATACCATTTTATATTTACCAGTTTTGTAGCTCCATGGTAAAGACACTTACCACAATCAATCTTGTCCTGGCATCATTTGGAGACGGTTATGATCAGGAGTCCAGCATCATGAAGTTTACCAGCTCATTAATGGGTGGCAGTAGATACTTTCTGGATCCAGAGTTAAGGGCTCAGCAAGTATGTGTGTGTGTGCGCGCCTGTGCAAAATATGTTTGGTGTTTATTAGCCCTATGACTGACATTAACCGTGGCCATTTAGCATCACTTTGTAATAAAATGGCATTTTTTTGCATACAAAACGTTTATGCTGATATGTAACAAACAAATGAAGTGTCTCTGTTTCTCTTTTTAAGATAGATGTCTTGAGTAAAATGACTGCGAGTATAATCTATTTATCCATGTTTTTCTCCTTCTTGCGCACACACATAGACATTACGGATACACTCATGGAGAGAGAGATATAGAGTATTATTTCCTATACATATCACACAAAATTTTCTCTTTCAGGTAGTAAATGTGACAAGAAATGGAGATATTACCTTCTGTAAAGCATTCTGGGGTCTGGCTGAGAATGAGTTGATGCATGTGAGTGAATATAACTTGGTAGATGTTAATATTCCACTACATTTGCCTATGATCCTTTCAAAATCTTAATCTGTAGTCGGTGAGTTAAACAAAGCCAAAATCGCTCCTTCATTGTACATTTGATCACTGGAATGTTATTTATCTCTGTAAATTAATGTTTTCTCCAGAGTTTACCGCTGATCGTGTGCCCTCCAGTAGCAATAGACAAGGTCATAGTTCTTGAGCCAGAGGCATTTGACATCCCTTTAGCTGATAATTCTGATGTTATTCATATCAACCCACCATGTGCTCACAGTGGACCTGGATCAGTCTACACAAGACTGTTGTCATTTGAGATGAGAGAAGGACAGGTATTTTGAACATGTAGATGTTTATGACGTGGCGTATTAACACTGTTTTTATGTATGCTTCTATAAAAAACATTTCTCACCTTAAGTTTAATGAATAATAAATGGTAATTTTATTGAGCCAGTCTTTTACGATTTAATATATGATTTTTAAAATATTTATTTGTTGTTGTATCACATCGGTTAAACATAATCTGATTATGCATAACCACCACAGTGTGCACATAAAGATAATTATTTGCAATTTTTATCCATTATTTACAGCCCTAAAATAAGTCATTGAAAAAACTAGAAATGTTATGACCATAACTGAACAAACAATATTTAGGTATCAAAATTTTACCCATTAAATAGAAAATGGGATTAATATACATTTATGTATATAGTCAATATTTCATAATGAACTTCACCATGTTAATCACTGGCAAATAATTTATAGAAAACAGGACTTCATCTGGATTTAGATAGATTATCCATAATTAACATTGGGAAGTATAATGATTAACAGTTGTTTTTTATGATAATTAGATGTTGATAATCTTCTGAGTTGAACAAAGGAACTGTTCTATTGTGTTTGTCAAATTGTTAGAAATATTGCTATCCACAGGTAATAGTAATACTGAATGGAACTCACAAGGCAACTTAAAAGTAACAATTTTGTCATTTTAGTTTGGAGAATCGCTATAAAGTTTCCGACAACAAGTTGTTTTCTTATCTATTTGACCAGGGAGATGTTTAGTAAAAGCTAATTTCGTTTGTGTACTTAATTTGTTATACAGCTTAGCTTAAGTGAGATAATCAAGATTTTTTTTACCATCCATAATTGAGAGTCGGTTATCTCTTAATATTTCCAGTATCGAGTTAAGTATCCAATATTGATGCCAGTAAACTTGATGCTGCTTTTTTCTCATGCAAAATCTGGGGTGAATTCCATTTGGTCAATTCAACAATAAATTTGTCAATTCCAAATTTATCAATTCCAATTCCTTTTTTACTACTACTTTTTACCATGAGTACCTACTTGGAATATCTACTCTGAGTAGTTTATATTCCAAGTAGGATTGTCATGGAAGAAATATTTCTGAATTAAAAAATTGAATGGTAAATTAATTTGTGAATTAATTTTTTTCTAGCTAATTCCAATTCCAAATTGATCAATTCCATTCTTATTTAAATATGCAATTCCGGAATTAGAATTGGAATTATCTATCAATTCCAATTCAGGAATTGAATTGACCCCATGTCTGGTTTAGAGTACTGCACTGCACAACAAATCCCCAAGTTGTGGGTTGAAATCCAGCTCTGTATATGTGAGGTTTGCTTCCTTAGTCAGTAGCCACTCAGTCGTATATCCCATATGTGACCAGTGCCAAGGCTAAACAACTTAACTCATTCAAAACCAAATAAAAAAGTGGTTAATCATTGTGAATTCGGGTTCCTTTACTTGCAGGAATACTGGAAGCCCTTAAAGAAATCTGGAGGAACGAAGATGTATCCACCAAGCTCTAGTCTCATTATTCAGATCCACGGAGGAGGCTTTGTTGCTCAGTCATCTGCATCACATCAGGTATTGCAATAAGAATGTAATTTTGCAGTAAGCAAGTATTGGAATATGTTGGCATAGTGAGAAAACTTGTAATGTAATTCCTCAAAACCTACAGATGCAATGAAATTCTAGAAGAAATAATGACAAACAATGCTAATATGCTTTAGAATTACATGGCAGTAGTATAAATACCATAGTATGGTTAAAAAGTCATTAAAGATGACTGACCTCGTGTAAAATGTTTGATGGCATAAAAGTGTTCTTCCCCTTTCAGACTTATCTGCGTCATTGGGTTAAGGATCTTCATGTCCCAGTGTTCTGCATAGATTACTCCCTAGCACCGGAGGAACCTTTCCCTAGACAGCTGGAGGAGGTCTTTTTTGCCTACTGCTGGGCGCTCAAACACTGCCATCTTCTAGGTATATACCTAACAATCTAGCATCCGTCTAAGTTTTATCTCTATATGAATGAACCTTAAAGCAAAGAGGACTCTTAAGTATATCACCGTAAATCTCCCACAAAGTCAACAATATAGACTTTTTCATATAGACAGTCTGGTTACAATATAACATGTTCTCTGGGATCCATGGACATGAATCATGTTATAAGTGGACATTGGATAGCAACAGTCTGTGTACATTAGTGGTGGAGGGGGTGACATGATAAGACTTTTTGTTGGGCCACTTCCTCACATACTTTCTATATATGAGTATATGAGAATAGGGACAACATCACATCATTTATATTATTTGTACAGCGCCTTTGAATGGCTCCTACTAGTAAGGGCACTTTATTAAATACACATTATTATTATAATTTAGGAAAGTCAACTAATTCTTTCTCTTGTGTGCTCATGTAACTGACACAATACAATCATTTTAATCCCGTTAAAACTGATGAATTGTGGCAATGCTGCTAAAAGTAATGCTGCCATGTTGTCTAACTGAATGCCTGTTAATATCTATGCATATGCTGGAAATCCCTACAGGCTGGTAATTAATAGAACACAAATACTAAATATGAATTACAGCGCAAGAAATTGAAATTATTTTATGGGAAGAGCCACGTACACAATGGTGATTAGATTATGAATACTACAAGAACAGATGAAATCATCCAGATGAACATGCATTTGTTTTAATATTAACTTCAGTGTCTTAGATTAACTGCTTGACACACTGGATAATGTTTTGGATTATGTCAAATACAATATTTGAATTTTTATGAAGGACAAAGAGCCAGTGATATGGAGATATTTTTATTGGGCTTGCTTCAAAAAATAACCAAATGTATATTATCTTCAGTTAAAATAATTGAGAGCTAGCTGCTCCTACATTATATCCACTTCCGTAGTATACTGAACTGTGTTATAATAGACCCAGACTATATACACTTATGGTCACAGATTATTGCCAATCGCTTTTTGACACGTTCGCAGGATCACAAACAATATCTAGCTGATAACAAACAATGGGCTATTAGATGCAACCAATATATACAGGAGTTAACCATGATCTCAGATGTTTGTGCAGTGGGGAAACATTGGCACCAATTTTGCTAATCCTGTAGACAGATTTTTACCGACTTTAAATTAATCTTTGAATATTAATATTCATAGATAGTTTGTATATTAATAATAGACCATTAATTAAATGCGGATCAGTGATTTGTTCATGTAAATATAGTATTAATACAATAATATTATATTTAAAGAAAGGGTCATTCATTACGATATTACTCTCTGTCTCTCAGTCATTTGTTCCGGGTGTAACCAGTACTGAGGGTTTAAATAAAATACATACCCATTTGCTTAATGCAGGTAATAATATTTGTTGGGGCAGGTAGCATTTTAAAGTTGCCTGCTCGTTGTTTTAAACCATAACTCACCAAATTTCTGTTTGCTGAATACTTGAATATATGTTTGCCTTCAGCCACTCATTGAGGCACAGGGAGGAACTAATGTACATGTAACTGGTAAAATACCACAAAATACTTTCTGTATGGAAGGCATGATGATCAAAGTCATGATGCTTCTACAGAATACTTCATTCCCCGGTAGCCAACATTTGGAAATTGTTTTTATTAATACAAGTCTTGTTGTTGCTCTATAATAGTAGTTACCACCAGAAATCTGGCTTTCCCTATTTAAAATTAAAAAATTGAAACATACAAGCCATTTCTTATGGAAAAGACGCATTTCTTTGGCCTCATGGATAGAGAGTGAGACTAATTACCTGTGGTTATAGTCATTCTGTGCAGGAGATCCAAGGTTCGAATCCCATGGTAGGAGGAATGTTTCATCCAGCCAGGCAACTGGCGAGGTTTTCTCGACCAATTATGCCATATATTCTAAATATATTTAGAATTAGTCTCCGTGAGGAAGCTATAAATTACAGACCCTATGCGTCTCCCTCATTTGAGATTGCCAGCCACGTTAAAAAAACTACCATTTTGGCTATTATTATATGTGAATATGTATGCTATCTAGATGAAATACGGTTTTCATCTTCAGACTATGTAAGAGTGTGATCAATTAGTGTATGGTAAATTTAGTGGGTTTTTGTGAAAGATGTGAATTGCTTTAAAAGAATTATTTAGACTGTTCCTTTATAAATCCCACTGCTGCACACAGCATTTGTGTGATTGAATTGAAGCATCATCAGGTCAATTACTTGTTCATGTTATTTTATTTACATACATACATACACAAAGGTGCTATGATAGGACAGTTGTTAGAGTATTGCACTGCAAACCTCCAGGTTATAGGTTCGAATCTGAATCATGCCTGTGTTTGTGAGATATTTCCCTGGGGAGTCAGTCCTTGGCCATATGTTTCCATTGTGGCAATTATTATTGTATTGATTACCAAAACCGTTGAAGTACTGCTGCTCAGATATACACGTGTTGTCCCGTCAGAACCAAAATGCCTCCTGTCATATAAGAGTGTATAAAGAATATACTCGTGAATACAGCAACAATCTGTTTTTCTTCTACTAGGTTCAACTGGCGAGAAGATATGTATGGTTGGAGACAGTGCTGGGGCTAACCTGTGTGTGGCTAGTACAATGAGAGCATCCTCATGTGGCCTCACTGTACCTGATGGCATACTGTCTATTTATGGCAGTTTGCTAATTAGATACACTCCCTCACCTTCCAGAATGCTGGCTTTGATGGACCCTCTCTTACCTATTGGCATTTTATCCAAGTGTATTGCAGGTAGGTGGTGTGTTTCTAATGTTGAATGATGACATTCTGATAGCGTATTCGTTAGAGCAATACTATAGCAAAACCTCCGGGCTGAGGTTTCGAATCCAGCTCATAACTGTGTTTGTATGCTTTGTTTTCCTTGCTGAATGCCCCATGGCCATATACCAGCATCAAGGCAAATTCTTCTAATCAAGAAGGAAAGTGTGGCCTAGTGTTTTTGATGTATTATATAATATATAATTCAGTATAATGGGATCCATAGGGTATGATAGTTCTCATGGGTTTGCAAAGTTTTTTCATCCCGTTGTTAAAATGATTAACTTTTATCGAGTGAATAATATTTTGATACTTATTTCAAATTTGTATTTAACTAGCCAGTATTCTGTATTTGATCTCTTCAGCTTATGCCGGTATAAAACTTCTCACAAATCCTGGATCTCCTGAACAGACTTCTACTTCTAGTCAAGTAGAGAAGAGCCATGACAAGCCTTCGAACCTGAACTCGGGCACGAACAAAGTAGATTACGAGGTAGAACTGAAGTCTGAGAACCTGGCGGCTGACATCAGAGAGGCCATGACAGATGAAGATTCAAAACAAATGGATGAAGAACAAGCCAGTCCAGACGATAGCGACGATTTTCATGAATTAGAAGACTTGGCTTTGGGTCTTCGCTGTTCTTTGCCAGATGATAGGGTTGATGCTGCTGGAAATGAACGTGGTAGTCAGCAAGAGTTGAGCGACTCATCTAGGAATACGACAATAAGTAGCAATAAAGGACACAAGTACAACTCCAGCATAGATTCGGGTTATCAAGGTAGCACCAAGGGTGGACTGCAAGCAAAACTGGATATATGTAGTGGAGAGTCATCAGCAGATGAAAGCGTGATACAATCAAATAGCACTTCACCAATATCTGAAATTTCCAAGTGCAAAGAATCAGATACGATGAGCAAGGTGCAGACAAACACCTGCGATGCAAATGATGATAAACTGGAAGCTTCTTTGGAAGAATGCTCCAGTGATAATACAAAGCACGACAGACCTAATCTGAACTTGAATCTGAATGCGTTGCATCGAAGAAATCGGCCTTCCACGCTCTCGAGAAGTCCATCATCTCCAATCATTAACAGCCTCCATCAGAAACTGCACTTGAAGGAGAGACTAAAGATCCAATCGCCCGTCTCCCCGTCTTCACCATTTCTAGGCACCGATGGGATACTTAATGCAACAACACCCACTTACGCCAAAATTCGTCATTTTGCTCAAAGTCCAGTACAGCACTTCAGGCATTTTCCAATCTCCAGAAACCCCTACATGTCGCCATATCTGGCTGATCCAGAACTGCTTATGGGTCTGTGCCCTGTTTATTTTGTGGTAAGTGATAGTCGTGACTATTTTGTGCTCGTACGTTTGGTATTACGCTAACTGCTCCAAACACGGATTGTCATCGATGCTGTGATAGTTTTTCCAATTATCATAACGCTCAATCATGGATATTATGGTTTAAACATTGTTCTACGAGATTTGTTTTTCTAAATTAAAGTGAACCTTCGGTATAATCCATTTGCCTTCTCAGGCCACAAATAGTTAAAGGATTTGTTTTAAATCTATATGAGAACATAAATTTGGTACTAAAAGTGGAACTACTATAATTATGTTCAATAAGACGTAACAAAAATCTGAATGCATGATTTAAAAAAAATTGCAACGATTTAAATCAGTTATTTAAATTGTTGCAATTTTTTTTAAATCATGCATTCAGATTTTTATTATGTTTTATTGATTTTTGGTGACTAATTTTATTTTTATGATTATTATATTAATTTTTATTGGTTACTCGTAAATACAAAAACTTTAATGTTATTTAAAATCAGTTGTTACTTATGCACGATAATTATTTTTACATATATTTATAATTAAATTGCAATTAGATTTCAACACGATGTGGTCTAACTAATCGGTGACAATTCTCTAAAACCTGCGTTTGGGATGATCTGGGTAGATCAGTGCAACAGGTGTTAAGTGAAGCCATGCTTTCTTAATGTGGTAAATTAGATGAATGTGTGGATGATCTGACACATCTTTTCTATGCATTTTGGGGATTATTGAGTCAATGTTAAGCACTTTGTGTTTAGCCAGGATGGGTATATAAGATCCACATAGATTCACTACCTGTCTCTACAACTATAAGATCACATTATTGTGTAATTTATCAGAATATATTGACACTCTCTGGCACAGAAAAGGATTCTGCGTGGTTATAATTTGATGAGATTAAAGTTGTGGGGAAAGCAATATGTCAACCAACAAGCCAAAAAATTTGGCAAAGAAGTGCGGGAGCTTGTCGCCAGAATTTAAAATTTTGTTATCGATTTAAATGAAAAAAATCATGATATTTTTTCTAACCCCGATTATGTTATTTATATTCATAGGAGAAATTCAATAATGGTGGTCGTCACCGAAAAAAGTTCTGTCCTCAGAGTGTTTCTAACAGGCTGCCTTTTTAATTGGCTTAGTTCTATATTGGCATCATTAATATGATTACCAGCAAATAAGGAGCAACCAAAAGTAATCCCTGAATCAATCAGTGGCTAGAAGTGTTATGAAAAAAATTTAGAACAAATTTTGCAGGACGTTCCCACAAGTTGATATCGCCATCAGATGTTAATGATCAAGTCAATAATTCCGTATTGATAATGACATTACACATGTCTGTGGATGATTTCAACCTTCAATAAAATATTTCAGACCGATCATCTCACACGGTTACCGGTAGTTGCTCTTAAGCTATATATTGACCGGACAAACCAGTCTGTCATTCCCTCATCAAGTCTAGTGTGTGACTGAATCGGTGTAGCTGCCATTCCTGTGCTCTGAACCACATTAACATCAGAATATGCTTTCTCTATGTTTTTTATTCAGTATGTAAACAATTATCCTGAGTTACACGTTTGTGTTTTAGTTAGGTTTTGTACTTTGTTTATGATTGTGATGTATGATTGTGATGAATCTGTTTAACCCATTGATTAATTGTTTACTGGAAAAAAAACATTGTCTTCTAGGTCAGTCATCTGGACCCACTGTTGGATGATTCAATTCAGTTTGCCAAAAAGCTCAGGGATCTCGGCAAAGAGGTACACATCGATTGTGTGGAAGATCTGCCGCATGGTTTTTTGAACTTCATACTGACCAGTGCTGAGGCGAAGCAGGCTTCAGACATCTGTGTTACCAGAATCCAAGAGATCTTGCGACTGGACCAGCTCTCTGACGAAGAGTGGGAGATCCTTGATGAAGGCCTAGAAAAGGGTGAAGTGGACGATCTTCTCGGCGATGATGACATTGTTAACATTGATATTGTTCACGATTCCGAAATTGGCAGCAGCGTTGACGTTGTTGAAGAAAGCCAGTAATGTTAGTGGCGTGTAGTGCATTTTAACTTGTATTAGCCATTTGTAGAACTGCTATTTTATTGCTGTGAGCCTGAACACAATTTGACGTTCTTTAAGACTACAGTATGAACTGAACAGTATTTATTCTCATTTGGGTAAAAGGCTGGTAAATATTGGAGAAAGTAATGAGTTTATTGTACGATTGTTCTATTTTTGGTGCTTGGTATTAATATTGATATACAGATAGCTGCTTGTGATTAATGTATTTATTTATATATATATATATATATATATATATATATATATTCACATATGTGGGTGTGTGTGTGTGTGTGTGTGTGTGTGTGTAATTTCCAGAAGAATTGCTTCATTTAATAGAATCCTCCTTCCTAGAAATCATGCAGAACAATAGAAATCTTAGCATTTGATTTCAGGGTCTTTGATGTCCAGTGATAGTTGCAGCTAATTTCTCTGGGGATATGACTCTGGGACTACAATGACTTTATTCATTGAACATTTAGTGAGATAGAAGATTGAAATTTGTAAATATGATTTGGCTGTCATATAGGCATAAATAATCAGGTTGCCCGTGTGCCAAAAATGTCTTGATATAAATGTTGTCAGGTGCATTTTATCATTATCAACAATAAATTATTTGATCAGCAAATCTGTTGGAAACTATACCCTGTGTATATGTATTATATATATATATAGTGTGTGGTGCGCGTGTGTGTGCTCCATCCTTTTGCGCTACCACTCAAGGCAGAATCTATCAGTCGTCTTTTTCAAAATTGTTGCATTATTCCCATAATCATTAACACAAATGTATTCAGTTCTTCAGTTCATGTATACGTCAAATTTACCTAAATATTATTTTCTAATTGACTGTACTGTTTAAATGCATTATTTGATTGATAATTGAGTCACCAACTATGGAGCTGCATTAATTTGTTGTAGTGGGGAAGCACTTCACCATAGAATTTCCCTTTATGCCATGTTACAAGAACGAAATTATTCTCAAATTTAGTAACATTAGGACATCATGAATCCTAATTTCAGCGATGTGAAATGGTATTTGAGTTGAAACTGTAATATGATCTAGCCCTCTAGTCAGATATTAATTCTCAGGAATATAACTTTTACACACACACACACACATACACACCAGTAACATTTCTGATTAAGTACAAGTGAATTTGACTTTCTTTCAAACGTTATTAGATGGTTACTCAGAATGTCACATTTTCATCTTGATCTATTGGGACCTACTTCGTATGCCGATGAACCGACATACTTCTGAGCACAATGACCCATTTGTGAATAACAATTTGAAGGCTTCAGACAATCTGTGGTTTTGTGTTGTATTTTGTTATTCAGAATAGAAGCAACGCTGATAGCTACTATCCTATCTATTAAGCACCAATTTAATTATTATTTACTCCAAGGATAAGCTAATGACCTTAAAACTAAACTGCCAGACAGCAGTTAATTGAGAATTAAATTAAATTAGATTCTTTATTTTGTGTTACAATAATTGTTTTGTAAAGCTTCCAAGTAATGTCATATGAAAATAGTGTCAATATCTTTGTGGATTACTTTGTATATATGTTACAGCTAATCTAGAATAATTAGGTAATCTGTATTAAATCTCACTTACCAGTAGACTTTTTACCTGAAATATTTCAGGTAATATACATATTACCTGATTATACAGATTAACTGTAACATAAATGTGTGTGTGTGTGTGTGTGCATGTGCGCTAAGTAAGAGTGTCAAAAACTACTTCATGGAAATACTCTTCCTAATTTAACTATATACATAAATATTGTGTATATATATATATATGAACTAAACATTTTTGAAGGGTAATTATCTAGAAATTCATAGAATTCACTCTTATTAGATCATACAATTGTTTGTATGTAATGGGAGGAGACTAGAGGTCATATGGTTACCACTTTATTATAAAACATGTTTAGAGATTAAACTGTATTTATGTGGCGTACAGTTTTGTGAGTGATTTTATAATCTCCTTTTTGGTTATATTTATGTACATTTTTCAAACTGTGATTATATATATATATATATATATATCACTAAGCTTTTGTGATAACGTTTTGTGATCTGCAGTAAATAGTATTGCCACAAGTTACTTACAACATGAACAAAATGTGTTGTTATTATTTATTTATATATATATATATATATATATATATATATGCATACACAGCCTATTTCCATTATAACATGGTATCTGGGGTCCATGAACATGAACTGCCTTATTAGTAGACCACAGATAGGAACAGTCTTATGTGCATTAGTGATGGTGGAAGGGGATGACATGGTACAACTTTTTGCTGAGCCCATTTTGTCACATATTTTCTGTATTTGATAACACGATAGCAACCACATAATTTAGGAAAGTCAGTCCATAATTTGTTGTGCTTTAATGTAGCATTGTAATCTAATTAGAATGATGAATTGTGGAATTATAGCTGATGCCGCCATGTTGCCTAACTAAATTCCACTTCATTTTTATTGCTGGAAATCCCATTCATGGCACAAACTGTATTGGTCATTATATGGACATTTATTTCTGGGTTAAATTCTGTGACTCTGTTATGATGTGAATTCGGTGTATATAAAATAGTGATTGCCAGTCTTCTTCTTTTGTTTGGGGGGGGGGGTAGATTTGGAACATTTTTGTGGGATGCTCTAGCTTGTGATTTACCTTGCTGTACTCTTGTGAACACCTTAGGTATCTCTCTAGACAGGGAAGATTTTCATTTTGGTCATCTTCTTGCTTGGGAGCTTTAATAGTATTATGCAGATTTCTGTCTATAATTAATAAAACACAAATAATAGTTGTAAATTGAGATACAAGTCATCAGAATTATTTTTTGGGTCTAGTCATCTGTCATTGATGTGGATCAAGTTATCAATGCCACACGAACAGATGAAACCATCCACATGAATGCATGTCTGTTCAAATATGCAGTTAAGCTCCAATTAAAAATTGAATTATCTAGCTTAGATCAATTTTGGTTGTGACTAATTCACTGTTAAAACTTGGGATGAATTTTCATGAATTGTATAGAACTGATGTTATGGGGAATTTTCAGTAGAAAGTTAATAGGTATAAATTTATGACACCAGATTACCTCTAGCTCATCGATTAAAAGTGTTTTATTCAAAATTGATGGATTTACAAAGCGAGATTTTTGGTTTTATCCACATATCATCTTAAATATTTTTGTTTAATGATATTTATGATTAATGTGGTGAAGATGTAAGATATACCTGAGGTGCCAGTAATAAATAGTATTCTTCATTTCCAGTTGTTTTTAAATTCTTATGGCAATTTAAGTTCTGAAATTAACACCTAAGTTCTAATTACAAAGTAATTGATTTCAGGTCTAGTTACAGGTGGTATGGATTAGGTATTGGATTATACTGAATGACTACAGGAATTAACTGTCTACATTTGAGTTTATGCTGCAAATTGTTGTTCCAACTGAGAAGTGGTTCAGTTATGCTTCCCAAAGATCACATGTAATTTTGAATGGTTTATATACCTTTTTGAAAGCATAGTATTACCAATTAGTCTATAGCTTATAGCCCATATTATATATATATATATATATATATATATTCAAAATGCAGCCATGCATGTTGATGCAGTTCTAACTTGAACTAAAAAATGTTGAACTTGTAAATTTTATGCACTTAATTGAATATGTATTGTTAGATCACCATAACTGGCTTATCAACAATGTTAGGTATACACTCGGAATACATTCACACCTAGTGGATAGATAAAATCTTTCACAATACTGTATTAATTCCGTAATCTATCTAGAAATGCCTGAAACAGTGTGTGGTAATTACAAGAATTTTCACCAAGAATTATGTCGACAAATTTTTGTTTTGTTTGTATTAATACAAGCAGGCTAGCATTGCTGTCAGCATTTGAATATTTTACACTTCACCTGTTCACTAGCTTGTTGTAATACTGACTTTTGGGGTAAAGTGTAATTCTTCTTCCTTTATAATAATGATCTGTGCACAGTAAGAATACATTAGAACTCCCCCGTTGGAGACAATTTGTTAATTGCATCCAAAGGTTTTCTTACATTCTGTAATCCATATTTTGTTCGCACCTCTATATTAACTGTACACTATTTCTCGATCCAAACCAGATTTCTACTGGATACAGCTTTAATGTATTGGTACTTACTTCGGCCTTGTTAAGAGGTCTCCATGATTTGCGAACTAAAACATCATAAATTAATGAGTTCTCTCTCTCTCTCTCTCTCTCTCTCTGTATATCATTGAGATGTGATTGTTTGTTTTGTGTGCAGATTTGAAAACCTTTCTTCATTGGTCATCTTAGTATTGTTATCACTCTGTGTCTTAAACCGTGTTTTGTCAATGGGAATAAATATGACAAACTGCATCATTGTAATGAATAAAAAAGGGACGATTGCAAAAATATCTAATTAGCCCGCCAATATCAATGTTACCATAATATGATCCTATAGGTTCAATTTAAGAAGTTGAACTATTCCAAAAATATGTCAATATCTGCAGGGTACAGATTGGTTTAAGAATCATTCACTAAATTATGATGATCCGACTTGGGGATCATCCAAGTTAGTTATCCTATTTAGGACTAGTATGGTCCAGATGGTAGGCTAAATGGGCTGAGCGACCTCTAAGTGTAGAGCCATTGTACATAGCATCATGTTCCATAATTCCTAAGTGGGCCATCCAATGGTGTTGTGATTATACCTCTGCACCACAAACCTCCATCTTGCGGTTTTGAATTTAATTGGTACCTGTATCAGACATGGGGTCAATTCAATTCCGGAATTGGAATTCATTATTTAAAAAAAAATGGAATTGATAAATTTGAAATTGAAGTTTGATAGCAAAATAATTCAATCCACAATTAATTTACCATTTAATTTTTAATTCAGAAATATTTCTTCCATGACAATCCTACTTGGAGTATAAACTACTCAGAGTAGGTATTCCAAGTATAGGTACTTGGGGTGCCTACTCAGCGTACCTTCTGCAATCAGTGGTTGGAGTAGGTAAAAAATGGAATTGAAATTGATAAATCTGATTTGGAATCGAGTTGAATTGACAAAATGGAATTGACCTGTATATGTCATTATGTGGGTTATGTTCTCTATATTCATATGTCCAGTGTATGATCAGCACCGATGCTACACAACTCCATTCAACTCTGCTCTTAAGTTCATAAATAAATCTAATTTATATACTCCAAATTAGTAGTTTAAAATAAGTAATACCATAATAATATAGGACTGTGTGTGTGTGCGTGTGTATATATATATATATATATATATATTAGGCAGTGTTTGTATAATTGCCGAAGCAAAACCCCAATATGCTTACTAATCAAGTGAGTATAAAGGCACTGAACTTATCAGTACCGATTGTTTGGCATGAATATTGATTCTGGTGACCCCATAGAAGTTTGCTGACATAGAATTGGAAAAAGCAGACTAGCAAATCTCTCTTCAAACATTGAAATGTATTTAAATACAAATACTTTTCTTTTGGCCAAATAAAAATGCATTCATTTGTAAATGTATTTAAATACAAATACTTTTGGATGTATTTCAAATACAAATATCGAAATAGATGATTATTAGATCTCCTTTTCAAATGAAAAGAACAAATTCATTGTTTTTCCTTTGCTTTTTATTCTGATACACACATTGCATAACATCACAGCATCAACTAGATTTGTCGCATCAATTTATGAATTTTTTGTTGATTAGATCTGCTCATGGGATTTAATCACAAGATGTTTCGTATTATCCTTTTATCCCTTCTAATTATACTACATATAATTGAGGATAATCTCCCTTTAATTGACAAGAAAGCAATCAGAAGTGAATACATCAAAGATATCATTAATTACAATTCCTTAATGATCACAGAGGGAAGACAATTCCTTCATAGTTGTGTGTGTGGAATTCAGTGATCTGATTATTTCCTGAAACAAATCATGTTGGTGACAAAATATTCAGATCAAAACATGAAATGTACTTAAAAAATCAAATGCTTTATGAAAGTATTTAAAAACAAATACTTTTCTTTATGGTAAGCTCAAATACAAATACTTTCAACTACGAATGTATTTGACCCGAAGCCTGCTTCACACCAAATTTGATCTGCACACCATAGACATTTATGATGACCAAGATCTTTACTATAGCATTATAATAAAAGTACCTTATGTAGCACCTTAATTAGCCTCAGTTGCTCTAAGGTGCTTTCCATGAAACAAACTGAATTAAAACATGTTATGATAACACGAACACATTTTCTACATAAATACACTGGCTGATAGATATTATCATAAAGAGGCTAGATTAAATAGACGTGGGTTTCAAGAACCTTACCAGATATTTCTTTATTTACTGAAAGTTTAATATGATTAGGTATCTTATTCCACAGCCTTGGGGCTGATACTGGGAAAGCTTGATCTCCATACATTGCTGTGTGGCTTTTTGACACTTATAATGGCTGTTATCAGCGATGGAAGCCGATACATGTACATACATTTCTTCAGGAGGCAAGTAGGTGGTGGATGCAAGTCATATTACTTGTTCAGAGACTTGGAGATTACCTCCAACTGCAGAAGCTAATCGAAGCACTTCGAGCATTTTCCCACTAAATATAATATCCCCATGATGATATGGTAGGCATTATTTGTGGATTCCGAAATGATCTTATTCATGATGATTGTTGTTATTCTCATGAATAAATTCCTGAACTTGTCTACCGCGAGTTCAACAGAGGTAAAATGTGGTCAGGTTTCTTTTGACCTTTTCTGTATTACTCCATATTTGTGGAATAGAAACACTTTTCCATGAATACTATTAATAGTCTATTCATTTTAATCCCCTGTATATTTGAAAATGCAGCATTAACAATGTTCAGCACCAGGTCCTGTCTACTTTCCTCCAACTTTTCTTAGCAGATCTAAGATCCGTGTGTCACTATTGTGATGGATTTAAGCTGTTTTATAATATCGTTCAATGAATTATGTTTGTTCATATATGACTGTGTATTATAAATGTATGTGGGTTTGTTCATCATTAAATAAAGGCTTTATGTTGATGATATCATTTCAGTAGGGAACAGATCTTTAGCCAGGTGTCCCAGCACCAAGACTATACAATACAATTACTACTGACAAATTAATTCACCCTTACCTTAATGGGAAAGGAAATGGTATTTTCATGTGCGAGTGTGTGCACCAGTTTAGTGACTACTCCTCACTCACCCATTTTAACAAAAAATATAAGCAATGGGGAGACCTAACTCTGACAAGAATAAAATATATTTAGAAAAAGAAGAGTATTTTATTTGCCATCAGTTAACATTTACATCAACCTAAAATACATTTAAATGCTTAGATCATACCATATCATATGTTAATTAATAAATAAAGGACTCGTTTTGTTCTTCTTATTCAAGCCCTTATGAAATAATAAGTTAACCAAAATAACTGATATCCCATTACTGTGTATACCAGACTCAATCAGGATTGTTCCAGAGATCTTTCCAGTAGTGTCACATAACTAGGATGTAGATGTGTACCATCAAAAGCTGAAAAAAAGGTTGAAATAATTTATTACAATTTCCTGATGATCAAAACCATTAGATACCCAACATTTCAAGGAAAATATTTTTTTTCTTTTAAAATGTTATTTTAATTATCTTTCACTTTATAGCCAAATAATATATATTAACTATATGGATACAGCTGGTTTGTTAGATATAGAAAATGAAAAATATTTCTCAAATGAATAGCCAATTTCGTTTTTAACTGAAAACCTGCAACCCAAGTTGTGCCAAAGGTGAATAAAGACATTTTAAGTGTATAACCAGCATTGGCCTATGACAAACTAGGTTATACGAGTTCATACATTTAGACCCAAATTTGAGGAGGAGTACGCACCATATTGTTGCCTGATGTGTGAACCTTCCTGGGTAACTAGCTGGTGTATAATTCCATTCAAGTAATAAATACCACATGACTCCAGAGTATCAATGGCTACTTTTAGATGACTGTTGAACATTGTTACAACAGGCCTGAATGGAAATAAGTATAAAATTCAATATGACACATAGCTGTTTATGTTTAGTAACTAACTGGTTAGAAAAGATGATGGCAAAGTGTATTACAAAAACACATCACACAATACAAATTGTATTCATTTGCTTTTGATTCAGACATTGTTGTGCTTCTAAACGTCAACAAATCAAATACAAAATATTGGAAATAATACCATCAGAGTTGAAAAGTGTGAAGTTTAAAAACTGATGATTGAAGGCTCAAGACCAATTTTGTGCACATGGTAGGCTAAATGGGCCAAGCAACCTCCAAAGGTAATGAAGTGAAATCAAAGATGAAATGCCCTTCAGATATGCCTGTGCCAAGATTCGAACTCAGGTGGTAGTGATCTGTGATCCAATGCGCTACCAGTTAGACTACAGAGGCACCCCAGTAAAATGAATTGTTACTATAGTAATCAAACATGTTTACATTTTAGAGTAATTCAGCATAAGCATTTTTAATCAATTGTTCATAACAAAAGTTTTTTCTGAACACATGATAAAGGAGTAGCTGAATGTCTCCAATCTATTTTTTTTAATAACTTGCACACTTTATGGAAAGCAGCCCGAGAATTAAATTCTCAAGAAGGTAATTTATCAATGAGCAAGTTTAATTTTGTATATGATTAACTGATCTTAAAAGACAAGAGCAGAAGAATTATCAACTTTCATCAGAAATAACTGACAAGATGATGATATTTATTCTTGGACACTAAGCCTACTCAGTGTTACAAGGATATTTAACATATAAACAATTAGATAAAGTTTTAAAAAATCCAACATTAAATAAAATGGTGCATTAAACCACACATACATATGACAAAAGCATGAATCACAGTAGTAAGTGTTTCTTCTGACAAATACAGTGTAGATAGTGCATGTTACTACAATGGTAGTATAGTGCCTTTATGAGCAACAAACATTTTAGTTAAGATTGTACCATCTTTTAGTAAGTAAAAAGATGTTCTACATTACAAACCCCAAACAACATTTCACCTCACCTCGTTATGTCTAACACTGGTGGTACAGGGTGTACATAAATCTTCCAGTTGTGCTTCTTTTGCAATTCCATCAATAAGTGAATATAAATATTGATTACGCATTCAACAGCTTCTTCAAGACTCTGAAGAAAAAAAGGGTAAGCTTAATCTATAATCTGCAATTATTTCCAAATTATATCCAACTTATTAACAAATCACTGAATTTAACATGGATCGCTTCAATAAAACTGCTCAGTTTAGTTACTTTCAGTCAATTTATTTTCTTGTTAGAAATATTTATTTAAAAAGATTGTTCTTTATCAGGCTAATAACTCGTACATACATCATAAATACACCTTTCAACACACTGGATAAGTGCTTCCCGACAGTCAATCTCTCCAAGTATCATAATCACCACAGCGCCATTCGGCACAATGGATAGTGCATTAAGGAAGTTGGTTTTGGGATAAAAAACGCCCGCTGGACGAAGATGCCAAATTTTAGTACCAGTTGACAACACTGGGTGTACAGTCAGGTCTTCACCCTGTATTCACACGCCATAAAAGGACACGTTCCACCAATTGATATTTTTCCAACCATTTGTTCATAAAAATAATAAATAAATCACACCATAATGTGAACTTACTAACATTATACACAATTTTGTTAATAGTTAAATAAACATGTACCTTATATTTAATAACCTGCCAGGCTGGGGAAATACAATGACTATCTCCAACCAAGTATATAAACTTCTGATGCACATGTAATCTTGGAATCGGTGATCTTACTTGTATTACCTGAAAAAATCAAACAATTCCTTTTTTACATTTTGTAGTAAATAAGACAGGTAATTGATAGTATTGCATAAACTATAAAGTAAACATAAGCTGCATTTATATATTGTGTTTGTTAAAGGAACAAAAACTAAAAACCTGAGTTTCATCATTTATTTCATATTACATAAAATATACAATGCTGTATTTACAAGAATCCATGCTTTTTTCATACCTCAAATTCATCAACAACCATCAAAAGAAATACATTTTTTGCTGATCAATATATATCTTTTGAAAAACGCCTAAACAACATATGAAGTTGGATATACAGTACATTGCAGTGCTGACACCTGTAGAACTGATGATGTGCACACCTGGTAACATGCACCCATCAGCTCCCTGGCTGTAGAATAAGGTACCTAATCATATTAAATTAGCTGCGAGTAAAGAAATAATTTGGAAGCTTCTTAAAACCCACTTATTTAAATTATCATATTACATGGTTCCCACAGCCAAGGAAATATTATTTTCCAGGACAAAGTATACAAAATTTACAGGTAATAAATCAAGATATGTGCAGAAAAGCATATCATAATTGTTCAATGTAGGATTGATTATTGACATTTTATGGTACAGCCTCTTCCTCACCCCTTCTAGCTGTCTGATCCAGCCACTTTTATTTAAATTTTAACTAACATGGGATATCAAGACTATGTACTGGTACTCTTTCTTCTACAATCAAAGTTTTCTTCTACAGGCATAATATTTATTCATGGCCTTTTTTTTATCTAAGTGGATTGTTTTGCAAGCAAAATTTTCTCCAGGACATTTCCTGATTTTGTCAAATTCAAGGACATTTCCAGGACCTGGAAAATGAATTTGTTATTTTCCAGGTTACGTGGGAATCCTGTATTATAATATCTAATCAACAAATATATTTATCTATAAAACGTGTCTTCATGATTATGTGAGCCAGAACATGTTTTAATTATGTTTTCCATGTATACTGCTTTAGAGCAACTCAAATTGATTAAAGTGCTATATAAAATACAATTATTAATATTATTATTATTATATAAGTCTTCATGAATGGAGAAAGTGAGATAATAAAATTTACTTTGATGGCATAGTATTGTATTTTATGTATGAAATCATGGATTCATATAATCAACAAACATATTCTTTCTATGCCTCTTTAAAAGAGGAAAAGCAGTTCTTACACCCACCTTCTTGATACAACTAAAATAGGCAGCTTCATTTCTAATGTTTGTCAGATGAAGCTCTTTGTATTCATGATAAAAAGCTGAAATGAAGTACCCATAAAATGTAACATATGAACTAGCCTTCAGAATAGTCATTAATGAATATAGATCCTCAACCACAAACCGAAAAAATACTATCGGCTTGATTTAAAGCTTATTGCTGATCAGTTATTATCTTTAATTACACGAATTATTAAATTAAAGAGAAATTAAATAAATTCAGTCATAAATTTATCAAACGTTATAAACTAACATGTTTGATTGATTGATTGATTTGTTTATTTAGCCTCATTACTGGTCACAGCCCACAAACTGGTATGAGCTGGATTCAAACCAGAAACCTGGAGGTTTGCAGAACAAAGCTCCAGCCAAGATGCCATCTGAGTGCCTGCTACTTGCACCACGAATACCATGTAATACACATCATGTTACAAATGCCATGTCATAGAGAATCTTCCAATAATCTCACACACAGATGTATATAGACATAAAGAAAATATTTTTTTAAATATATTTACTTCAAAAATGGAATTCAAATTGAATAATAAGTTAAATATAGAATGATTACCCAATAACTGACAAAGTTCTGGTAGCACGGCCAAGGCTCCCTGGACATAAATAATTTTGACAGCTGTAAACCATATTGCCAAAGTAGTTAAATCATCTGAACTGTAAACAGATGGCAGAGCTGACACCTGTGGAACTACTGATGAACTACTTTCATCTTCTGAAATAAAACAGGATCCTGGAAAAGTTAATTAAATATAATTTTTTAAATGAACACAGACACACACACACGAACAAATTATATATTTATATATATATATATATATATATATCGCATTTAAAACAAACTTACCACATAAATATATATGTTCAGGTAACCTGTTCAATATAGTCTTCACACTAGAATGTGTTTGAAGAAAGACTGTTGAACTACAATTACTCTGACAAAAGGCCTTCACTCTTTTAATAGCACCATCTGGGTTATTTAACATCTAATTAAAAATAAACAACATGTATTAAAAAAACTCAATAAAGTCAGTTTTCACCTAACATCACTTTCTAATTAATGAAGATATTTTATTCCTACACACATACACACACACACACACACACACATATAATAGGCATAATCAACAAAGTTGTTCCAAGTAATGGACTTTTATTTTGTAATAATTTTTTTTATTAATAGTTATTTCAATAGGCATCAAAATTATTTGTCATTTTATTATTGAATAGGATTTCTGAAAGTATTATTAATTTCAACCTCAAGTAAATGTATATAACTCAGAATGGCATTAGGATCATCGGGTGTCAGATCTATCGCTCTCTCTAATACTCGTAAGCTAAGTTCTACGGCTGAAATAAACAGATAATAAATAAGGTGTGTGTGTATATCTTTAAATGTGTCTGTGAGTATATATATATATATATATATATATATATATATATATATATGATAATAGAGAATAACACTACAGTATAACATAGTATCTTATCGATGGAAAATTAGATAAATAATAATGTTCAAAACAATTGACCATATCTGCACTCAATATAAAACCTACCTCCATTATTCCGGAATACACCTGCAAGTAGTATAAGAGCTGGCACAGATTTCCAAGCTTCGCCCGAAACTCTTGCATTTAAAATAAGCATGATATAAATTCAATGGAGAGCTATATGAACTTAATGTCATATAATACTTTTAATTTACATTTGTAATCCAATAACTAGAAAACATCAAATACTGATTAAATATGCATACATCTTTTTTCTCTTCTTATCCACATCAAATTCATGAAGCAATAATTACAATTAAAATTATTCAGAGGTAGTGGTTTTCATATACAAGACAAAATAAAACTGTATTGTATATTAACTTCTGAAGATATTGCATTCCTTCATGTTTCTGGCAAACCTCTGTCAAATATTCTTGGACAATCTTATTATCTGAAATTTAACGATACTTTAATAGTTAAAACAAAAAAAGACAGTCGATAGGACAGAATATCTTAAAATAGTTGCTCATACTAATTTTAATATACTACTGTGAAGACTGTTTGAGATTTTGCATGAACAATTGTAATACGCCCTTAAATCAAATCAATTTTCTACAGTATCTGAACACCAGCTAGGAATTAAGTGCACAACTCAAATAAAGCTCAATTCAAACAACATAAGATAACACCATGAGGCTTAATTTAAGTGTGCTTTATTATAATTAACCTGTTGATAATTAGTAATATAGATTACCCTTGTCTTTGACGAGATGAGTAAGTAGAATATTAAGACTCTGAATTGCCTGCTCTTGACCAAGATCAAACGTAAGTTTGGCAAATTCTAATAGCGCCTCCTGGTGGCTCTCTTTCTCTCTTAACACACCCTAATGGAAGCCAAAAGTGCAACAGGAAAAGAAACAACAGATAATAATTGTTATTTTACCTCGTAGTTAATCAAATGAAAAACGCTTGGAAAACATGTATTATTTTCCATGCAAAAAGTGGAATTCATTAATTAGTAAGATTGCCAGAGGGAATATACATGGTATATGTGGTGCATGCAGAGGGCATTGATGGGATGGGAAGCGCATGGACCACGAATCATCACAGCATCCTTCAGAACACCAAGATTAAAGTCATCCAGTGCTATGCACCAACAAATTACGGTGATGAATAAACCAGAGACCAGTTCTACAGCAGGCCACAAAGCATCCTAGACAAGTGCAGAGAGAAGGATGTGATCATCCTCATGGGGGAGATTTCAATGCCAAGATTGGAATGGACAACAATGGATGTGAAGAAGTGATGGGAACCCAGGGTGTAGGAGAGATGAACGAAAATGGAGAGAATTTTGCAGACACATGTGCACTGAACAACATTACCATTGGGGGTAGCATGTTTACACATAAAAGGATACACAAGACCACATGGGTATCACCTGATCATTTGACAGAAAACCAGATAGACCACATTTGCATAGGAAAGAGATTTAGGAGGTCACTTGAAAATGTGAGAGTGAAAAGAGGAGCAGATGTGGCATCTGACTACCACTTGCTGATTGCCAGACTTAAACTCAAGCTGAGGAAAACTGGATGGGGATAGCAACTAACAGACGAAAGTACAATGTCTGAACCTTGCTAATAAATTTCAAGTGTCACAAAAGCAGAATGAAGAAGAAGAACCAGACCTGAACAGCCTGTGGCAGAACATCAAAGAGATACTGACATCAAATTGCCAAGAAGTCGTTGGCCTGAAGAAGATCCAACAGAAAGATTAGATCACGGCAGAAACCTGGCGCAGGATTCAGCTCCGGAAGGAGAAGAAATCAGCAATAAACAACAGTCGAACACGAGCGACAAAGGTACAGGCACAGGAAGATCACACAAAGGCCAACAGAGAGGTAAAGAAGAGTGTTAAAATGGATAAACGAAACTACATCAACGGTCTGGCAAAAGAAGCAGAACAAGCTGCAGATAGTGGAAACATGAGACAGATGTATGACACTACCAGGAAAGTATAGCAAACCAGAACGACCTGTTAAAGACAAGCAAGGAAGGAACATCACAGGAAATGAGCAACAACTGAACAGATAGGCTGAATATTTTGAAGAACTGCTGAATAAACCTGCCACACTGGACCCCCATACATAAAACCAGCAATAGTGAATATACCCATCAATTGTGACAAGCCGACCAAGGAAGAAATCAGGAGGGCCATAAAGCATCTAAAGAACAATAAAGCAACAGGACCGGATGACATCCCAGCAGAAGCACTCGAGACAGACATAGACACTTCTGTGGAACTATTGTATCCCCTTTTTACTGAGATTTAGGAAAAGGGAGAAGTGCCATCAGACTGGAGAGATGGATACATCATAAAACTCCCCAACAAAGGAGACCTCAGCAACTGTTCTAACGACAGAGGAATCACACTTCTGTCAGTGCCTTGGAAAGTCTTCAACAGAATAATCTTGGAAAGAATGAAAGGTGAAATGGACCCATGGCAGAGAGTAACAAGCTGGATTCCACCAAAACAGATCATGTGTTGATCAGATTGCAACACTATGTATCATAGCAGAGCAATCCTTGGAATGGAACTCCCCACTCTATATCAACTTTGTTGACTACGAAAAGGCGTTTGACAGCACAAATAAGGATACACTACGGAAACTGCTAAAACATTACAGCATACTGACCAAGCTGGTCAGCTTGATTAAGAACAGCTATGAAGGAACAGGCTGCAGAGTAATACATAGTGGACAACTAACAAAGTATTTTGAAGTGAATATAAGGTTGCTTGCTGTCCCCATTCCCCTTCCTTTTGGTCATCGACTGGATTATGAAGATATGCACAAAGGAGAGAAGAAATGGAATGCCGACGACCTAGCACTGTCCCACACCCATCAAGAGATGCAGGAGAAGACAAGTGGGGTTAAATATACATAAATGCAAAACAAAAATCCTCAAGGTAAATGCAGTCAGCATGGAGCCAGTCAAACTGGAAGGAAATGAAATTGACGAGGTAGAGACCTTCATGTATCTGGGTAGTATTTTTGATAAACATGGTAGTACAGATGCAGATGTTAAGGCATGGATTGGCAAGGCTAGAGGAGCATTTATACAGCTCAAGAACATCTGGAGCTCCAAAGTGTTATCATTACACACAAAGATACGCCTGTTTAACTCTAATGTGAAGTCTGTACTACTGTATGGAGCAGAGGCACGGAGGACAACTAACACCACCACCAAGAAATTACAGACCTTTATTAATAACTGTCTGAGAAGAATTCTCCAAATTTGTTGGCCAAATACCATCAGTAACAGTGACTTGTGGGAGAAAACACACCAACAGATTGCTGGAGATGAGATCAGAAGGAGACGATGGGGTGGATTGGTCACACACTCCGGAATCCAGCATCAACTATCACCAGGCAGGCCCTAACATGGAACCCATGGGGAAAGAGAAAAAGAGCACGCCCAACAAATACGTGGAGTAGGCATCTCCTAGCAGACATAAAGAGGACAGGTTACAGCTGGAGGGAGCTTGAAAAGAAAGCCAAAGACAGAAGACTTTGGAAGACTGTTGTCAATGACCTATGTCCCAGGAGGGGCAAAGGGTGAAGAAATGTTGTGCATGCTCTTTCACAGAACACTGATTATATTTGGATAACTGAAAATTTAAATTTCTGTTTAGCAAATATGGGGGCAAATTCATTTGTATTTCAAAGTATTTAACTACTTTTTTAAGTATTTGTATTTGAGCTTTCCAAAATGAAAAATATTTTAATTTTTAACTGACTACTTCCACAAAGTATTTGATTTTTAAAATAAATTCTAAATACACTAAAATACCCTTGAAATTCTTTCAAGAATTTTTCTTAACATTTTTCCACATGATTTATTCCTAGAAGCAATTTTATAAGTGAATTGTACAAACTCAAGCATGAAGTAAATGTTTTCACTCTGTGATCTTTGTTAAGTGGAATTATAGTGATCTCTTTATTGTATACAAATAGAGTATACCCTCACACCACTGGTTAACACTCCCAAGAAGTACAGCAAGACAGACATTCTTCAATTGGATTTATAAGCTGGCTTGATATTTGAGGATATGTATGATGTTGTGTGATGATACGTGATGTTATCATAGAAGTGTCATGATGTGGGTGATGATATACGATTTTATATATTTACTCAGTAAATAAATGGCCAGAAAGTGGTAAAATAATTACTCACCTCTACCAGCACTATTGCCATATCTCTTTTGTTCAACTTCTGGTACGACTTACACAGAAGCATCTTGATCAAATAAAACCATAACAGTCATTACGAACAACATTCAACATACATATACAATAAATTCTACCTAGGATGATGATGATGATGGTTGGCATTTTACGCCCACTTTTGTGCACACAGTAGGCTAAATGAGCCAAGTGACCTCTAAACGTAATGAAGTGAAGTCAAAGATGAAACAACCTTCAGATATGCCCACACTGAGATTCGAACACAGGTGGTAGTGATCTGTGGTCCGACACGCTACTGATAGACCATGGAGGTGTCCAAATTCTAGCTAGGAAACAAAACAGCTAAATTGAATATAAATATTATTATTATTATGTCAAACAACCTTCAGATATGCCCACACCGAGATCCGAACACGGGTGGTAGTGATCTGTGGTCCGACATGCTACTACTAGACCATGGAGGTGTCCAAATTCTAGCTAGGAAACAAAACAGCTAAATTGAATATAAATATTATTATTATTATGTCAAACAACCTTCAGATATGCCCACTCGGAGATCAGAACATGGGTAGCAGTGATCTGTGGTCCGACACGTTACTGCTAGACCACAGAGGCGCCCAAATTCTAACTAGGAAACAAAACAGTTAAATTGAATACAAATATTATTATTATTATGTCAAACAACCTTCAAATATGCACCACGCTGAGATTTGAACACGGGTGGTAGTGATATGTGGTCCAACATGCTACTACTAGACCATGGAGGCGCCCAAATTCTAGCTAGGAAACAAAACAGCTAAACTGAATACAAATAATATTATTATTATTATTATGTCAAACAACCTTCAAATATGCCCATGCCGAGATTCGAACATGGGTTGTAGTGATCTGTGTTCCGACATGCTACTACTAGACCATGGAGGCGCCCAAATTCTAGCTAGGAAACAAAACAGCTAAACTGAATACAAATATTATTATTATTATGTCAAACAACTTTCAGATATGGCCACGCTGAGATTCGAACACGGGTGGCAGTGATCTGTGGTGGGACACGCTACTGCTAGACCACAGAGGCACCCAAATTCTAGCTAGGAAACAAAACAGCTAAACTGAATACAAACATTATTATTATTATGTCATTTCTACAAGAGTGCTGCCAGGCAGTTATAATTTTAATAAGCAACTATGCAAACCATTATAATGATAGTCTAAATATAATATCTGAAAAGCATCATAATAACTGAATGTTGCTGTGACATTAGTTGTTGTTGTTTTTTGACAACGTTGATGTTTATAGTAACCAAAATGGCTTATCACTGCAGTTGTACATTTGCATAAACAGACTCAATCATTAACTACTGATTACTTTTAGTGACATTTAAATCAGTCACTATAATTTGTCGAAGTACGTCAATAAGCTGGATGATTTTAACTTGTCATTGTAATTGAACTAAATCTTACTTTACAATCAGATATCTTGATATCAGCAAATTACAGATTTCCTGTGCTCATAACCACAGCTGTGATGACGTCTAAAGGTTTGAACAATAAAAATCTTTTGACTTTAAGACTATCTGACTTTAAGACTATTGCCACCTGTCTGTCTCACTTTCCAAAGTCTGAGAGCACTCCACCAGGTCTAATCCACCAGTTTCAAGCCAATATCGTATGCCACTTGAAACGGAGTATGCAGATAATGTGGACTTCCTGAAAAGCAACCCCTCGACCCTCTACGACCCATCCCTGAAATTTTCAAGGACAACAACCTACTCACTGATGAAACAAAGATCAAGTTAAGCCATGTACACATAGCAGAAGCTATAAAACCTATGCAGGTGAATAGCCATTCTGAGTGAATGACGAGTAGTGCATGAACAAAATACTAGGTTCCTTACTGTGTAAACTTCTGCCATAACATCACGTTGTACATTCAGCAACATAAAATATCAATCACTATAGAAACCCTGAACCTGGCAATCCATAATTCTACCGAAGACAAGGCTCTGACTCTACAAAACATGTTGCACATCATCGATGCTGTACAACTCCCACATTTGGGCAGCGCCAAAACAATGTTGGACAAACTTGATGCACACCACCGAAACACCTCCATGCCATCATAAGACACCAATGACCTAACAACCGGATAACCAACCAGGCCCTCTAGAAATTCTGCAACAAAGAAAATCTCTCTGGAAAAGTTGCCAAACAATGATGGTCAATATTCAGCCATATCCTACACATACATCATGATATACCAGCACAGATATCCCCGAAGTTCACTATGAGAGGATCCAATAGGTGTAATCTATAATGAGGCTGCCACTGCACAAACTTGCTGGAAGTCATACGTTCAGACCCAAAACAAGCAGAACAAGGGCGTACAAACAAAAGGGCACCTCAAACAAATGAGGTATCCTGTAAAGGACGAAGTCAGATGGCCAAGACCTTGAGGGACTGATTCCAACTGCAGGTTGTCCTGAGATTACTGCAATTGCCGAACCAAGTTACCTAAAATGCTATTTTATTAGTATTATGCAAATTAGAAGTGGGATGATCCATAGCAATTCTTTGAAATGATCCAATTCAAATAAATTCCATTTTAGAGAACTGATTCCATGTAATACATTCTGTTACTGCTATGGTTTAATCCAGGAAGTGCTCATCACTTTACTAACCCAATACAAGTCTGGACTACCGGATCATAGTAATACCCCAGTAATATCCCCATGTAACTTCCTGTTCATTGTTCCTAACCAAGAAACTTCAAGACTGATAACCTTTGTAGACTGAATTATAACTTCAGTTATCACTGGTTGAAAATTATGGATTTCATGTTTTCTGTCTAATTGAAAGAGAACATTATTCCTGTACTTGTTATCAAAACAATTGTGAGATTGGCACATTTCTTTGTTACCCATCGACTGCAAACTGTTTTCAGTTTTGGCAAGAAGTTAGTCAAAATAGTGGGAATCCCATAAAATGGTATTGTAGAAGCTTCTCTGTAGTGTGTAGCATGCATTTTGCTTTCAAAGAATAGAAATTTGTATGAATCCTTCATAAATATCTATGGCAACTTTGCAGCTAGATATTAGAGAGGTTAGTATATTTAGAAATAAGCCAACAGTAATGTGGCTTGTTCGTGTTCACAATGCTATATTGCATGTTATGTTTGTATCTGGATTGTGGCTTATGACAACTTTAAAAGTATACCAATAGACAAGCATACATTATTTATAGAAGACTATTTCGTTTTCATTTAAGGACTTCTCCAGATTTACAAATAATTGCTGGTGTCTGTTGGCAAATATGGTATATGTTACTAAATTATTAATGCAATTCTTCAGTTTCAATGATGTATTTGAGAAATGTGCATTACTGTTTGAAATTTATCGACTTAAACTTTAGGTTCTGAATCATCTAGGCCATTTAGGATATAAGGGAAATACTTATGTAAACAATATCCATGAGCAATTTATTTAGAGATACTTTATTATATTAAAGTAGTTGCTGACTGTTGACCAGAAAATGCATTATCATACAAATTTTGATTATAGCTTACTGGTATTCCAAAAGAACTGGATCAGATCTTATTAGAACACAGACGAAAACAAACACATCTGATTTAAAAAGTCAAGAATCATCCCATTCCAAAGGCAAAAATATATTTTCTAATTGACACAATGTGCAACAACTACCTGAAGTGTGTGCTTTAACTCCTGCGCAGCTCCACCGCCTGAACTTCGTACTTTCTTGGAATAATTCACAATCACCTGGAGGGCTTTTTTTGGGTCAGTAGCTACCAGACACTCCATGTAACTGCGGTGTGAGTAGGATAAATATGCTAATATTTAAAACATGCTAATTAAGAAAATAAAAACATTCCAGTAAACAAATTGGAGAATGTGATTATTAATCTATGATCAATAAACTACCCAAACAATATAAAGGAAACAATTATAACAAAGGTAATTCATAGTTATCATAATTATTAATATGATTTACTTGACAGTATACTAAACAAACATCACCTTGAAGCAGCAAAATACACTTCTTCCTTGGAAAATTTGTTTTAAGAAGATTCAGTTAATGACTTAGTAATGGAAGACTGATTTCAGTACAATTTCTTGGATAGATCATTTTCTATAACTGAAACAGCTGAAGCATTACTATATCTGACACATTACACAATTATTTCATTACATAAAAACATTAAATAATATTAAAAGTGGTGTATAAATAACACTTCATTTAACATAATCATTTAGTAACAGACAATAAAAAAAAGTCAGCCATTGATATAATAATTCTCTACGCATTGAACGTGATTTAAGCTTAATGGAACTGTTTCTGTAAAAAGACAAATTTGAGAATATCTAGAAAAATCTGGAGTTTCTAAAATCCTGTCAACTCTCAATGGAGCATACAATGCATGCTGCCATTAAAGGCGCAAAGTGTTACTTGAACACATAGCCATCACATCCTGTCTGGTTCTCATTTTATGGATGAGTGAACCAAACGACAGCATTGCAGCTACCTGGGCCTCGAATCCGCGATCCTTTGGCTACGAGTGGTACATGCTAACTAATTGCGCTATCACGGCTCGACATACTTAGACATAAGCTTAGAGAATATAAGTGCTTCATAAAGGAATGATGATTTATAAAATGTGAACTACACATAACGCTAAATGGTTAACTTATTAGCAGCTGTCACATTACAATACATTTTGCACAAATGCATTATTAATAATATTTAATGAGCAATAGATTAGTAAGAGTCATGTTCTAATAATACAAATAACATATACGATAAACTAATGATGAAAACAGATGAACAGTCATTTAACTGTGTAAAGCCAGGTAGTATACATCATCACATGTAAAACTAAGTGAAATTTCTAAATTAGCCACATGTCAAAAGAGCAGTGAAGGTGATGATGATTGGTGTTTTACGGCCACTTTTGTGCTCATGGTAGGCTAAATGGGCTGATGATGATTGATGTTTTACAGCCACTTTTGTGCACAAGGTAGGCTAAATGGGCCGAGCGACCTCCAAAGGTAATGAAGTGAAGTGAAAGACGAAACAACCTTCAGATATGCCCATGCCAGGATTCAAACACAGGTGGTAGTGATCTGTGGTAGAACACGCTACCGCTAGACCACGGAGGCGCCCCCTAAATGGGCCGAGCGACCTCCGAAGGTAATAAAGCAAAGTCAAAGATGAAACATCCTTCAGATATGCGCATGCCAAGATTAGAACATGGGTGGTAGTGATCTGTGATCCAACACGCTACGGTTAGACAACAGGGGTGCTGTCAAGAGCTGCGAAACACAATATTGTATTATATGAAGGTAAGTAAAAACCTAAACAAGCTTCATATTTAAAAGACTGTCCTCTGCCCAGCTAATGAAGAGACAACTAGTTCCATATTAAATGTAACCATATGGAATTAGGTCAGAACATCAACAAACAAGAAGCCTGCAGAAATGCCTGTACCTGATATTTAGCGCTTCATGGTTGGGATGCTGTTTCAAACCTTCCTCAGCATTCTGCAAAGCTTTATCAAATCTGCCAGCTTTAAGGAAGATAGCAACTGAAAACCAACGAAACTATTGCATTTGTGTCTGATAATCTAAGTATGCCATCTGCATAGTATCTGCAAAAATCAAATTTCAGTGATGCATTTCAACATTAATAAACTACTGTATCTTTACCAATAATGTGGCTAATTAACAAATATTATCTGTGACAATGTGATCCAAAATAACACAGGTGAGATACCTAACTGATTCCATACGTCACCACTCTTGTTTCCTTTATGAAGCCAGTCTCTGTACAGAACCAATGCTTTCTTATTGTCGCCAGCAGCTTCCAAACGAACTCCACATTTTAAAACTTCCTTTTCCGCAACACTGTTTTGAAAATAGGAATAAATCATTAATTTTTCATATTTGCACTATCGTAGTCCACTTCATGTTATAGATTATATGTGCTATAATAATCCCATAAGCATCAGCTTGTTGATATCTGAGAGAAATAGATTCACTTCTGTTCTATTATAGAAGCAGAACTGATGGCTAATTCCAACAATGCAATTGTAAAGAAAATAGAATAATCTTTAACAGTCACATAAAAATGGAATATTTTTTCATTTAAATATGCTAATCCATTGAAAGAAAAGAAAACCTAAACAGCCACTAACTTTGTCCTTAATCAAGCATAATATTATTGTTGGACAAACTTTTTATATGTGTCAAATTTTATTTGTTGAAACTAGTCGAAATAATAGTAAAAATAATGTAGATTTCACAAAGTGCCTTTACTAGTAGAAACCATTCAAGAGTACTTGCTAACACACTCCCACAACAAGGATTCCAAACCGTAGTTAGGTAGATATAATCTAAGCAAATGTCTGTCATTTATCTCCCCAAAAACGTAATGCCCAAGTCAGAAATAACAGGCCATTGTGGGACACCAGCTAACAAATGAGGACATGGCAGTAAATGAAATGTCATCAACAGAAAATCTGTGAAAATGTCACAAAATATTAATAACCTCTGTTTGTTCTGTAGACTTTTGTGATGAAAAGGCTGTTGTTGTTTTACAGGGTGATCAGCAGACTTTGGTGACGTGCTGTCTGGAGGATGCTGAACATCGCTGCACACGGAAGTGAATACCAGGAAAAGGTCTTCTTTTTCTTCCAGTCCATCCAACACAGAAAGTGATCCAGACAGAGCTGGCTTTCTGCAGGATATAGGGAATAAAGTTTGTATAAATAATAACGATGCATCACAATCCTGTATCACTATATTAAATAAATACAAAGATAAGAGAGCTAGTAACTAAAGTAAATATTTTGTTTATGAACAAACTGGTCAAGGTGAATTACCTTGCTGATCGAACAACGCTGCCATTTGTAAATGATTCATTCTGGAATCTGGTGGCAAGCTCCTTCTCACAAATCTGAATAGAAACACAGAACTGGTCCTTTAGTTACCATATCATCACTGAGTCAGACCTAATGAAATACACCAATAAAAAAATCAGAGTTGTTTGGTTTAAATCGTTTGATTTATACCACTGCAACAAAATTATGCATTGTAATTTTTAAAAGATTTTATTGATTTTTGTGACTGATTTGATTTTTAATGATTATTGCATTTATTTTTATTGATTATTTTGTAAACATACATTTATCAATTAACTTACAGTATATAAAAATGAAAACTTATTTAAAATCAATTGTTACTCATGCTCAATAATTATTTTTACATGATGATGATGGTGTTTTACAGGCACTTTTGTGCACATGGGTCGAGCGACCTCCAAAGGTAATGAAGCATAGTCAAAGATGAAACACCCTTCAGCTATGCCAAAGCCAAGATTCGAACTCAGGGGGTCTTTGGTCCAACGCACTACCAAGTAGACCACCCAATTATTTTTTTACATATATTTGTAATTGAATTGCAATTAGATTTCAACACAATTTAGTTTAACTAGTGATACTGATCAGCAACAATTCTCCCGAATCTATCGAGATAACACAGTAGAAGATATCAAGTGAAGCCACATTACTTTTATATAATAAATTGGATGAATTTGGGATGATCTGACATGTGACAGACTAGACTTTCTCAGCATTTGGAGGATCATTGAGTTAATGTTAAGCAATTGTTGTCGATTTTTAACCTGCCAGAGGAAGTGCAAAGTCATGATCATCACTCAGCACGAGGACCTTATCGAACAACGAATCTGCAACATCATCGAAAAACGTTGGATTCTATCGCGAAGCCAAGAACCCCATAAACATCCTCGCCCCTGTCGCACATGCTCTGGATCGTCTACAGTCCGACCACACCAATATTGCTGACGCATGTGATGCTTGGGTTAGACTCCTCACAGAAGAATGTCTTCAACAACACAAAGCCAAAGTACAGAAATGATTTGATCAGGCCATAATACAGGCCATGATCTCACTCCCCAGCAGGTCCAGGTGGCTCATGAGTTACTCATAGCAAAGGATCCTGATCTCATTGCCCATCTCTGCAGCTTCCAGGCTGAGGCAGAGCCATTCCGTAAGTCATTATTTCATGACAGTTGTGTTGGGAAGCTGAAACTAGGTGTGTGGTGGACTTGTGTCAAGAAAACATGTAAGGGTGTGAATCCTGGTCTATGTGATCTAGCCATCAAGTTCAGCCTGAATTGAGAGGATTTTCTCCAACTTTTGACTTTTGTGCTATCCAAAAATTATTTTAACCTGGGTTTAACCCAGTTTAGCCCAACCCAGAGAGCAGGTTAAACCTGGCAACCCTTCCCGCATAGAGCATCACCTTGTTTCAAACTGCCTCCACAAACCATTATAGTCTGCCTACCGAAAGTTCCATTCAACAGAGTATTGTAGATAAGGGTATTGTATCAGTGCTTGTCATGCTCAACCTGTCCACAGCATTTGACGCCATTAACCACCAAACCCTACTGCTACGTTTGGAGCAAACTCTCGGCACCACAAGTAGATCATGATTGATTGATGTTTTATGGCCACCTTTGTGCACATGGTAGGATAAATGGACCGAGCGAAGTCAAAGATGAAACACCCTTCAGATATGCCCAAGCCGAGATTCGAACATGGTGGTAGTACTCTGTGGTCCAACACGCTACCGCTAGACGACGGAGGCACCCCAAGTAGACTTTCAGCTTGAATGACATTATAGCTAAGTCTTTGTGTTGATGGTGAACTGTCATTGCAAACATTGATGGTGTACAGTGTTCCCCAAGGCTCTTGGTAATATTATCAGGCATCATTGACTGCAGCACCACTACTATGTGAATGACACACAACTGTACCTATCTTTCAAACAGAAAGATACCATCATCCAGAGTGAAGCATTGACATGTATTTTTAACTGCCTCATTGAAATCGAGGCCTGGAGCCATCGGAATATGCTGAAGCTAAATAATGACAAAATTTAAGTCATACTGTTTACATCAAAATATAATTCATCGCACATAGACAAAGTGCCTGTACAAGTAGGTAATTCTCAAATAGCATCCACAACATGTGTGCATAATCTTGGTGTCATTTTCGATTCGACCATGACAATGGCACAAGTCGCCTCAATATGCAGATCTGGAAATGCACCACTACACAGCATTGGGCATATCAGGCTTTACTTTTCTAGCGATGCTACTAAGTCATTGGTGCATGGGCTTGTATTGTTGAGACTGGACTATTCTAATGCATTCCTCCATGGAATACCGGTACTAGATACCATAATGAACAAGCTAAAACATGTACAAAATGCGACAGCTTGCAATGTGACTTGGCTGCCATTAAAATACCAAGCTCAGCATAAGCTTTTAGTCCACACGTATAAGGCATTGCATGACCAATCTCCTGTGTACTTGAGAGACATGTTGCAGGTATATTCACCAGGCAGGACTCTCAGATCCCAGAAGACAAAACTATTACTAGTATTAGTAGTTCCAAATATGCAGACTATATCATACGGCAACAGATATTTTAACTATGCAACACCTAGTCTCTGGGATGCACTGCCTGCCAACATCAGAGAAACTAAGACAATGAAGACATTAAAAAAACTCATTATTTTCTAGGCCACTATGCCCATTGAACAAATCTACCGGTAGTAATTCTCAATAATGTGAACATATAACATGTTTATATCCTATTTTGTATTCTAGTCAATATTAGTTCGAGATAATCTTATAACAGTATATTACAATGATTTAGCTTAGTTGGATATTTTTAGTTTTTAAAGTTTCTTATATTATTACGTCATAATAGTAAACATCACTATACTATATTTCATTTTACAAGAAATGTATATTTTATCATATCATTTTAACAATTGACTTGGATAAATGTCTTTCATTGTAAAGCACTTTTGAACATGATATATTTTATGTATATATATATATATATATGGTATATAATTATAAATAAAAAATAAATAAATCGTTACTATTGTTTTCCACTTCAATTGTGGATTTGATCAATTTGTTTATAATGTAACTGATAAAATGGAATTGTGTGGAACTAGATTTGGGAAAAAATGGACCTGACTCCATATGTCTGATGCATACCAACTCCAAGATATGATAAATCCATTTATAAAGTAATAACTCAAATCTGTGATGAGGCATATATAGCTAATGGTAGTAAGCGTATGGTTTAGCCTTGGCATGGGTAATGCCTCACCCATAAAAAATATCTACGGATACATCCCACAAACGTTGGATTGTACCTGGTCTATGAGTTTGCCCAACCCCTGTACTAGGTGTGCCACTGAGCTTGATTCTTTTCAAGGGTATTGGCGCAATAGAGGTTTTTCAATTACTATAATTATTAAGTAGCTTAATTTTTTTTAAGTTTCCGGAATCTTTCTTGAATTAGAGTTCAAATTAAAGATGACACCAGCACACCTGTAAGGCACTAGCCACTGCTGCTAGAGAAACCTTTGTTATACCTGGAAACAAGGGGAAAAACATCCACTACACTCTGGGAGAATAGAAGAACTTAAGTTTAATGTACTTCCATGTGTTGTTAAAATGTATCATGACAGACTCAATTATACAATCTCTAACTACTAACTGGGAGCAGATCTCATCTGTTATAATTTCGTTTTGTATTAGTAGAACTGCTATAGCATAAACGAGTACATTATGGATAAGTTTCAGCTTCCAACTAAGAAACAGCCGAATTCAGCCTTGTTATCGATTAACAGTCATGCACCCGGTGCTTACCAGATAAACACGGCCCATTTAGTGGCCGTAAAACATCAATCATCCCAAACCAGATAAATTACCAGCTGGATTTATCATTTCCTACCAAGAACATAGTAGAGATCTAGACCTACCTCAATCAACATAATCCATATTTGTCTTCCGCTCTATTTCTATAGATACTTAAATTTTTTTGGATTTCAATAAGATAACTTTTAGTTATAGGCAAATAAATGAGAAAGTTACAGCTATTAGTATTAATCTTGATCCCTAGGTTATAACAAAAAACTGTCTAAAATTTGGACCAATTAAAATTGTCACAACTTTCTTAATATTTGCTTCTATGGCTAGGCTGTTCCCATCAAGACCTTTCCAATTATATCATTTTCTTTTATATAGTCATAATATATTATTTTGGGGACACGAGCCTAGACATAGACATACCATAGCCTAGTATAGTCAACATATGTAGGGCCTATAGTATAGTATCTTTAGTATTCTGAGTTTACATGTACTGATCTGATGGAACTCCTAAAATGAGGCCCTATTTAATGTTATTTGATATTTGCCAAAAACTATGGAGATAATATTGTGATGAGACCAGACAATTCCATTTTGTCAATTCCAATTCCACCCAATTCCATTTGGTCAATTCCAATGCCACCTCTTTTTGCCTAATACTTTTGACCATGAGTAGGTAATCCGAGTATCTACTTGGAATAAATATTCTGAGTAGTTTATATTCCAAGTAGGATTAACATGGAAGAAATAAATTCCTAAATAGCAATATCTCTATATAGATTACAACCATGTTAGGTGGTGTCACAGTGTTATGGGTGGAGCCCATGGTATCCAAACCATTTTAATTGGTTAAATGTTCAAGTGCTGTGCCACAGTCAGTGTGCATATCTGATATATATATATATATATATATATATACATAAAGAACCAAAGTTCTGGATCAATTTGGTTCCAGTATATTGGTAACACCACATGTAAGTGTTAACCTGGTTAAATTAGCATAAGCCTAATCACAAGGCACTTTTAGTGAAAGAGGTATTTGATTATATCAAGTGGTGGATCATAGTCTTGGGTACATCCCCATGTAAGAGCATATTTTCTAATTATCAAAGGTGTGTTTTATTCCACTGTCCAGTAGGAGCCTTGAAACGAATGTATTTGCTTAGCTCCGCCCAGCAGGGGTCAGATCCTGTATTTACTTTCACAACCCTGCTGGGTACTAAACCAATGACATATGGTAAGTTTACAAAATCTCTCAAATGGTTAGGTCTAGAGACAGGCTATAGTATTAGTAGTCAAAGTTTTAGGAGAAGAGGGGCATGTTTTGGCTCCAGATTAGCATTCCCTGTGAGATGATAAATTAATTAATTCCTAAATAGCAATATAGATTACAGGTATGCTATGTGGTGGTGTCACAGTGGGGGGAAGAGCCCATGGTATCCAGACCGCTTTAATTGGAAATGCTCACTTCGGTGCCACAGTTGGCGTGCGTATCTGATAAATATATATATATATATATATATATAATATAGGAACCAAAGTTTACGTGAGCTCCAGTGGCCTAGCAGTTAAGCACTCGGCACTTGGTGCTAATGGTCACAGGTTCGAACCCCGTAAGAGGTCGACACTTTTCCAGGGATTAATTTCTCGGCTCACAACATCGTGGGTAGCTGACCACGTTAAATGGCGCTGCCGTCTCCACTGAATTATTTTAAATAAAGGGGGACGTTAAAAAACCCTGAGGACGTAAAACACTCTGGCAGTGACCACCCTCAGGGTATTTTGGCTCCATCTTTCCATACTGCTCCCCTGTGAGTGGTGGGGGAGGAGATTTCTCAACCACTCAAACATAGAGGCTGTGCTGATTAAGCGACAGCCTGGGGATTCTCCCGAACAACAAAACCAAACCAGCTCCTGTAGACTAGCATTTAAGCACCCGGCACTTGGTTTCAACAGTCACAGGTTCGAACCCTGCAAGAGGTCAAACTTTTCCAGAGATTAATTTCTCGGCTCACAACATCGTGGGTACATAGTTGACCACGTTAAAAGGCGCTGTCGTCTCCACTGAATTACTTAAAATAAAGGGGACATTATAAACCTTCTGAGGATGTAAAAACACTCTGGCACTGATCACACACATCTTTCCATACTGCTCCCCTGTGAGTGGTGGGGGAAGAGGTTTCTCAACCACTCCAACATAGAGGCTGTGCCGAATAAGCGACAGCCCAGGGATTCTCCCCCAAAAACAAAATAAACAAAACAAAGTTCTGAACCGTTATGGATCCAGTATATTGGTAACAGCACATGTAAGTGTTAACATTGTAAAAAAAATTGTAGGAAACTTCAATTCCAATTTTCTCAATTCCAATTCGTTTAAAAAAAATAGATCTAATCAATTCCAATTCCGGAACTGAATTGACCCCATGTCTGGATGAGACATTTTAAACATGCAAGGCCACGCTTCATAAGTTTATTCTCTGGTAACCATGCATATAATGATATATACCCACTGTAACCCAGGCCATACACCAGGTGATACAGCCCTACTGATACTAATACAATTATTATATTATACATACTAACACAATTAGATCTACATATAGCCTATAATATAGTACTATAGAATATTATGCATACAGTATAGTATTACTAATACTATTACTATTAGCATAGGCACACTTTATATTAATGATAATAACAAATACATTCAAACCTGTATAATGTCATTTACTGTTGTACCGGCAGACTGTACTTTAAATACGAAAGTTATCAATTCTCGCGCATGTTCAATATGTACATAAAACTTCATGTCTGTCATTGAAAAGTAAACAAGATAAACAACAAGTCAATATATATCTACTAGTTAGTATAATCATGGTACAGTATTTTCTTTAACCAGCGCAGACGATTCAATTCCGCCCACTAAAATAAGGCGGGACTAGGGCGGGGCTTGGGGTGTGATTGACAAGAGGATATCGGTCTTTATATATACAAGTGAGGGACCCCTAAAATCGCCATATAATATAGTAGACTACAGTCTACAGCTAAATATTAAAAATTTATATAAAAAAAGGTAAATATACCTCTTATATATGTGTTATAATATATAATACATAGGCATCAGTTGTGTGATTTGATATAACTTATTTCTACTTATCGAACTGAATGTATGCTATAATATTATTTCTCCACGTTGTACTTTATAATATATAATCATAATGGTTCAGCTGCCATCTTGACCTAATTCCAATTGGTGCGTAAACAAATACACGTGTCTCAATGTGTAGCTGTCATAAATCATGAATTGACGTTTACTTTGGGATGGCTAGTCGCGGAATATCAAAACTGAAACCAGAAGCATGTAATAGAAGACATTCCAGGTAATAAAATTACTTACTAATGTTGTTGTGATCCAAAGACAGTAACAAACGAATTAGAAAGATATAGTTTGTATTATCGCTCATGTTAGATCTACTCGTATGGCTGTAAGTGTAAATTACTCATTACTGTATCATTGTATGTTGAAAAGTTTAATTAAAGAATACCTAATTTAGTTGGTGATATCAATTCCAGGGTGATCAAATACCTAATATGTGGAATAATCACTACCACTACCAGTCTATTTTTAATTTTGTAGACAACAGGAACAGCAATAATGCCAATATGAATATGAATATCAATATGATAATCATGATAATCATAATGATAATGTATTTAAACATACATATCGCTAGATCTATGTTATATGACGACTGACGTTAAGTTTCAGAAATGCCAAAACAGTAGATCTAGTGAGTAGACATCTAAATTTATTATTTTAAATCAGAGGGACTCAGAAAATCGAGCTTTTATACTACTTAATTAGGCTTAGTCCCCCTTAGACCATAACAATCAACTTTTATTATTCGCAAACAATACCTGCCACCTGGGTGACCAGATGAAGTACAGAATGTCCATCTTCCATGTAAAGCATACAATCTCAACTGGTTGCACTTTATAAAAAACTAGTCTAAAGTGCTAAAAAAAACCCCCATATGGCATATAATAATAAAGTATGTATCAATGCAGATCTAGCGAAAATAACATTTAAAAAATATGTTAAACACACAATCGTAAAATTATTACACTTTACACAAACTAATGTGCTGACTAAAACGTGATAATAAAGTATCTGTCAATGCAGATCAAGCAATTTTTTATTATTTAAAAACATGCTAAACACTTGTAAGTTGTAAAGACAGACTGTATTATCTTTTCATATACCTCATTTCAGATACTATTATAACACAGATCTAGCAAAAATTCACAAAGTCACACAGAGGTCTACACATCACTATCACTGGTGGTCTTTCACATAGTTCCATGTTGCAGATTTCAGCAGATCGCTGTCTGGCTGAAATGCATAGCACAGCTTATCCATGTTGATTTTGCATGAAAGAAGAGCATGCAAAGTATCGTTGCCAAACTGTGATCAAGCATCGGTGTCAATCTTGCTGCAAATGGAGAAGACGCATTCGCTATCAGCATTGCTGTGGGTGATCACCAACAGTGCACTGAATGTGGAAAGCGCATTCCACCAGGAAATGTCTTCTTATTCGCCATCTCTGCCAAGAATATGTCGACATGACTTTCAGCAGAGTAGAGCAGCTGTTCATCATCAGGAGTCAGCTGGTAGTCCTGAAACTCAATCAGAGCATCAGTATGTTCATCTGCCATGAGGTTAACGCGAATAGCCAATTCACAAACATATGATGAGCTCCAGGACTCCCGAAGTGCAGGGGTCCAGATTGAATGCAGCAAGGTCTGGAATATGTTATCATGGAATGGGAAGATTGTGTTGACAATCCCAATGTAGAACTTGCTCACACTGTCAAAGATGCATGTCGCAGTGGCCTCCTCCAAATCATCCTCATCGTTTGCCAGCATGGAGCACAGCTACAAGTCCAAACATGTTTGTTTTGACTCGATGACCGTAGCTACACTATTTGTCATACAAATTGTGATTACGCTGCAAACAAGAACATGTGAGCTATACCAGACCCAGACAAGATATTACTGATGCAAAAATAAAATAAATTCAACACCAAGCTTGATAAAGTTTGTTTTGTAAAAAAAACGGAGATTTCTAGCTCTTGTTGGAAGACTGGGAGATGAAGTTATGTGTAAGGTCATTCAGAAGATGATCAGGAAACAGATTATGTGTCACCTTGATAGGAATAACCTGCCAACTGATGCACAGTATGGATTCAGAAATAGGCGATCTACAGTCTTACAACTTTTGAAGGTTTTTGACCACTGGACTGAAATTACTGGATGAAGGTAAACGTCTTGATGTACTGTACGTTGATTTTTTGAAAGTGTTCGACACGTTACCACCACATAAAAGGCTGCTACATAAACTAGAGCCTTATGGAATCAGGGGAAACATGTCAAATTGGATAACAGAGTTTCTGTCATCAAGAAAGTAACAGACCACAAGGCAATGTATTTGGGACCAGTCCTATTTATACAATGCATAAATGACTTACCAGACTTAATTGGAATCTTTATGATGCTCTTCACAGATGACACCAATGGCAATTGAGCTTCATTGCAACTAAATGTAAGGTGCTACATTATGGGGGAAGCGATCCAGGAGTTTGAATACACCATGGGAGAAGTTGTGGTAAAGAAAGGGGCCGTGAAGAAAAGGATCTTGGAGTGTTATTCTTCACTGATCTCAACCTCCATCTTCTCATAGCTGCCGCAGCAAACAAAGCAAATAGAGTGGTAGGTGCCATTAGATGATCGTTCCAAAGTGTGGACAAGCAAATGTTTATGCAACTGTTTAAAATTAAATCCGTGATTGATTTTCTTTCGTTTCATGATATATATAGACCTTAGATAGAGGTTAGCAGACATGGATCCCCATAGAAAAGGTACACTAGGCAAGCAACTAAGTTTGTGCCAGATATCTGTGAGATGTCATCCTCTCTAAGACTATGGGAACTAAAACTTCCTAGCCTGGTGTATAGAAAAGCAAGATGTGACATGACTGAATCATACAAATTACTCCATTATCTGGTTGACTCTTCTCAATGCATGCCTCTGTACAGCTTGAAGAAGGAAGATAACTCCTGTGGTCGCTGTCTCAAGTTAAAGAAGTGATTCTGTCGCACAGCATTAAGACAACATGTATTCAGCCAGTGAGTAGTAGACCCTTGGAATAGATTACCTGAGGTAGTTGTCATGGTATCGGGGTTGCAAAAAAATCATGATTTATTTTTAAAATAAAAATAATCAGATTTTTTAAATTGAAGTAGATTTTTTAGATTTTTTTTAAAACAACATTCAAACATTTCCTAAAACATAATTAGTATGACTTGTTAGAATAACAATAAATACAGTAATCATAAAATCAAATGAAACATAAAAAAATCAAAATACATGATTTTTTGCAGTTATTTAAATCATGATGCAAACAACTCTGCATGGTATTCTTGCTGAATGCATTCAAGAATAGGCTGGACAGATACTCGGCAAACCACCCAAATTTCTACCACCACCAACACTACCATAGTTAAAAAAGTAAGGGGTGGGGCTATAAAGGATATGATCTACTAGAGCCTCGTAATCTTCAAGTGAGTAAGTTTTCCAAAACAGTATTTACCAACGATATGATTATCTCAGCTGGTGAAGTACATGATGTTATTAATAGTCTCCCATGGAAAATCTCCTGTTCTGCACAGAATTTCTTCCGAGCACCTAAAGTTTACAGAATATAAAGTATAAACTGTCAATACTAGTAGCTCTCTTTGTGTCATCTGTATCTATACATGGTTTCTTCTAAAAGTTAAAATTAAACGTATTGGTGACAAAAATAACTATGGTCTGATATGTATATCTAATATATTTATTTTTGTTAAACTATTGCTCTTTTAATATTAACATAATTGAACCTTATAACTGGTAACATATGCCGATCAGGTTTGGATTCAACCATAAACAGGGCACTAACATGTGTGTTTTCATTCTTAAGGAAATAATTAGGTATTATATAAACCATGGTTCTCTTATGTATGTTTCATTTCTAGATGTCTCCCAAGCCTTTGACCGAGTGAATCATATTGTTTTATTACGTAAATTATTATCTGTTGGTGTAGTATTGTATTTACTGATGGTAATTACCTTTTGGTATTGTAATTAGTTTTACAATGTTAGATGGGGAAACACTTTATCTGTTGGTTTTACTGTTTCTAATGGTGTTAGACAGGGAGGTTCTCCCCTTTACTCTATAAATTTGAAATGAATGAACTTAGTCTTAGATAAAATTCTGCACCAATCGGCTGTTGCTTTGTCGACATTGTGATAAATCATCTCATAAATGCAGGTGACTTAGTAGTGTTTACGCCTTCTGCGAAGGGTCTTCAGACATCGTTTGATTCGTGCTTAAACTTTGGTAAAGATAATGATATTTTATTTAATAGGAGTAAATCTAAGTTTATGTGGTAAACCACAGATATTTTGGTAGATGGCAATGCCTTGGATTATATGGGTATTTTTAAATATTTGGGACACATTATAGATAATAAATTAAATGATGTACTGGATATTAAATCTAAATAAAGAATCCTGTATGGATGTAGTAATATGCTGATGAGACGTAAATTTTCCTTTTGCTCTACTCTTGTGAATCAAAAATGTTTTATGCTTATCGCAGCAATATCTATTTATGTTCCCTTTGGGCTCAGTATAAGGAGGTTGCCAGCAATTCCATTAGTGTTGCATATAATGATGCCTTTAGAATTATAATGGGGTTTTAATATGAGAAGCAGCACAAGTGGCATGTTTGTCGTTAGTGGTATTTTAAATTTTAGTGTTTAGTATCAAATATAGAATACATGTGTTTAATCACAAATGTAGAGTTAAGAGTCCTCTTGTAACATTATTATTATTATTATGTGCCTCGTTTGTTCAGACGTTTACAACAGCTCTAAGCTGAAATGTCATCGGCACAAAGAATTGTATAGTCAGAGAACCTTCTTAATATGTCTGTAGTGTTTCAGTATTTTACACCTTTTTATCTCTATATCTTTTTTTTGGTCATATTTTATACTCTCAATTGTCATTATAGATATTTTTTAATAAGGGATCATGTTTGTATAGTAAATATTGATGTCTGAAATAAAGAAATTGATTGATTGTCTTACAACTCGGGGATTTATAATGCTCTGGATTAATAATACAGGTAGTGTGCAACTGTGCATGTACAACAGAGGATGGGTGTGTCAGACATGGATTCAATTCCAGAATTGGAATTGATGAGCAATTCCAGAATTGGAATTGCTTATTTATAAATAATGGAATTGGAATTGATAAAATTGGAATTGAAGTTTGCTACAAAAAAATTTTAAATCCGCAAATTAGTTTACCATTTAATTCTTTAATTCAGAAATATTTCTTCCATGACAATCCTACTCGGAGTAGGTATGCTGAGTACCTACTTCAAGCAGTGATTGGTGTAGGTAAAAAATCTGATTGGAATTGACCAAATGGAATTGATTGGAATTGGCCCCAAGTGGAATTGGAATTGGCCCCATCTCTGTCTGATGTGTGTCAGTTTAATTTTAAAAATGAATAACTCAAACATACGACAAATCACTCAATCCGAGGATAATATAATCTGGTATATGAGTATTCCATGTCAAATTATTTATCTGGTCATATGATATTATTCTTACAGAACATGGCATTCAAAAGGTTCGACATCAAGATGCTGTTATGTACTGTGGTGATCGAGTAAAGAATACCAGTTATATAAATGGACAGGTGCACATTGTGATGTGCACCAGACAATACATGACCATCCTTCGTGCACATGCCAACAAAGTTTTGAGTAGTTCGTGATTAAGAATAATTAGGTATCAAAAATAAATTATGAAGGCATTTATTTTATTGTGGTCAGATTATGGTACATACAAAAGAGTGAAAACACTTGTTTAATTTTTTGTTTATTAGTATTATTGGAATATACTCTTGAACAAACATCAATCAGTGTACTATATATATATATATATATATATATATAATACAGACTCTTGAACAAACGTCAAGCAGTGTACTATATATATATATATATATATATAATACAGACTCTTGAACAAACATCAATCAGTGTACTATATATATATATATATAATACAGACTCTTGAACAAACATCAATCAGTGTACTATATATATATATATATATATATATAATACAGATATGGCAAAATTTCTGAAAGAAGGTATTTGGCATTTATATTGAATATACAGAAATGCATACCATTATCATTGCTAACAGAGAATTAAGATTGCATAAAGATCATCATGTATACCATCAGTACTAATGGCTGTTTTGTTGTTATCTTGTATTTTGAGTTGGCAAAGCAATATTTGTGTAAATGAATACAATCCAAACACCACACTCAACATCTCGAGCACCAAATGTTTATTTCCAACCACCTGAATGATTATACCAAAGCAATATATATTAAAAGAAGAAATATTGATTGACAATATATCTGTTCTAGTTGATAAACATACCAGCTATTTTCTTTGTGCTCTGCTGAAAATGTTTCATATACAACCAAGAGCAGCTCTATCTATGGACATGTTTTATAAGCTCTTCGAGGCCATATACCTGGACATCAGGGTTGGGTTCATGACAGTGATAAACCTGTTTAAGACATGACAGTGTCATAAACTCATTGTAAGCCTGTCATAAATACTTTTGACCTATTTTGCTTAGATCAGTTGTGGATTATCATTATATCAAAATTATTATATGTATATATTACAAACATGAATATAAAATAATATTGTATGTTGATCTCTCTTACTGTTAGTGGTGGCTTGGTTATGGCACTTAGCACACAACGAATGGTGACTTGTCATCCTCTCTGTATGAGGTGTTTGTTGGTGACCACATATCTTGCACTTGGCATGAACTTTACCATCCACTGTCACTCCAAGAAAAGATGGGATGGGTAGATCTACCACCCTTGAACATGACTGGTTATTGTGCTATGCTGTTATATGCCAATATTTATGAAAATATATATACTTTTGACAGTTTATGACTGGTCTTAAAATGTATTGCATAATGACCCAAGGTCACCTTTATCCCACCTTATATAAGCTTTGGCTGTACTTAAGCCACCCATGATGAAACTAGCCATGTGTAGCTATTATTTAATGCGAAAGCTATAAGATTAATTAATAGAACCAGAGAGCAGATATATTGAGCTCTTGTCACGTGGAGGATCATTAAGTGAAGCTACTGTCAATGGATGCATGGTTAGTTACACACATATATACACCAGCACCAGCCCCAGATGGCAGTGTCTTGCTTGTCATCCAATTATTGAATAGTTCTATTGAATTAGTACCACCCCCTAAACTCTAGAAACAAATGGCAGACCAATCAGGTCAATTGATTTTGGCTACAAACAATACTAGTGTATGATTACCATACTCTAACAATGAGGCAATAATTTATTGTATAATAATTTTACTTTTAATGTTACAATATTATATTAATAACATTAATAATTTAAGCCATTCTAAAAACTACCTTTCAGATATATCTGGGGAAAATATGTCAACAAATTTGTTGACTATGCCAATATTTATTAAAAAAAATATGCTTTTGACAGTTTGTGACGCTATAATGATGCCATAATCCATGGATTGTGTCATACATATTGTGTCATAAATTTGCCAAGCCTGTTGGGCATGTTGGCTTATTAATATCTGGAATAATTAATATAACGATGCCATAACATGTTTTTCCAGTATTAAAGTAGTGATTCAGATCATTCCTTTGCAATGCCTATGGCTGTCATTTGTAGTCAAAGTATAAACAGTATTTGTATAAGGGTGTTGTAGTGGCCTTTAATAATAAATACAGAACATTATTTGCTATTCTAAGTGGTGAGAGTATGTCTGCAATTTGTGTCAATAATAAAATTGATCCATTTGGGGTGCTAGTTCACAAAAGTATCTATAGTTTTAAAATACATTTAGGTGCTTCTAGTGATATTCTTTCTAGTCTATTTCACTATCAGTCTAGCTCTTGTGCTAGATAGACGAAGATATTCAATTTCTAAAAACGTTTATGTGTATTATCTATTTCACTGTATCGTATGTATATTGAAATGTTATAATCTGAAATAAATAAATTGAATATGTGTATGTTTCTGCGATATGACACATATAATTAGACCCTCTCCCCCCCCAAAGGCTTGTGTTTGAACAAATTTTACATGTAAATAGTCATGTCAAAGTATTATGCATCAAACTCTGCATTATCCATACATTATTAGCACATCATTCGGTGCTGTTAAGACCATTACTGCTGTTTATTAAAGGTATGTACATCAATTGTGATCATTGCATTCGTCCAATGAATTTAATAGATTCAATTACATACAGTACGACGATTGAATATAACAGATGTGGACTATGTGTAAGATCCGTGTTTGCAAGTTTTTAGAATGTGAGACATCACTTTGTTTTTGTTACATTCGTACAATGAATTACAAAAATACGATTGCAAACACTGTGTTTAGTATTAATTGAAACAACTATATTGGTTTTGTTGTTCGGGGAGAATCCCCAGGCTGTCGCTTAATCAGCACAGCCTCTATGTTGGAGTGGTTGAGAAACCGCCTCCCCCACCACTCACAGGGGAGCAGTATGGAAAGATGGAGCCGAAATACCCTGAGGGTGGTCACTGCCAGAGTGTTTTACGTCCTCAGGGTTTTTTTTAACGTCCCCCTTTATTTTAAATAATTCAGTGGAGACGGCAGCGCCATTTAACGTGGTCAGCTACCCACGATGTTGTGAGCCGAGAAATTAATCCCTGGAAAAGTGTCGACCTCTTACGGGGTTCGAACCTGCGACCGTTGGCACCAAGTGCCGAGTGCTTAACCGCTAGGCCACCGGAGCTCACTAAACAACTATATTTATAGTGAAAGCTCATATAAACATAAACAAAAAATTTGAATGTTGGCTGAATGTTCCCCCTGCAAATAATGGCTAAATCTCCGTTGGCTAAGTTTCCGTTGGCTAAATGTACCGGATTCGTTAAAACATATCATTCAACTACATTAAATGCTGAAATAATAGATTTAAATGAGGAGAGAACACTCCCCCCCTCCCCCCTCTTTCCAGCAAATAAACCAGTACACAAACCATGCAGTGTAAAAGGTCCGTCCATTTGCTACGAAGAGCGGACAAAGCCGTCTGGGTTCTGAGGTCTCTTTTTCGAATCGGACTTCGGACTAGTTGTAAGCTACGATTACATGTTGGTGCCCAGGGTACCATCAAGATGAAGATCAACTGCATATAAGGACTGTCACAATTCAATAAAACAGAAAACGAATGACAAGACCTGGGAGATGACAAATGTATATAGGTCCCTCTTAAGACGGGCGATCATTTTGAAGTGATGTTTGAAATAAGATATTTGACGTGTTTTTCTTCTCCAAACTATTTCCTATCCGCTGCGCCTCAGCGCGCAGTATACTGTTGGCAATGCGTATCTGATGATAAAGAGCCGTCGTTAGCCCATTTAAATAACAATCGGTTGGCTCTTCTACACAAGAACACGCTTTTCATAATAAATGTCGTTAACGAGGTCACCAACAGCCGGGAATCTCTCGGGCCAATCCCAAAGCACAGCTGTAGTTGGTAGGGTTCATATTCACGCCTCCATTTGTTCAGATTGGGGCAGTTTTCGGCTTCGACACCAGTGTGGCAGAAAATGGCCGACATACGACAGGGTATGAAATGTAGCTTAAAAATGGCCGCTTGTTGTTGTCGTGTTGTCTTGGTAATAATATCGACCAGCTGCATGGTTGTGTTGGTGATTAATTTAGATGTATTACTGTCTGAAACATGTATGGCATTACTATATTCGGGTTAAACAGCCTATGATTGGTGTCCCTTAATGGGACCATGTCATATATGTGTGTGTGTGTGTGTGTGTGTGCTTATGCGTATGACCCTGTTTGACCTGATTCACTCTGATGCTGGAGCTTGTTGAAATAAACAGTTAAACGAGGACTCGGCTTAGGTTTAGTTAGTGAATAATGTAGGCGAAGTAAATAAGGGATTTCTAATATCAGTGAGTGTTTATTATATATATATATATATATATATATATGTGTGTGTGTGTGTGTGTGTGTGTGTGAATTGTTATTGACACTGGAAAACAAGGTAATATCGGCCATTATCCTGTCGTACGTGGCTCTTTGCTGATGAGGATGATCATGATGATGATGATTGATGTTTTACGGCCACTTTTGTGCACAAGGTAGGCTAAATGGGCCGAGCGACCTCCAAAGGCAATGAGACGAAGTGAAAGACGAAACAACCTTCAGGTATGCCCACGCCGGGATTCGAACACGGATGGTAGTGATCTGTGGTCCAGCACGCTACCGCTAGACCATGGAGGCGCCCCCCCCCCCCAAGTATTTGGTAAAAGTTTGTATTCGACATTATACAATAGAAGCGCTGTTGTTGTGAAAAAGGAAGTTGTCATGCAAATGATAACGATGGTGAAGGTAATACTATTATTATCAGTGTTATTATTGTTGTTGTTGTTGTGTTACTGTTTTAATTATTTGAGTATAAGGTGTGTGTGTGTGTGTTTGTGTGTGAAATAATGCCGATGGGAAAATATAGTTTAGTTGTCTACCTGTTTGATTAAAGTATTTTTTCTCTCTTAGAATTATACTTGAGATTATTTGTTAACTCCGTGGAAATTGTCCTCCATTAGTATTGTAATTAGCCTAATAAAGTAAACTGAGAATACGTTGTTATTGTTGTTGTCGTTATCCTCCACGTCAGTGTTCGATGCTAACAGAATGTCATTACACATGGTCACTTCCGTAATGTTAAATCCGATTATCTTTATTCTAAGCGTGAATTGTGCCAGTGAAGCGAATTAATGAGATAGGTGCGTGTGTGCTGAAGCGTGTATATAGACAACGCTGTTTTTGTCCAGGCCTGTCGGGTTTCCACCTTAAATGCACAACCACGTGTCCTATATAGTCAGTTTTTTTTAACACAACGGACAGTGAGTGAACAAATCATTTACTTCCCTGAGCCCGGACTGTAATATGGCTACGTGTAAGTGAACAGACCGTGACGAAACACGATCAGACACAATGGATGTGGTTTGGTTATCAATGGGAGCATTTTTATTATTGAAATAGCAGGTATCGTACTATGCTAGTTATCCTCATATGTATCATTTACGCATTCAGTTTTAGGTATGTATCGTAAGAAGATACCAATTTCAAGGACAGTTTTTCCAAAGGGTGTCTCATCTTTGAATTCGCTTCATTACCTTTGGGTGTCGCTCGGCTCATTTAGCCTACCATGTTCACCAAGGTGGCCGTAAAACATCGATCATAATCACAACAGTTTTCACATTTTGTCATGGATGCGCATTTAAATCTGCGATATAACACAATACAAATACTATCCTTCTCTTTTTCAGATACCGGAATTTTTATTGATGCCCGTAGGTATTTCTCGTCACCATATAACTATTAGACGAGGAATGTCAACATGACGTTATCAACAACGCATAAAAATATTATAGCATTTCTGGCATTATCACAAGTCATTGTGCTATGGATTTTCTATAATCGTAGCCTTTTAAGTGATAAATTTAAGTCATATTACGGAGCGGAGACAAACGAGGAGACGAATCCTTCAAATACGTCCGTGCACCTCCCAAGAATGACCATTAGCCAATTATCTGCATCAGAGAATGCCACGAAGTCGGCGACTCGCAAAGCGTACAGAACATCCGTTGCCATTGGATTGGGATTTACAACCATGAACGCATATCAGAGAGAAATAAAGATGATGCCGTTCTTTCGCTCACTGATGCCATCATTTTGTAAAACAGCAAGCGATGGATACGATTATCAGTTCTTTTTGGCGTACGACTACAACGACAAATTGATGTCAAACAGAACTTTTGTCGAGTACTTCCAAAAGACATTCGCGACGCTTGCCAAAAAAACCTGTCCATCCTCGTCGGATTATTCGATACATTTTATCGTCTGCGGTTATGCTGGTAAACCAGCCTGGGCTCAGAACGACGCCATGATCGAAGCTTATTTAGCCGGGATGGAGTATTTCTACAGAATAAACGACGACACTCGGATGGTAACGCGAAATTGGACCGAACGGTTTATAGACAGCCTGCAGAAGTTAACTCCGCCTCTGGTGGGGGTAGTTGGCCCGACACACCAGGGCGGTAATACAGCCATACTTACCTACGACTTTACCCACAGGTCGCACATCGATATTCACGGATTCCACTATCCCAGTGAGTTTCCCGATTGGTACTCGGATCGCTGGATAACGGACTCTTATAAGCCAGGAAGGTCCATCAAATGTCCGGATGTTCGCCTGGTGCACACCATGGAATCGGGTCAGCGATATCGAAATTCGAAAAGAACGGCGCCGCAGGTTTACGAACAGGTAGCGAAAGCTCGAGAAAAAATCATACGGTATGTGTTATTATTACAACTAATCTGGCCATTGTTGCCGATGTGGTACAAGAGTGTATACTAGTCCGTTTAAGGCCCATTCGTGAACAAACCAGTAGCGCGGTTGGGCGCAGATCTATGGCCCCTGGGTTCAAACCCCGGCCGGGCTATGTCAGAAGGTGTGTTTGATCTTTCAGTTCGCCTCATTACCTTTGGAGGTCGCTCGGCCCATTTAGTCCACCTGGTTCGCCAAAGTGGCCGTACAACGGCAACATTTACATTTGTTGCTTGTCCATTTTATCGACGCGTGCATCATTTGTTTGTTTACTTCGTTGATTCGATAGGTCTCCATTATATGCCGTCGTATCCGTTCCTATTCGCTTTAGTTATTTCGTTCCGATTTCAGATATGCCGTTGCGAAAGAAACGAGATTCCAGCAACCGGATCCCAAGAAAGTGATAGCTATATCTCTCTACAATGCCAGCTCGGCAATGACTTGGGGCGTTGTGCGCAATGCCCAGCTAATGCCGATCATCTATCCAGGTTGGACACTCCACGTGTACACCAGTCGGCGTCTAATAGGCAGAGGACCTCATTATAAAGCGGTCGCCAATTCGTATATTTCCGATCGTGTTATCAAGACGCTGGAGTCACTGCGAGCCGAAGTGGTGTACGTAGAAGCCGTCGATGGCAAACGCTTCCCCGCACAACTATGGAGCTATCTGGTGGCCGACAGGCCAGAAGTTCGTCTTTTTCTAATTCGTGGTGCCGAACAGCGCTTAATCGATCGGGAAGTGGCGGTGCTTGAACACTGGTCTCAGTTAAAGAAAGCAAAAGCCGTATATTGTATGAAGGACCACCCGAAACATTTAAACCGCACCTTCTTAGATGGTCTTTGGGGCGCCAAATCTGAAGATCTTCGCTCATTGTTAGGACATATAACAATGCAACAATTTATCGAGACTCACACCAAGCAGTTCAGTGGAAACCAGCAAGAACTCGTAACACATATTGAAAATATTCTCTACGAGAAAGTGAAAAAGAGCATTGTGTACTATGATAGTATCACTTGTCAGCAACCTCATTCACTTCCATTTCCGATTGCCAGAATAGATTCGTTTTATGTTGGCCAAAAGTATAATTCTCGTGAACAGCCAGTATTGAATGAAAGATTTGACGTTTTAAGAAGCACCAGTAGGAAATGCGATGGAAAATCGTGACAAGTAAAATAAACCTCCTTGTAGGAGACGAGCAAATGAAAAGCATGGATTAGAATGGAATCTGTGATAGATTTCTGCCATTTTCACGCATAAATAAATCAGCCACGTCAAGAGCTATAACCCATATTTGTATTCGCATTTAATCATAACAAATCATGGTCCTTGGATGATTTCCTAAGATCCATGAAAACTACCCTTGTAAAACCTGAAATAAAAACAGTTTTAACTGAAATTCTAAACAATTACAGACCTTTATCGTAGATAACATTTTTATGTAACATTATATAATGGGCGGTTGCTCTCCGTCTAGCCAAATATTTATTCAGTGATAACCTAAATCCGTGGGTCTTAACCTGGGATGCCGGTACCCCTAATGGGTGCGAGATTCAGTTCTGTAGGATCCGGAGAGTCCGTACAGAATTTAGTTTTTCGTTTTACTCCTCATCAGTCGGCGTTTGATAGTTTTCTTTTTGTTTCGACTGGTCATCCTCTCACCGGACTTTTTTTACTTCGACCCAACAATTTCCACCTCATTCCGTTGCTCACCTTCTTCACTCGGTCAGTAAATTGAGTAAACTAGAGCGCTCTCGGAGATCGCATACACCTCGGCCATGCGTGTCAATTTGAAGAGAAAAACCCCGCTATTATTCTACTTGTTCTATGCGATGAGGTGAAAATTACTATTTACTATTATTCCCGACACACTGGCTGTCTGAAACCTTTCAGCCACGCATTAAATCCAAAAATGGCACCAGTGGCGCCCCCATACTTCGTGCAGGCTGCTTTTGGCCAATAACGAGACGACAGCTTTTAGGCCGAGGGCCCATCCTAATAGATCAGAAAGCGAAACCCGAAACGTCTTCTGTCTTATGCTGGTTCATTATTGATGCAGCACGAGCCTGACTATTACGAATAGGGAAAAGGGGTAAGTTGTCGAAAACACCTGGATGACTACCTTTAGCACAGGCAATTTTTAAAACTGCAAAGTCTCCTTGGAAACTACTGTATGAAAAATGCGGATCATTCACGATCGGATTAAAAATCGATTAGTTCAGTTTCATTTTCAAATTCCTTTTCAATTTTAGGTAGAGTTATCGTGTTCTTTACACCACACCATTTTCACACACACACATACACACAGCAATGGCAGACTATCTAGTGTACGGGTTGTTGTTTATTTCGAATATGTAACAAGAAGAATGAAATAAAAACCCTGAAATGAATAAAGACCCAATTAGTATAATATAATGTACATATCACAGTTTGGCAAGGCTAAGATATGAAATTAGCATTCACTGTTTGAACCACGGAACTTCATGCAAATCCACCATGGTTTTTGTGTTAATGGGATCATGTTCATCACTCAACTATGATATTAATCATAGAGTTCACATAAATCATGCAGAGCATCCAGTGATTTGCTGATTAAATATGTGCTGCTAAAGTCGTCCCAGAAAGAGACCAAGTCAATATCAGGGGTCTGGTTAGATTTCCATAAATGATGATGATATGATTAGGGGAATGCACTGAGACCTTATCTATGATAGAGTCATCTACTGTTGTCATGACAAGATCAATAGTATGCCCAAGTCCGTGGGTGATTTAATTCACATGCTGGGTTAAGTGGGATGAATCAAGGAGCACGGAGAAACTTTTGTAGCACAAGTACCAATGTCTAACGATGTCATCAGCAACAAAATTACTGATGTGAGACAGGATATATTGGAACAGATGGTATAGATGCATCCTTGTTCACGGTCTCTTGAACACCAAAAAGTACGACGAAATCCGAGTCCTAACCCTTGGCAAGATTGACAACATCACATATTATGTGTCCACTGCCCTGGTCGATGGGTAAACCTCAGATGAAAAGTTAAATCAGAAGAAGCATGCCTCAGACGAGTTTCATAAAAACAATTGAGTGCACCCTAGCATGCTACTGCGTGCTTTCGGGCGATAGCCCGCCTCAGTACATACCATACGTTTGGTCATAAACCGCATTTTCTGTGCGATCTATATACCATATGTTTTTGTCATGACGCACCTTTTCTAGAACTGTATCATAATTTTTTTTCGCCTGGCTATCAAAATGCAAATTTTGTACAACAGCCATTCTGAACGAGAGCCATTTTTCACATATAACGTAATTAATCGAATTCATGTAATCCGTATTCAAGAAAACAATTAACGCGCATGCTTCTCTTGGCTCAATGGATGTGCATTACTAGCCTTTTCCATATATATATATATATATATATATATATATGGTGAACATAAATAATTCTAGGTGTAGACTAGGAGGCCGACAATCTACATAGTAACTAGTCTCTCTACCGCTGTATATTAGTTGTGTTAATATGTAAAAAAATTCTCCCATTTGACCTCACAACTGGTAGGCCACAAACCGTTAAGCGGCACGTGTGGGCGATCACTATTTCTTTATAACATAAATTAACTGGCCATGCATGACTTTACACACTGAGCTGTGTGTGTGTGTGTGTGTGACCAATTATGGCTGTACTGGTTTCGCCTATATGTTTCAAATCAATATACAAGATCCTGTTTGACACATTCAAAGTACTGGGTGGAACAGCGCCACTGTAACCACGTGATATGATCATAAGGTGTAAACAAATGGGAGTGCCAAGATCTGAGTCTAGTTCAGTTTTGATGATGCAAAAACAGCAACTTTATGTACACAACAATGTACAGATATAATTTTTTTCGAGCATGAGCTCCCAGGCTGTGGAATAAGTTACCTAATCACATTAAACTTAATGTAATTAAAGAAATATTTTACAAGGTTCTTAAAACCCACTTATTTAAATTAACCTAAATATATAAACCAACTTATTTGTGCATAAAATGAGTCGGTGTTATGTCAGCCAGAACATGTTATAATTATGTTTTATAGTGTGAAGAATAACTGAAGATTATTAAGTTGCTATATAAGCTATTATCATCATCATTATTATTATTATCATTCATCTACTTTATCTGAAACGTGTGCCATGAGTCTGTGAAGCTCTGACTTCATTCATCAGAAATAATGACGACGTTTTACTCCGATGTAAATTGAAAATCTTGTTTTCCGAATGCCATTTCGATAGCAAAATTCTATCATTATTATGAAATATAGGATGATATTCTAAATAACCAGCTAGAAAGATGACACGTGTGAAATGAGCGATAATAAAAGGGTGGTAAAAAGTAAACAATCACAGCGGAGAGGGGTCTGATCCCGGGACAGTTTGGAAACAAAGTTCTTTTGTGATACGACCAGAAACCAGGGGACCGAATTACTAAGATTTTAAGTAGCTGATTTAGCTACTTAATTGACATTTAGCTACTTAAGTAACAAACTGTTACCTAACATAATTAAATAATTAAGGTGAGTTACTAAACAAAGCTACTTATAATAGCTACTTAAAATGACCAAAACAACTACTTAACTAAGCAGCTAAAAAAGGTATCTCGTAAATAATATTTCGCTACTTAAAAGTCATGATATGATGGCAGTCAATCTTTTCGTAACTCGCCGTCGTCGAAGAGAACGAATTTTTCACCAAAGTCAAAGAAGACCGTTTAATGAAGTTTTGGTTGATTTTGAGGAGGACGATTATCGACTGAGTCGGACAATAATAGAACAATTGGTCACTGGCTTTACAGAGACACACTTTTCTAATGTTTGTGTCACACGCACTTACCCCAGAGATGCAGGTAAATATCTCGAAATTAAACTAAATTAGCCTATTATTAGTCACAAATATAACACAAGTTTGCTGCCAACGCTTGTTTCATTCATCACACGAGCGTGGAGTCTGGAGTCAATGGACTGGCGTTGTTGTTAATTTAAATCGAACATACCCTTAACCGGAGTTACTTTATACCATCATTTTAAACCTATTTCTCCCACTATAAATCACATAGAGGACAATCATTTCTAACACCACCTGCAATTACACAATAAAGAACCATTTACTAACCCCAAGTTCCCCTTGCACACATATTACATGGATGCTACAGCAAGGTGAACTCTGGGCTAGCCATGTACACCATTAGATCATGTACAACCATAGGCCATGTATATACTAGAGTCATGTATACCATAGGCCATGCACATCATAGGTCAAGCACAACCATAGGCCATGCACAACAATTGGTATTGTATCCATACATTCTCCCAATCAGTCATGCATATGTTCTCTCCCATTCAGAATAACACAAATGTCATATTACATATCATCAAAGCAATATAAACAGTACCTTTCAATTCAAGTTGAATAGTTCAATATTTATAATGATTTTTTCTTGTATGGTGAAAGATAGAAATTAATTTGAATAGTAGTGCATAAGTTTAGATATCTATGTTACTTTTTCCACCATATTTGATATATTTTACCATGCATGTGTACTGTTACTTTCATGGGAGAGTATGTTCAGTTTCCTATACAAAAACAATAAGATCATACTTAATACCTGTGTTACCAATACCAGTAATATTTATTTCAATGTAACAAGAAATGTTGAGTATATATATATATATATATATATATATATTATATATATATTCTTTCAATTATAAAACAATATAAACACAAACATAATAAATTAAGATTATTTTGTGCAGAATTCTTACTTCATGTACAATCTATCCCTATAACAAGAATTATCCAGTTCAGAAAAATGTTCATTAACAATGCTACCCTGAAAGAAATATGTACCCCAATATGTACTGATTCTAATCTAAATGATAACATTGCTCTTTTCTCATAATGCCTGGCAAATGAATGATTTACAAACATTTTGAAAAGTTGTCCCTGAGGCTTAGCCAGTCCAACATAGACCGGCCTGATATAATTAAGCTGCATCGGAATTAATGATGTTTGGTCAGTAATTGCTGTCTCGCACATAAGGCATCGAGAGATAGCCATTAAATGCGCTTTCGGTCATGGACAATGACTATCTCTCTCTCTCTCAGCAAGAGGTCTGACACAGCAATGTCATAAAGTAAGATCTATGCCTGACAGGTACTGGTAGCCTTGCGTTACTTTGCTAAAGGAGGTTTTGCATCAGAAATTGGGAGGATGCACGGCGTGTCAGGATCTGCTGTTCGGAGATGTGTCAGACCGGTTGCCAGCTACTTGGCAAGCGTTGCGCCACAGCACATCATGTTTCCTAACAATAACAGGTAAATCATAAATGATAATACTAAACATATGAAATAATAATAATAAGTAGGCCAGCCACAACATATTCCCCATCTGCGGTTACCTAATCCTGGTCACTCGGACAAAATAACGGCCACTGTGTCTAGACACCAATTGTACTGTTTACATTATTCACGCCCCAAAACAAAAGCAGCATATACAGTATATATTATACCACATCATCCCCACGCAATCAAGGATTGTCCAAGCATACATCTAATTATAATACTTATTTAAACAGGGATGAACTAGCACACTATTGCAAGAACATTTCATCAGGTGGCCGGTTTCTCAAATGTTATCGTAGCAATAGATGGAACACGTGTCAACATAAAGGCTCCATCTGAAAATGAGCACCTGTATGTCAACAGAAAAAAACACTCACGGAATAAATATCATGACAAGTATTATACTAATATTCTCTTTTCCCAACATTTGTGCACAAAATATATATATACATGTATTTCACAACAGGTGTCAAGAAGAAATACTTATTTGTAATTGTTAAATACATAAATAATTATAATATTTGCCTAATGTTTAACTAGCACTTGTTTGGTTCATTTTCTTGCTACAATATACATTTCACAGAACTATTACCAAACATGTGTTACAAGGAAATTCTTATTTGTAATTTTTAAATACAACAATGTAAAGAAAGAACACATGTAACAACTTTCAAAACACAGATTTGACAGATTTCTTTCTCTGATAAATACACGTAGATACGACCAAACACATGTATAGAATGAGTATAAATAATTACTTTTTACCATTTTTCAGCTCACTTGTGACAGTGATCTCATTATATCTGCTGTTGTTCACTGTGGAGAGTACAGGGGCTACCTGTTACTCGGGGACTCTAGATACCCTTGGCTCATGACACCCATTTTAAATGCCACCACCAGATCTGAGCAATGGTACAATAATGCCCCAAAAGGAACTACAGCAGTCATCGAGAGGTGCAATGGGGTGTTAAAGTGGAAATATCATTACAATGAAACATCAATTTAGCATGGCCTTTCATTAGCAATAAACACATTTATTTTTGATGATAATCATGCAGATGATGTAAGATCATAAATTTCAAAACGATGGATAAAATTAGTCAAAGGTGATCAAAAGTGTTGAAAACTGCACCATTCAGCACATCTCGCTTTAAAAAATTACCATAAATGAACTGTTGTTCATTGGCAATTTTGTTTCAGGTGTCTACATCACACAACAGGTCTCATCAAGTACCAGCTGGCCACAACATACAAAATTATAATGGCATGTGTGGTGTTGCACAACATGGCAATCAAAGCCAGACTGCCTGATCCAGAGATCATTGAAGGTGATGAAGAGCAAGTTGCACCTCCTGTTCAGCACAATATGAACGACAATGGGCTAGCCACACGTGCAGCTATCATCAGAAAAAATTATTGAAGTGTCTTAATGTGTATCAAATTCAGCTTCTATTTTACCAATTTAAGGCCAGAGGAAGCTCCATGCCGAAATAGAAAAAAAATCCAAGCCATTTTTGAGAAAATCAACTTTGGAAATTTTGCTATAAGAACCCATGTTAAAATTTGCAACCTTTTGACCTCAAAACAATATCATCAAAGTGATTCAATGAAATCCATCTCTTTACAGGTCATCAATACCATCCCAAGGAAGGTCCATGCCCAAAGTGAAAAAAAGTTATCAATCCGTTTTTTAGAAAAATAATTTTGACATTTTCATTAAAGGGACAGTCCACCCAGAGAAAATATTTTTAAATATGTAATGCCTAGAACAGTTACCCAAAATAATAATCATGAAATATACCTGATATCATAGATATAGGGAAATAATCCAAATTACTGGAGAGCCACCATTATGCCTGCACTGGAAGCCAGATTCGAAGACAGGAAGGAGAAAACTGAAATGCTCTGTCACATGGGCACTCTCTAGACTGACACGAATTATAGTTTCTCTTGAGCATTAATATCTCAGCCAATTTAAATCATCTTCCTCTTGTAATGTTCCTTCTGGCTGAAATTGATATGGTTGTATATCATTCATGATGTAATTTTAACAAGATAATGTCATTTAGTTTTGGAATAATTCTTTGCTCAAACTTGTTTTATGCTTTTGCATGGGCTCTACAGACTTCAGGTCAACTGGATATGCTCAAGTGACATCAGTATTCAGGAGCTTCCGGTCTCTGTCTATGTTAAAAATGGCAGCGCCCACAAGCCACTAAAAGTCGATTAATCAGCACTTTGAACTGGCTTATTTAATATGTGGGTGATTGTTTATCCCTTTTGATAGTATTTATGATATTTTTGAATATAGCTCTATTAGTCCTGAAAATTTGAAATGAAGGTGGACTATCCCTTTAACACAGAAAACCTTAAAAAGTTCACCAGTTGGCCCGGTGAGCTAATAATATAATAATTTATAAATTTATAGGGGGATGCTGTGGTGACTCCATCTCGATGTTAGCTATTACTAGTATTAATATACAACTTTTATTTGCAAATATTGACTGATTCTTTATAAATTTGGAACAGTGAACATTTAGAAAGAATTTGGACAAAAAGAACTCATTATAATTTGAATTTGGTTTATGCATGTTTTGTGTCAGATAATTAAAACTATAAATACTAAATGACATGTATATTTAATGAAAGGAAAAATAATATCTTTTTCCAAGGATCTATGTCAGTAGAAATGATATACAAGTGAATATCTGAAACAAACTGAATAAGATGTATACTACAATTTGATATTTCAGTTGTTTATTTACATAAATCTTTAATTACAGACTGTATACCGTTCTTGAGATAACTGAGCTAACACTAATCTTGTTAATAATTGTAATCTACACATAACAATGATGCAGCAATTAATGCTGCATATTTATGAAATTTTAGACCTGCTTTATAATAATGCTTTACTTACTCCACAATATGGTGCACCAGATTGTTTTGTAACTTGTAGGTCACCAGTCACTCACTTTGTACATAAACTAATTCCTTGATGAGTGTATTTTGTTGCACAAGGAGAGAAGATATGGTTTTAAATCCTTCTTTGATGATTGAGCTTTGCTCCTTGGATATCATTAAGATTTCCTCATCAATTGTCTGTGGAGTAAATGTAATAAATACATACAAAACATATCGATAATTAGGCTATATGTACCTAAATATAAAATGTGCTGCTGTATCTGTTTTTGTCTGGGGACTTGCCACTGCAACCGTTTTTTCCTGTACTCTCCCCATATGCGAGGAGGGTTGAATGCTATTATTCCAAGGGTCCTTAATCAGAAAAGTAGAAGAATGACTTACCAGTTTTTGTTTTTTGCCTGTTGGTACTTCATTGTTTCCTGTATTTGTTCTTAAATCTTTGGCTTTGGTTCCCAGTTTTAACATCTGGCATTGCTGTAGGCACTAAAATTGCAACATATAATCCAATGTAAAGCTTTACATAACTAATAAGCCTTAAATACAGAATAACTAGATTACTACATATCACACAAATTTCCCCATTTTTTCCCATGCCAAAAATATTATATAATTGACAGCACCAATTATAAACCCACCAAATAAAGTTCAAAACCCCCTCAGAAAAATATAAATATTTGGACAATCACTTCAAAACAAGTGTCATATTATTGATATTAGTCAGCATTTAATTGCGGAAATAGTGTACCATTCTTGATATGATATCATCACCCATCTTTGTACAGCTACACCCTGAATCACAAGGGGGTCAAAGAGAAAAGCTGCAAAATGTCTTCTGCAGTTCAGAGTTTTGTCAATCGTTATATACTAGTAAAATAGTTGAGTGGAAGGTGTATCACTGTATATTTGATAGCTTTGGTTAATAGCAATTAATCTTAGTAATTCGGTCCCCAGGGAATCGAATTACTAAGAGTAATAGCTATTAACTTTAATATCTATAATAAAAATCACTACCTAAATCGGAAGTACCTATTTTGAAAAGTGCGCTACTAAAGTGCTCCTTATGATTTAGGTAGCTAAAACTGCTACTTAAATTTCGCGCAATTATTTTCGAATTCGTGTGAAAAATAGTATTGCCGATTGATTAATAATTGCCACTTCCTGTTAATAGTTCGTCTGCTACCAAGCTTCCAGTAAAGATTTTTCTTGCTTGAGATTTTTGAATGCTTGACAAATATTGACTTAGCCTGAAGCATGATGACGTCAAAAACCAAAACAAACCAGCCGCGCTTTGCATTGTGGAATTTATAGGGGGGGGGGTGTCAGCTGAGCGATAATACCGTGAGAATCCTGCCATTTTAACCTGAAACGCATGATGACGTCAAAACCAAAACTGCCTAAGTAATGGATTAAATCGAAATTGATGGGATCTCTACGTCTAGTACTAGCAAGCCTAGTACTAGCGCCTACACCCAGTTTAAGGTAGGGCATTCGAGTTCAAATGAGTACATCCACACCCCCCCGCCATCGACCCTACATGCCCCGCATGTCTATCAGTCTATGAAGATAGCATCGGGCCTGAGTGCTATACAAGTTATAGGTTTTATAAGTAGTGCCTAAATATAATTGAATTTACAAAGAATAAATAAATAAAATTATCAATTAAATATATACAAACATAATGAGGTTGTCATTATGGTTGAGACAATACTTATGCACTGGGGAGGGTTTTTCAGGTAAATTTTTATTTATTGGGGTAGCATTTAATATGAAGAGAGACAGAAGTGGCCTCATTGTGAAATTGACTTGAAAAAAGCTGAGAAATATGTGCCTTGTGAAGTGGTTATTTGTAAGAAAATACATAAACTTTTCTATATAAAATGTCAACATTTATTTTTTAGATCTACCAGCAACCATTTATACACTTTTGTAAAGAGATCTATATATATACGATAATTATAAAATTGTATTAGGTTCATGCCAACAGATCAATACGAAATCACCTTGAAAGAAATACTTTTGTTATTAAGTGGTTGGAATATTATAATGAAATTATAAAAATTGTCCATTGTACTCAAAAGTGATAAAAACTTTCCTACATATTTAGTTTTATACATGTTGGCCCAAAAATTTATTTCATAAATAAATAGTTAGAGTCTATTATAAATGCTGAAAATATGATTTATTTGTTTTAAAGTTGAATTTTTGGTTCCATGTCACACTTTATTTGCACGAGTATTTATCAACCTGAAAACATTACTATATAATTTGAAACTGTCTAAAAAGTGTTTAAAAAAAGAAATGTAGTCGCTTAACCCACAGACTACCTTAATTTATATGTAGAATTTATCTGTTGTAACAGTATGTAGTCCTAATTAACCTTAACGTAGGAGAAATAGGTTTGAAACGATGATATACAGTAACTCCAGCTAAGGGTATGTTCGATTTAAATTAACAACAACGCCAGTCGCATTGACTCGAAACTCCACGCTTGTGTGATGAATGAAACAAGCGTTGGCAGCAAATTTGTGTTATTATGTGACTACTAGTAGGCTAGTTTAGTTTAATTTCGATATATTTACCTGCATCTCTGGGGTAAGTGCGTGTGACCGCGCACAAACATTAGAAAAGTGTGCCTCTGTAAAGCCAGTGATCAGTTGTTCTATTATTGTCCGACTCAGTCGATAATCGGCCATCTCAAAATCAACCAAAACTTCATTAAACGTTCTTCTTTGGTGAAAAATTCGTTCTCTTCAACGACGTCGACCACGAGCTATGAAAATATTGACAGCCATCTTAACCTTTAAGTAGCGAAATATTATTTAAGAGATACCTTTTTAGCTGCTTAGTTAAATAGCTGTTTTGGTCATTTTAAGTAGCTATTATAAGTAGCTTTGTTTGGTAACTCACCTTTTACAAATCGCTATTTATATTAGGTAGCAATTTGTTACATAAGTAGCTAAATGTCACTTTAAGTCGCTAAATCAGCTACTTAAAATCTTAGTGATCCTGTCCCCAGATCATTCTAGTATCATTGAACCTTCCCTGTTCTCGGATATTCAAATTCAATGGTGAATTAATTAACAGACCGACCGTAACCCAGTTGGAGAATTTCTAAATAATAAAGATTTCTGTTAATGATTGATTGATGTTTTACGGCCACTTCTGTGCACAAGGTAGGCTAAATGGGCCGAGCGACCTCCAAAGGTAATGAGACGAAGCGAAAGACGAAACAACCTTCAGATATGCCCACGCCGGATTCAAACACGGGTGGTAGTTATCTGTGGTCCAGCACGCTACCGCTAGACCACGGAGGCGCCCCTAATATAATAAAGATTTCTGTACCATTTACTGTAAATAAATCGGTATTATTGTGCACTATTTATTTGCTCATGTTTTAGTGTGCAACCGCGAAAGTTAGTTACAAGAAAACATAGTTCAGGCCAATAAAGATCGATCTTACTAACTTATATAGGGTTAGGGATCGATCGATTTCACGATGATGGTTCGAACTCGGGTGGTATTGATCTGTGGTCCAACACGATACCGCCAGACCACCATCTTTAATGGTCATGGTTTTTTTTAAAACAACGCACAAACCCGGTGGATCTCTTAATGAGGTATACGATTTTTTAATTTATTATACTTTTGACCCCAATGACGTCACGCAAGCGTTCCCGGTGAATGAACCAAATTACGAAGCAATCAAATTTAAATTGATAAAGCTATAAAACTGAATAACTGATTGTTTAGGTAATTTTAGCATTATTTTGCATAAATAAGTTAAAATGGGGATATTATAGGCCACACGACATTGACCTGAAAGAAGGTCAATACTACACGAGGATAACATTTAGCGTGGTACAGGGCACGAATAAAAAGTCACGTGACTGATGGACAACGTAATTAAACTTCCGTAACTGAAAAGCGCAAAATTTAAATGTTTACAACTGAAACGTTTTTAATTTAAATTTGTTTTTTATGTATATTCGCGCTCGTGTATAAAGATATACATTTTGTTTGCATTGCATATTTTTTTCATTTTATCGTTAGCTTTTATTTTAGGTTTTTGTGATTTTATTTTAGAAATAGCAGACTTCATATCCGTGCCATCCTTAGCACTAGTTAGGGTGAGCCTGGATCAACCTATCTAAGTGAGAATCCGAGAAGAAAGGACATTGTCAGGTTTGTGCGAGAAGCGATGATCTCTTTCAATCAGGGTATTAGTTATATAGATTTCTATTACTCTGATTTGGTTCAGTTACGATTATCATATCATAGTGATAGTCGATATTCATTGGAAGGCATGAATTCTTATCAGCTATAACGCACAAACTATTATAATTGTAAAAGAAATATAATACACAAAGTAAGGATATGCCCAAATGTCAAAACTTATATATCATCTCTGTTTTTTCATAACTTATTGTTATTTACTGTGATGTTTTTAGAATGTCGAGTATATTCGAACTCTAACGTATCCGTTTCCAATTTTCTTACAATTCTAAATACCAACATTAAAATATCCGATAACTTAATTACAAACTGTTGTAGACTGACAACATTACACACCTCCCTACCTTTATTGAAAATGTATGCATCCCGTACGTTTTGCTCACATTAAACACGTACTTGTAATAATTTTTAATACTGTACAATAGCTACATCATTATTAAAATCAATGCTGATGAATACAATTATAGAATTTTAATGAACAATGTACTTCATTGCAAATAATAATTCCATTCACTCTACCACCAGCTTCATTCTTAAACGTGTAACTGCATTAAACCATTATAGGCTATCTGTCGCTGACAAATAAAGTCTTTATATCTCGCTGGCATTCTGGTCTGTCGCGTTGGATGACCTGCTGAGACATCTGAATTGTGACTACTGTCCTGGTTAATTTTGTGGTTCTCAGTTATTGATTCTGGCACATCTTGTAAATAATTACTGCTATCAATTGTTGACTCCGTTTCTTTTGTAACATTATGGTCATTCACTTTCCTGAAATGTGACGAATTTCTTGTTTTGCTGCCAACAACAGGACTATTTGATGCTATCATCCTCCCCTTCACTTGCACTACAGACATTGGTGCTGGGTTATATACTGGACACAGTTCGTCAGTTTTCGGTTGTTTCATGGACACTGTGTCGCCGAGATGGAGAGGAATTTTAGGTCAAACACAATTTCTAGCGTCTGCATACCGTTTTTGGTTGTTTTTTCTATTCTGCACCACGAGTTCGTAGTTGTTCATCTTCCAACTCGAATGAATACCTCAGGTGGTAGCACTTTTATGTTGGAACCGAACAACAGTTCTGTCGGTGGTCGACCAGTTGTCACATGTGATGTCGCCCGGTAATTTCGTAAGAATTTGTACATTTTCTGTCTCCAGGGCTTCCCTTCCACTGTAGCACTCTTAATCGCCTTATTCAAAAGTTTCATAAAGTTTTCTGCTTGTGCGTTACCTCTAAGCGCCACAGTGGTGTAATTCGACGATGATGTATACCGCAATATTGCATGAATTTGTGGAATTGAAATCCTTGAAATGGAGGTCCCTTGTCTGTTTTTAATGTTTCTGACATTGCGTGTGTTGCAAATATTTTGTCAATTACTGGGATTACGCTTCTGGCTGATGGGAATTTCACCAGTTCCACAACAGAAAAGCGTGAATATTCATCTAGAACCACTAAACAATAATCTCCACTAGGATAAGACCCACAAAAATCAGCACAAACAGACTGCCAAGCTCTAGCTGTGACATTTCTAAGACGTTCGTCTTTAGTGACGACGGCACATGTAGCACAGTTTTTCACTATGTCTTCAGTGAGCATATCCATATAAGGAAACCATACTTTAGCTCTCAAAGGGGACTTTGTTTTCACCAATCCTTGATGACCTTCATGAGCTATTTCTACAATTTTACGCCTCATCGTCACAGGTATGACAACCCGGTGTCACCGTAACAGAATTCCATTCTCTGTAACACTAAGTTCGCTGGACAATTTTGCTTATAATTACATTTCTTCACATTGTATAAATTCGTGCCATAGCATGGTTTGTTGACATTTTATAACATTTTGCAGCATGGAATCCTGTTGTGTCGCTTGAATTATTTCTGTAAACAACAATACTTTCGGACATGCTGTTTCACAAACGTAGTTGACATATTCTTCAGTGGATTTCCTGCCACGTTCATATGTAGATGCGACTGGGTGACGCGACATGCAGTCGGCTGGATTATTAGTGCATTGTGTTGAATGGATATTGCTGTAGACGTAAACACCATCGTTTAATGCGAGGGGATGGCTTATCAATAACATTTGAAAATATGCTGACTAGTGGCTTATAGTCAGTGGCCACTGTAAAATCTATGCCGTAGAGAGATATAAATGAAAATGCTCTGCTCCCCATCGAACAGCTAGGGCTTCTCGCTTTGTTTGCGAGTAACTAGATTCCACGTCGTGCAGTGCTCGGGTTGCATATGCATATGACCATTTTTCCTGGTTTGTATCTGGGTTAAAATAGCACCAACGCCATGTGGTGATGCATCGACCACTAACTCGGTCTCCAACTTGGGGTTGAAATAGGACATGACAGCGTCACTCGTCAAACTGTCCTTCAAGTTTAACGAGGCATCTTCACACTCGCTGGTCCACTCAAATAAGCTATTCTTCCGAGTGAGCTCTCTAAGCGGTTTCAACAGAGAGGCCAGGTATGTATCCCTGTACATAATTTGCAATTCCTAGAATAGACTTCACCTGTCGCTTATCTGTTGGTCTTCGTGCGTCACGAATGGACTTCACTTTCTTGGGATCTGACGAAACACCATGTTCACTAAAAATGTTGCCAAAGAATTCCATAGAGGATTGGAGGAATTTACACTTATTTCGATTGAGTGTTAAGCCCTTCTTCATGAGACGTTCAAGACAAGCACGAACGTGTTTCTCATGTTCTGCATCATTCCTACTGGCAATAATGATGTCATGAGAAATGTTCTTTACTCCATCGAGTCCATGGAGTACCTGCTCGATGATATGTTGGAATATTTCACTAGCGGCATTCACATCAAAATTTAGGCGCTTGAAACGGTGCAGTCCTAGATGGGAAGTAAATGTTGTGATATATCGGCTATCAGGATGCAGCTCCACCTAGTGGTAGCCCTGATTGAGATCTAGCTTTGTAAATACACGACAACCATTTAGATCGTGTATCAACTCATGAACAGTTAGCATTGGATGCTTGAACCATCCTATGGCTTGGTTAGCAGCCCTCATGTCAACACACAATCTGATGTTATCAGGATCACGTGGTTTAGGTACTACAACTATAGGTGACACCCATGGAGTTGGGTTGTTTTCAGGATCTTCACATATGTCATCCCCATAAAGCTGCTTGATTGCTGCTTCAACCTTTGGTATGGTTGAAAAGGTACTTGTCTATGTTTTTGATGCACAGGTTCCACAGTATCATCAATATTCAGTCGTAACTGGAAATCCTTCAGTTTTCCTAGCCCATGGAATATTGAATTAAAATCATATACAATTTTATTTGTCAGATTTGATCTCGAATCTTCTATGTAATTGATGATTTGTGATCAATTTCAGCCGCTTTGCCGTGTATAAGACAGTAAACAGCCTTTTAGCATCACTCACAACAAACAATTCATCCTCAAATTTTACTCTAGTCTTAGGGGATGTAATTGTTGCACTGAATGTTCCTTTCAAGTCTAATGCTTTGTGGATGCATAGGGGAATAATTTTGTGTCTGGTTTTGATAACTCACAAAATTCCTTAGAATTTTCACACACTTTTTTATGAGTTTTCACATCCACAGTGTTTACATTGCTTCCACGGTCTATGAACATCCTAACATCTACCCCAGCCAGTTGAGTGTTAATTGCAAGAATTTTCCTCTCGCCGTTTCGTACTGCCTGTGAATAATCCGAACCACTGTCACAATTACCTGTACCGCATGTGGTAGAAGATGTATTTGCTTGATCTCTCGACTTCTTGTGCCACTTGTCATGTTGGATTACTCTTGAAACCTTTCGCTTACAAAATTTCGAGTAATGTCCATACAATTCACATTTATAGCAACGACGATGTTTTGCTGGACACTCATCTTCATATATATATATATATATATATATATATATATATATATATATATAACTTTCTAGCTACACATGTACCTGTTATCAGAATAATAAGTTATATTAAGTTTAACTTTGTTATGAAACCCATTGACTAGTCCAGATTTTCTCCAGTACCTCAAGCATAATGATTTCTATTACGAATTAAGTACATAGGTGAGTATATTCTTAGCAGGTTATTACAACACCTTACACAATCCCAGGTGAAATCGCTTTTAGTTTACATATTTTCAAGTCCTTTTGCCGAATAACTGCCACAAGCGCACCAAAAACAAAAACTCAGGCATAATAATGAGATCTTTTCTACGTGAGTAACATAATTGTGTATAGATGAAGAAAAGGTATGAATTTTTGCCAATACCTGTAATATAGCAGATGTTTTGTTTTATCTAATTCATAAATAAAAACGTTCATATTTTTAAAGTACAACATTCGATCTGTTTCAGAAATGGAACATCAAAGCGATAAAGATGCCGAAGCCGATGAAACATCCACGGTAACTCGAATCTGTTCATTTTATTTGTCATAGCACCAAGAGTTCGATTTGAAGCTTGCGGCATCGTTATATATTTACTCCATTCTACTATACGAAAGTGTTTTGTTTTAATATTGCAGATATATTCCACTGTAATTTGTGTATTAAAACCAGAGGTGGTAAATACCCTAAAACAATGCAGCGAAAATACCAGGACCATACTGGAGGAATCAACTGGAATCAAGTTCGTTCAGGAAACAAGCATTTGTGGTACTTGGAGTGAAGTGACTCAAGCACGGTTGTTGCTCGACGAAATGGTCTCCCTGGCGTTGAGCAGTGCGACCGTTTCAGATGGCAGCCACGATGTCAACACCGAGAAACAAGAATCGCACCCGGACGACACTGAAACACAAACAAGCCACGCCGAGCGTGCCTCGCAAAGCCTACAAAGCGAGGCAATTACGCTACAAATTGGAACATGCCGACATCATCCTTGCAGATGGAGAACTGAAGTGTCTCTATTCAACAAGAAAATCATGCGGTTTGTGGCTAAGTTTTTATTCAGAGAAATCGAAAGCCTGATGTCAAATAACGCCTTATTTATTGGCCCTGGCACAGACGACGACTCGATAGCGGTGTACTGTTGTGGACGGAATTTGAAGGACGCAGAGCGCTCTCTGGAAAGTTTCGCCAATTTTTACGAAGGCATCGAAGATAGGCTCTGGATCGGAGAATTTCCGCATTGCGCAATGCTTGATGATACGTTCTGTCGGTTTCTTCTCAACAGGATGCGGTGCAATCTCGACAACGACTCGGACGATAAGACCGTCGTCGTCTGCGAGAAAAGGATACGGGTGAAAATAACGAACATCTTGCACAAGATCTGCGCAGCGAAACATGACGATAGCGTGGTACAGCCGTCCAATATTGAAACCGATAACACGAAGAGGCTGGAACTAGCCACTGAGACGTTTATACCAGAAACACCAGTAAGGACTTTGACTTCTTATGTAGAGTTGAATAGCGAAATCACGACTTCTAGCCAGTTGGCTCCTGAATCTGAGCGCAGAACCATGGGTAGTGAGAGGTATCCCTCATTAATTACAACAGGAGAAGCATCTGCTAATTGGTCCTCGCGAGAAATGCATTTAGTTTCCGTACTGAACATCCCTTGCGGCTTTTTGATTCACGGCGCCCTTCGCGTCTTTATTCATAGATGTGATATCACAAAGCTCCGAGTAGATGCTATAGCGAAGATTGATAATAACAATTTTGCCGGTGGAGCCGGAATTGCAAAAACAATAAATGACGCAGCTGGCCCGCAGCTGGAGAAAGAAAAAAGAAAAGTAATAACCAAGGCAGAATCCGTTCCAGTGTATCAGACAGTAGTAACTTCATCCGGACAATTAATATGCAAAAATGTAATTCACGTGGCTTGCCCTAGCTGCACCGCTGTAGATCGCGAGGAGAAAAAGAAGCGCTGTTTGGAATTGCTACGTGGGACATTTAGCAGCATACTGCGCACTGCCGATGCACACGGCTTTAAATCATTGGCAGTGCCAGCTTTTACTACAGGTGACACAATATGGCTTCTTTTGATTAAGCATCCCAACAAATTATTTTGCACCAATCCATTATAATCAAATTTTCCTATAATAAAACCAAGTTGTATGCTAATTTTCTTTCAAGGAGTATCCAAGCAAGAAGCAGCTAGAGTTATGTGTGAAGCGCTGGCAAGTTCAAACACTCGGAGCGTGAAAGAGATACACCTAGTAGACATAACCGATCGGTTTTTGTTACTGATAGCACGCGCCTTCCTTCAGGTCATAGCCATAGACTCGGCCCAAGACTTGCTCGATTTGGTTCAGCTTGGTCCGGATACGGTGTCCGCCGTCGTAGGGAAGCGTTTTAAAATCGGCTTGCAGAAGCTGTTAGTCCACAACCGAATCAAGGTCTTTGTTTACACTGACGACATAACGAACGTCGAGATCGACGCCATCGTTTGTTCCAACGACGAGAAGCTCTCTTGTTCAGCGGGATCCGCCAAGGCTATAGCGGACTTAGCGGGCGAACCCTACAGGCAGTTGTGCAGAGACGCCGCCACCAGTAGGGGCCTTCAAACGTCGGATGCTGTCTGCTTGAAAACTGAGACCCTGGGTTTCGTAATTAATGCCATTGTACCAGAAATGAAAAGGTTACACGACGACAACAAAAGATTCAGGGAGATACTGTATGCCACATTTCAGAATGCGCTCGATGAAGCTAAAAAGACTGGCGTTTCTTCTTTAGCGATATCTCCTCTTTGCGCCGGTACGTCATATTGTCAATTTGAGAAGATACATGCTTATAACATAATACTGAATTCAGTGATACAACAGAACTCCTTGTAAATGCATGTATTAAAATAAATTAAATACTAAGTTGGTATCAAATATTAAATTGAAATTATCTCGACAATTTGACTTACTCTTTTAGAGTAAATCTAATAAATACTTGTTTTGCATTATGCGGAAAATATATTAAGAAAATTGCATAATTTACAGCAAGGTTAAGGGGAATTGTTCGCGAACTATTATTATTTTGGTGCAATAATGTCTTCGTCACTATGCACAATACTGAACACTACACTTTTTTTTCTTTTAGACCAAACCCATGTTTCTAACTTGTTGGCAGCTAATGTAATGTGTCAAGCTCTCGTAGATGGCCTGGACAACAGTTACCAAAACTTAGACGAAATCCACATTGTCGATAGAAACAGGGACTTTTTGATGCTTCTCTGGACTGAGCTGAAGAAGTACGTCAATCACGTAGCTGATACAGGCAGCACAATACGGCAAAAACGGATGAAGGTGGGAACGATTGATCGGACAGATCAGCTTGGGGAAACGAGTACCGCGAAGCTTTCTTCTGACCGATCTAGGTATGAGGCTCATAAACACATTACCTCTAGTGAAAAGGTAACATTTTCAGATGATGCAGCAGATACAGGAATTGATGAGTCTAAAACTAGAAGAGCGGTTTCTGCCCAACAAGGGTCGCCCAAACAGATTCCGCAAATTGACAGAATGACATCTCCGGTAGAAACAGGAGGAGAAATGATGAATATTAAGCATGAAACAACATATTCGTATAAAGAATCTAACATTAAAACAGTATCTTCTTCTCACCCAGCGTTTGACACAAGCAAACGTAGTCCACGAATTGATAGAATGTCTTCTACATCAGTGGCTTCTGTCCACCCAGTGGTCGTGTCTCCTCAACAAATCCCTCATACTGAAAGAACGATTTCTCCACTAAGAACCGCAAAAGAAAAGAATGATCTTAAATATCAGACCTCTTCACTCCAACAGTCCAGAACTAGCGCAATAGTTTCTGCCCAACAAGTATTGGAGTCTCCCGAACAAATTCCGCTAACTGGCGGAATGACATCTCCGGTAGAAACAGGAGGAGAAATGATGAATATTAAGCATGAAACAACATATTCGTATAAAGAATCTAACATTAAAACAGCATCTTCTTCTCACCCTGCGTTTGACACAAGCAAACGTATTCCACGAATTGATAGAATGTCTTCTACATCAGTGACTTCTGTCCACCCAGTGGTCGTGTCTCCTCAACAAATCCCTCATACTGAAAGAACGATTTCTCCACTAAGAACCGCAAAAGAAAAGAATGATCTTAAATATCAGACCTCTTCACTCCAACAGTCCAGAACTAGCGCAATAGTTTCTGCCCAACAAGTATTGGAGTCTCCCGAACAAATTCCGCTAACTGGCGGAATGACATCTCCGGTAGAAACAGGAGGAGAAATGATGAATATTAAGCATGAAACAACATATTCGTATAAAGAATCTAACATTAAAACAACATCTTCTTCTCACCCTGCGTTTGACACAAGCAAACGTATTCCACGAATTGATAGAATGTCTTCTACATCAGTGACTTCTGTCCACCCAGTGGTCGTGTCTCCTCAACAAATCCCTCATACTGAAAGAACGATTTCTCCACTAAGAACCGCAAAAGAAAAGAATGATCTTAAATATCAGACCTCTTCACTCCAACAGTCCAGAACTAGCGCAATAGTTTCTGCCCAACAAGTATTGGAGTCTCCCGAACAAATTCCGTTAACTGGCGGAATGACATCTCCGGTAGAAACAGGAGGAGAAAGGATTAATATTAAGCAGCAGACCTCCTATTCATATCAAGAATCTAACATTAAGACGTTGTCCTCTGCCCGCTCGAAGTTTGAGACTACCCGACAGATTCCTCAAACTGAAAGAAAGACATCACCATTAGAAGCTGGAGGAGTCAGGAAGAGCCCTAGCTATGAGGCAACGTCTTATGAGAAATCTAAGACTAGAATGTTGTCTTCAACACAGGAAATATCGGGGTCTCAACAGCAAATTATTATTACCGAAACAATAAATTCTCCAACGGATACAAGATTGGAGAGGCTGCGCACTAAATACGCTTCTCAAGAACCGACCTCCAACCGAGTGTACGACGTTCCTTGTGGTTTTCAAATTGGCAGCAATATGCGAGTGTTCATTCATCAATGCGACATCACAAAACTTCACCTCGAAGTTATATCGTACATAAGCAGCCGGCACCTAGACGACCGATCGGCTGTTGCTCAAGCAATATATGATGCAGCTGGGCCGCAGCTCGATGAAGAAAGAAAGGAAAAATTAAACAGCCCAGAAGATATTACAGTATCGGAGACTGTTATAACCTCGGCTGGTAATCTACCCTGCGAAAGAGTCATTCACGCAGTTGGTCCAAGTTGGACACCAGTTGATAGTGATGAGGAGAGCGAGAAACATCTCTTGGAACTGTTGCGAGACACCTTTACTAATATGATACGTACGGCAGATAGATATAGCTTTAGATCCTTAGCTGTACCTGGCGGTATTTCAGGTAAAAGGCTTTTCGCTTCCGTTTATTTTTTTAACTATTAATCTATTAATAATTAAGTTCCAGAACATAATTTGACCGCTTTATACTCGTTTTATCGATTTTCCCTCCAGGTATTGCTAATGTGCCTGAACACGAAAAGGCACGAATCACTTTTGAAGTCTTAACAAGCACCTATATAGAACACCTGCAAGAGATACACTTGGTTGATATTAATGATCGTATCCTACCATTGATAGCAGGCGTTTTCTTCGAATTCAGCGACTCAAAGCAAACTAGTGACTATCTAAATGTGATTGAACTTGATCAAGATATTGTACGCTCTATAATACATATACGCATGAATGAAAGGCCGAAAGAACTGCTGCTCCATAACAGAGTGGGGGTATTCATTTATTCTGATGATATAACGAAGCTAAAATCTGATGCCATTGTATGTCCTAACGATGAGAAGCTCTCTTGCTCCACTGGGCTGGCAAAGACTATAGCTAACTTAGCGGGAAACGAATACAAACAGAGGTGTAAAAATATTGCAAAGGTCAAGAAGTTGCAGCCATCAGATGTTGTTTCAATAGACACCGACCGATTTGGTACCATAATTCATGCCGTTGTGCCGCTTTTAACAGTTTTCTTCGGGACGGTCGAAAAATACAGCGCCGATGCCTATAAAGATGTACTATGCACAACGTTCCAGAACGCAATTGAAGAAGCGAGGAAATGTGCCGCGTGTTGTCTGGCGATGTATCCACTAGGCATTGGTAAATAGTAACAATTTGTTGTTTAGTTCCATTTAAGATACAGTTTTGACATTAATAACCAACCATAAGGACAGCCATTCCTTTCGGGTAGTGATGTTGGTTATTTGGTTATTACTGTTACACACAGACACGCACAAAAACTAGAAGTAGCTCGACAGTAGGTATTTTTTATGTTAGGCCAAAAGAAACGGATCATCTTAGTTTAAACAATTGCTTAATTGTTAAATGCTTCCCTATTACTGTTTATAAGCTTATGGCTAACGTGTTAGTCACTCTCGTTATCTTAGGTCAGGAACATGTTCCTATATTGTGGATAGCAGAAGTAATATGCCAGGCCCTTAAGGATAGCCTAAAAATGGATCGACAAATGAAGGAGATTCACATTATTGCTAATAACACTGACTTCCTGGCGACTTTGTGGTGGGAGCTGAACGAGCGAATATCGTCGAGCGAGTTGGATAAACAATCCAGGGCTATAGATCAAAATATTTCGCCAATATCTGCGGCAGAGAAAGTGGCTCGGTCTCGCCGACAACGTGTGGTTATTGGAGGCACGACATATTCGGCACAAACGACAAATAAAGAAAGACACCTGGCTCCCACCTCACCGGAACCAGCCGCGGCACGGACGTCCAATGTTCCGTGCGGATTTCTAATCGACTCCAACGTTCAGGTGTTCATTCACAGATCCGACATCACGAATATCCAGGTCGATGCCGTAGTGAACGCCGCCAATACTAATCTCTACCATGGTGCCGGTGTTGCCAGGGCAATATCGGATGCTGCCGGCGCCGATCTGGAGAAGGAAGGAAGGGAAATAATACGCAGTAGCGGGCCTATTCCAGTATCTGGCACAGTGGTGACTACAGCCGGAAGACTACCATGCAGAAAGGTCATTCATGCCGTTGGCCCACGATGGCCATCTTTGGATGATGACAAGAAGAAGAAGCACTGTTTAGACCTTCTACGTGACACGCTGATCAACATACTGCATACGACCGATAAATATCGCTTCAACTCCATTGCAATGCCTGCCGTCATTTCCGGTTAGAGGACTATATTTTCTTTATAATTTCTAATTGATTCTAGCCATCGAATTATAAAATTGGTGTACCTTTCACTTACCTCTCTCCACACCTATCAACAAATATCAGTCTGTTTAAAAGGCCGTTGCTCGTTTATTTGAAGGCGTCATCGGATTACCGAAATGCGAAGTTGCGCGAATCATTTGCGAAGTACTGACGAGAGCGCACCCGGAGAATCTGGAAGAGATACACATAGTGGGCATTACGGATCACGTACTGTCACTAATAGCGGACGCCTTCACCAGCCGAAAAACGCGCGGCGACCAACTCAATGTTACCGAACTCGACCAAGACGTGGTGTTGTCTACGATAACGATGCGCACCGAAAGACGATTAAAGGAGCTGCCGCTCCCCGGCCGAGTACAGGTTTTCGTCTATCGCGACGATATAACGAAAATAAAAACCGACGCCATTGTGTGTCCCAATGACGAGATGCTCTCTTGTTCCACTAGCCTGGCCGAAAAAATCTCTCGCCTAGCAGGAGATAAATACAGGAAGATGTGTGCAAATGCAGTATGTGATAAGAAGCTACATCCACCCGATGTTGTTCCTATTGACACCGACAATATGGGACTTATTATTAATGTTGTTATGCCCAGTTTAGCGGGGTCTCCGCGGAGAGGTTCGAAGCGGCTTGATGACAATGCTTACAAGGAATTGCTCTCTGGTGCGTGCTTAAATGCAATTAACGAAGCCGGAAAATGTGCTGTCGAACGTCTGGCAATGCCTCCACTTGGTGCTGGTAAGTCGTAAATAGATCTATGGGGACGTCTGCTTTCTTCAGATGGTTATTTTGGTGATAACAACGAATTTAACGGAATTAATTCTGTACGTATCAAGTAAAACCTTCATGCGTTATGGAGTGTCTGTAATATGAGCTCAGGATGTTGCCTATGAAACGGCTTGACTTGAGATCAGCGATCTTAGGTACCCAAGAAAGCCGAAAGTATACATCAGTACAATTTCCATTCACCTTATTGAAAAATGAAGAATAATTAAATTAAAGTCAACAACCTTTTTAATATACTGAATGTGAAAATAAGAGTTTGGTAGATATGTTATATCCATTACCTTCGACGTTGACTAACAATCCGTAATTAGCTATTCACGATGAATAAGTTTAATAATTAAAAAATTCTTTTATTTCCAGATGAAGCTTACGTTTCTCTTCCGTGTGTAGTTGATGTAATATGCCAAACGCTTATAGGAAGTCTAAAAACCGAGACAACACTAAGGGAAATTCACATTGTTCACACGGATAAAAATGTTTTAGCACCCCTTTGGATTGAGCTAAACAAGCACATTAATTACATTACCGCCACTGGCAGTACAATCCAACTGAACCTATTTGATCAGGCAACTTCGAGTATAATTTCTGACGGGATAAGGGAAAAACCAGACCTCAACTCTCGGAAAACTTCATGGAATCTGTCTAGCAAAAATACAACTTCCTCCAACCAAAGACACTTAGAGTCGGGCCAAAAAGTTTAAGCATCGAAAGAGAAAGATCGACATTTACAGTACAGACAACTGCAGAAACGAAGGGAAGTGCTGTTCAATCAACCTCACCATATAAAGACTATAGAGAATCTAACATTAGCACATTGTCTTCCACCAGCCAACCAGTTTTCCAGTCTCGTCTAGAAATTCCAACTATTAAAAGAATGGCGACTCCCATAGCCACATGCCTAGAAACGACGAGCATTAAAGCCGAGCCAACATCATCTTATACCGAGACTAACATTAGAACGGTCTCTTCTAGTCAACCAGTTTCGAAGTCTGACCAACGCAATCCAGTAGAAACAGCCAGAGAAACGAGGCACACTAACTATCAACGATCATATAAAAGATCAGTCTGGGAATCCCATAAAGAAATTCAACATACCGAAAGAAAGACATCTCCAGTAGAAAAAACGAGAGAAAGAAAAGGCATTGTGGATCAAACATCCACATATAAAAGATCAGTTTTGGAATCCCATAAAGAAATTCAACATACCGAAAGAAAGACATTTCCGGTAGAAACAGCGAGAGAAAGAAAAGGCACTGTGGATCAAACATCCACATATAAAAAGTCAGTTTTAGAATCCCCTAAAGAAATTCCACATGTTGAAAGAACGACACCTCCAGTAGAAACAGTGAGAGAAAGAAAAGACATTATGGATCAAACATCCATATATAAAAAATCAGATTTGGAATCTCATCAAGAAATTCCACATATTGAAAGAACGACACCTCCTGTAGAAACAGTGAGAGAAAGAAAAGACATTATGTCTCAGACATCCACATATACAAAATCAGTTTTAGAATCCCCTAAAGAAATTTCACATGTTGAAAGAACGACACCTCCAGTAGAAACAGTGAGAGAAAGAAAAGACATTATGTCTCAGACATCTACATATACAAAATCAGTTTTAGAATCCCCTAAAGAAATTCAGCATATCGAAAGAACGACATCTCCAGTAGAAACATCAACAGAAAGAAAAGTCATTCTTGATCAGACATCCACATATAAAAAATCAGTTTTGGAATCTCATCAAGAAATTCAACATATTGAAAGAACGACACCTCCTGTAGAAACAGTGAGAGAAAGAAAAGACATTATGTCTCAGACATCCACATATACAAAATCAGTTTTAGAATCCCCTAAAGAAATTCAGCATATCGAAAGAACGACATCTCCAGTAGAAACAGTGAGAGAAAGAAAAGACATTATGTCTCAGACATCTACATATAAAAAATCAGTTTTAGAATCCCCTAAAGAAATTCAGCATATCGAAAGAGCGACATCTCCAGTAGAAACATCAACAGAAAGAAAAGTCATTCTTGATCAGACATCCACATATAAAAAATCAGTTTTGGAATCTCATCAAGAAATTCAACATATTGAAAGAACGACACCTCCTGTAGAAACAGTGAGAGAAAGAAAAGACATTATGTCTCAGACATCCACATATACAAAATCAGTTTTAGAATCCCCTAAAGAAATTCAGCATATCGAAAGAACGACATCTCCAGTAGAAATAGTGACAGAAAGAAAAGGCATTATGGCTCAGACATCCACATATAAAAAATCAGTTTTAGAATCTCACAAAGAAACTAAATATATCAATAGAAAGACATCTTCAGATGAAACAAGAAAAGAAAGAAAAGTCATTCTTGATCAGACATCCACATATAAAAAATCAGTTTTGGAATCTCGTAAAGAAATTCAACATATCGAAAGAAAGAAATCTCCAGTAGAAAGTGAGAGAGAAAGAAAAACAATTATAGATAAGACATCCTCATATAACAAATCTGTTTCTCATCAAGAAGTTCCACATACTGAAAGAATGACTTCTAGAGTAGAAACAGCAGGAGAAAGAAGGAATATTAAGCATCAGAGCTATTCGGGTTTAATTTCAATACCAAAATGTGATGTTCCATGTGGTTTTCTAATCAACAACAAGATTCAAGTGCTTATTCATATGGACGATATCACCAAACTTGAGGTCGATGCTATATCATACATAACCAATCAGTGTCTTTACCATGGAGCCGGCATTGCCAAGACCATATTTAATGCAGCTGGTCAACAGCTGTATAGAGAAGGGATGGATGCAATAAGGAAATCGGGAATTATTCCAGTAGCCGGGACCGTGGTGACTTCAGCTGGAAATCTTCCATGTGAAAAAATTATTCACGCAGTTGGCCCAGGCTGGGCATCTACATATGATGAGGAGCGGCGTGCCCATCACCTAGAGCTGTTGCGTGACACATACATCAATATGCTACAAACAGCAGATCAATGTGGTTTTAAGTGCCTAGCTATGCCTGCTGATTCTTCAAGTAATTGGCGAATTTACGGTTTTTATTGTTAAGTGTGGCAATTGAACTAGCACATTATACAATAGCAGCTGTCTCGCATGATTGATTATTATTATGATTTTTTTGTTCTTCAGGGGTACAGTCAACGACTGATGCGAGTGTGATATACGAAATGGTGACAAGCATATTTGGACTTCGGAAAGACAAAGTGGCACAAACCATATGTGAAGTGTTGGCCAACATGAAACCCGATAAACTGAAACAGGTGCACATAGTGGATACAAGGAAATATTTTTTGTCGCTGATAGGGGATGTTTTTCTTCAGATGCAATGCAACAGAATAAGTACCGCGTCTAAGCTTGATCGAAATATAGTGTTGCGTACAATACAGAACCGTGTAAAGAGGCAACTAAAAATCTTGGTGATCCAGAATGGAATCAAGGTATGTTTTTCTTCTGAAGGCATAACAACTCTGAAGAAGGCTGATGCCACCATTTGCCTCAATGATGAAACGCTTTCTTGCTCGAGTGGTTTAGCAAGGATTATAGCCGATGAAGTAGCAGGAGAGAACTATCAGATGAGGTGTAAACAGGTGACAAATAGGAAAACATTGCAGCCATCAGAAATTGTATGTATACAGATGAATAATCTTGGTGTCATACTTAACGCCATCGTACCGCCGTTACCGAAAACTTACGAAAAACACGATGAGGAAGAATACAAGAAACTGCTCTATGTCGCCCTCAAAAATGCACTTGAAGAAGCCGGAAGACGTAGATTTTCCAGCCTTGTAATGTCTCTGCTTGGCGTTGGTAAGTTAACCACAAAATATAACTAATCTTTGACTTTAGTGCCAAATATGGGAAGAGATACTGCGGGTGGGTTACATAGGAAAATGTGATAAACCACAAACTCGTTATGACACCGTCAATGGCATTCCTGGTGGTCGACGGTGTTCATTCAGTTTTTAGTTCATGTATATCGTATAAGTTTGACGATATTTCATTATACAGTGCCGTTTTCATTGACATTTGCCTGTATTATAAACATACAAAGAAGAAATTGGCTTTATTAGATCAATATTTGATTTTAGTAATACAAATTTTGATTGTTGTATACACGCATGCGTGGACAGGTATAATATCAATTATGCTACTTTGTCAGCTTTAGTGCTGGCGTCTGTTGTACAATAGTTATTTGCATTCTGAAGCACGATGTTACTTTTTTTTGAATATTTGAGTTCAAGGAATTTGTTGTTATCCAAGTATTAAAAAAACACGTGCAAAATATTATGGCTTGCTTATGTCGATATTGGAGAATATAAAGAGCTATATACGTTCTCACGTATTAAATTAGAAACATATGGCCTTTTCTCCTTGCTAACCAATTTTCTTAAGATTTTAAGTTTACTTTTTTCCTGGTGGACAACCATTATCACAGATATTCAGGGGCACTTGCATTGATATATTTAAAATTTGGCGACTTGAATTTTTATTTAATATTTATAATTTTGTTGTAAAATCTTGAACAAAAAATACACTCTTCCCAGTAGCCAATGAACAATTGCGATGATCTGCTCATAGGATGAAGTGTGTCTTTACGCTTAAGATAGACTATATTATAATTGCATACGACAAATAACATCGAATTGGCGTCTTTCATACCAAATATTAGAAAGGCATGGACTACTGTAACAAAACTGTTTCTTGTTTAAGGGATGGATTTAGACATGGGTTGTTTTCTAAATTTGCAATAGGCAGCCCTATTTACTGATCTGACATGCTTATTTATATAAATACATTTGTCCAAAACAGCTCCCAGAATGTTTTCTGATCTATTAGTGGCAATATTAGATTGCGAATGTGTATTTCTAGTGTTAAGTTGACATAATGTAGTGAAGCCAAATATATAATATATGTTGTTTATCGTTATTCCTGTTTAGAAGACTGGGACATTCAAAGATTAACACCATTAATTCAATTTGTGTGTGTGTCTCTCTCTCTCTCTCTCTCTCTCTCTCTCTCTCTCTCTCTCTGTGTGTGTGTGTGTGTGTGTGTTATTTAGGATATATATGTATATATATATATATATATATATATATATTGGCACTGGCTCAGAACATCAACGTCTAAACATCCTTTGAAGAGTATGCCTCCATAAATACATTGTATATGCATAAATAAAACTATACATACTTCAATCTAAATATAAAATATTCTACACCTCCACATATATACACAAAAATACATAGAACCTATGTAGAGGTAGTGAAGCTACAGAGGCGAGCACAGCGCGTGAATGGCGCAGTAATGTATATGTCATGATCTGACTCGGCACCATTAATTCCAGTGTAATCGATGTCCATTACAAATACGACTCTGCTATATACCTGGCAGGAAGTGGTATAAGTCTGGACTATTATACTTAATGCAAGAAACAGAATATTTAAGTTGAAGTAATCTCTACTTCTTTAAACCACATTTTGTTTTCTCTAATAGTGTATGATTTCGCCATATTTTTTTTAAATCCGAGGATGACAGTTGTGGTGTGGTGTGGTGTGAAATGTAACTACTGGGATGATTTATACAGAATTAGCATCTTTTATGACAGTAAACAAAACAAACTCATATTACCTATGATTATACAGGAAGATTCAATTTTCGCCGATTGAACGTACAAAACACAACTGCGTTATATCGCATACTACAGTATAGATGGAGACCACAGGTCTTGAGTGTATTTAGTTACAAATCTTGACTGATAAACCGATCATTAGGATAGACTGTGGGTTTACTTTAATTCAGTTAACACTTGGTTTTATTTTTAGCAGTTCCTACATTGTATCACACCGTGTTTATGTAATATAATCACAGAGACTACATGTATATTTTTGATAATCACTAGTGTAGCGACAAGGGATGTTGTGCACAATTCATTTTCGTACAATATTAACATAATAATACTTCACGATGTCTACTACTACTTCTGAGACAGCTACTGCAGAGATTCATCAACAACCTGATGATGAAATAGAGACATTGAGTGCCAAAGAAGAGGTTACTGAACCTCTATTATCAAGGAGCCGAAAGATGACAGCTAAGGGCATTGAATATGCTCGGAAGGTCAAGATGAAAAGACCTGAACAATTGAGCCGTGCAGCGGATAAAAGCAGTGATGTTTGTATGAACATTATGGACAGTGAAGATGGTTCAGTAAAGGAACTTCGCAAAAAGCACAAGCATTGGCTCAATCTATTCGAGAAATTCCTCACAACTGACTTAGAATACAGACCACTATTGTCTTTAGAATATTTGGAAAATTACCTTGGTGACTGGTACGAGGAACGTCATTATGTGTTCAAGAAAACTATTGAAGATTGGTTTTCCAGAATGAACATAGTTGATCATGAACAACTTAATGGGGATACTTCCACAGATTCCGATTCTACAAAGACCAAGTTGTCGTCTCTACCCAACGTAGCATTTTCGAGAAGAAGAAAAGGGGACTTTCTGTTAGACAAGCAGGTCATAGTCGCATCAAGAAAATCCAAGAATTACAGCTTAAATTACTGGAAGAAGAGCTGAAGGTGGAAGAAGAACTCGCTGAGAGCGAAGCTCAGTCCAAACTACTAAATGACCTGGACGAGTACACAACATCCAGCATACAACTAGGAAACACCGGAAATGACTATGATCACAAACCTGTCAACAAAACAGATGTCACAGGTATATTTGGTGTCGAGCCTTACATCCAATCCATGGTTCGTCAGCTGAACAAGCCAGTGTCGGATATTAAGAAATTCTCGGGGGATCCACTAGAATATCAACAGTTCAAGAGACAGTTCCGTACTCGTGTGTTGAACAATTATGATTCGTTTCATGAAAAGATGAATTTCTTACAGCAATTCACTGCTGGTGAACCAAATTGTATTGTGTCAATGTATTCACCTCTTGAATCTGAGAAAGGCTTTAAAGCTGCCTTCAGTGAACTTGATAAACGTTATGATGATACTGACATTATTGTGAATGCATTCATTAAGATTCTGGAATATACAGACAATTTCAAGCGAAATGTGAGCAAGCTTCCGTATGGTCTACATGACAAGTGGCGTTCCATTGTTGACAACAAAAGTTCACATGGACATAAAACCTGCTTCAGTGACTTGGTCGAGTTTGTCCGCCGCAAAGCCCGCAAGGCAACGTATCCATCATTTGGAAAAGACGCAATCAAGACACTTCTTCAGCAACCTCTTCATAATAGCTTCCACAGGAACCGCTCCAAATGTAGTTTTGTAGCAAATATGGAAACCACTGAAGAATCTGACGTTCACACAACTGCAACTATGAAGTCTCAAGCTGACACCAACAAAACAAGCGCACCTCTTACGTGTCGCTTCTGCAAAGGATCTCATTCATTTGACACGTGCAAACACATAGCAGCCTTACCATTTCTGGAGCGCACCGAGTATCTGAAAAAGAGTGGCCTATGTTTTGGGCGTCTACGCCATGGACATCATCGTCCAGACTGGCGAAGGAAAAGCACTTTCAGAACCTGTCGTAGAAGACATCCGACCATCTTACATGTATATGGTCCAATATCTACCAGAAATGTACCGTCAAAACCAAATAATGTAGCTTCTACAGTAGTTAATGCCTGTTACGACTTACCTTCAGATAATGATCAATCCAGTGACTGTACTGTTGAGAAAATTATGGCGATCATACCTGTCAAAGTGCGTGTTCAAGGCAGTACAGCAATGATAACTACTTATGCTTTTATGGATCCTGACAGTAATGTCTCCTTCTGTGCCCTCTCATTGATGTATAAACTAGGGATCCAAGGCAAACAAATGAAGCTTACAATGGATACCGTGGGTGATCCTCATACCATGGTCACTAATCAGCTACAAGGACTAGAGATCCTAGACCTAGATGAGGATAATTTCATCATGTTGCCAAACATTTACACCAAAGACCGGATGCCTGTATCAAGAAGCCATATCCCCATGATTCACGATTTACAGCAATGGGCGCACTTAGCTGATATATACTTACCGGAAATACAGGCAGATGTGGGTCTACTCATTGGTAATAATGTCCCTGATGCATGTGGACCATTGGAGGTCAGGTTAGGTCCACGTGGTTCACCTTATGCTTCCAGATCTGTTCTTGGCTGGATCCCATGGAACATCTTCAGAAAGGGCGCACCAAGGTGTAAGGTTGTGAACAGAGCTGATGTACTGGCCATTGAAGATATCCATGATGTTCATGAACTAAAAGAGTTATATATCGTGTCTACTGCACTTGACTTTCCTGAGAAGACCATTGATGATACCCGTGAATATTCTAGAGAAGATCATTTATTCCCGCAGAAAATGTCCTCTTCACAGAAGGTCGTCGATGGATGTCACTATGAATATAATCTACCAATTCCTGATGGTTGTTCCCTGACCAATAACAAGCACCTGGCCATACAGCGTCTGAAATCCCTCAGGAAGAAGCTACTAAAAAATCCAGACTTCCTTCAGGATTATCAACACTTCATGCAGCGATTACTAGAAGATAGACATGCTGAAGAGGTACCAGATGTAGAATAGGATACTGATGTGAACACATGGTACTTACCCCACCATGTCGTTTACCATCCTCGAAAACCATCTAAGATAAGGGTGGTCTTCGATTGCAGCTCCGGGTATAAAGGTGTGTCCTTAAATGATATCCTGCTCATCGGACCTGATATAATCAACAGCTTGCTTGGAGTACTGCTTCGTTTCCGACAAGATCCAATTGCAGTGGTAGCGGATATCACCAAGATGGTTTACCAAGTTAAAGTTGCACCATAGGATAGAGATCTGATGAGATTCTTCTGGTGGCCAAATGGTGACGTTGATGCTCAACCAAAAACATACTGCATGACAGTCTATCCTTTTGGTGTGGCTTCATCGTCAAGTGTTGCTAATTATGCATTATGCCAGACCATTGAAAATAATTCGGATCTGTTTTGTGTGCCCGAGGAGGATTTAGATCACTAAGTGGATGTCCAACAGCCGAACAGTATTAGAAAGCATTCCTGAACATCACAGAGCTACTGGATTTGTAGATCTCAACCTAGATTCGCTTCCTACTGAACGTGCTCTTGGTATTTCCTGGGACGTTCAGAGAGATCTGCTTTGCTTCATGATCAACCCGAAGGTTGTAAAAATTACCCGCAGGAATATCCTTTCAGTATTTTGCTCGGTCTTCGATCCCTTCGGCATTGCAGCTCCATCCATTCTTCCTGGGAAGCTCTTGCTTCAAGAGCTGTGTCGCAATGGTGTTGACTGGGACTCGGAACTATCTGATTATGATACCAATCAATGGACGAATATTATTCAAAGCCTTCTTATTCGGCAAAGCGAGAGTTGCACCCATGAAGAAAGTTACTATTCCGCGCCTGGAACTTACTGCGGCAACAATGGCAGTCAAAATCAGCCACATGTTACTGAAGCAATTTCAACTACATATTGATGGAATCTATTACTGGACTGATAGTTTATCAGTCATTCGCTACATATAAAACCAGACTATTAGTTTCCACACATTTGTGGGAAACAGGCTCACAATCATCCATGAAGGGTCTACAGTTCAGCAATGGAGATATGTGGAAGGATCCATTAACCCAGCTGACCTTTCGTCTCGTGGTATTCGTATCGGTGATGCCGAGAAGACTCGAACGTGGCTGACGGGACCTAAATTCCTGTGGAAAAAGTACACTAAATGGCCGCAGAATCCAGATACATTGGGAGCTCCTATCGTTGATGATCCAGAAGTGAAAAGGCCCATTACTGCTGTTGCTGTTCTTCAAAGTACTCACGTTCTTGACGATGTCACAAGACGCTTTTGTGATATCGGGAAGTTGAAGAGGACACTTGTCTGGGTACTCTTCTTCACCCACTGCTTGAAAGCCAAGTGCAAACCTGGTGAATATCCTGGCCATGTGTCTGTAAACTGTAATAATCTACTACTGCCGATAAAACTTCTCAATGAAGCTGAGATTACTTTAGTCAAACATGCACAATGCCAGCATTATCAAGGGGAACTTACACATCTACGTGATATGAAGTCACACAAACGACCTACTGGCGTGAAGTCCTCAAGTGCCATATACAAGCTCAACCCCTTTATCATGGATGATATCATCAGGGTTGGAGGAAGGTTGGGGCACTCCAATCTATCATATGACGTCAAACACCAAATACTGCTGCCTGGTGATTCACCATTTACCAAACTGCTGTTGCAGGACATACACAAGCGAATTGGACATCTTGGAAAAAACAGCATGCTAGCTGAGCTCAGGCAAAGGTTCTGGATTCCACGTGCAGGCCAACTCATTAAAAGCATGCTTTCCAAATGTGTCGATTGCAGGAGGTGCTTTGCCCATCCTGAAGCCCAACACATGGCAAACTTACTTTCTGACAGAGTTATTGTAGACTTACCTGGATTTAGCTACGTTGGTGTGGATTATTTCGGGCCCATAGAAGTCAAGAGAGGTTGTACAGTACAGAAGCGATATGGAGTGATTTTCACTTGTTGTAGTTCAGGAGCAGTCCATCTTGAGGTGTCACATTCTCTCACTACTGATTCATGTATTGAAGCCATCAGGAGGTTCCTAGCAAGAAGAGGACCCGTAATACGCATCAGGTCTGATAACGGCACCAATTTGGTTGGTGCTGAAGCTGAAATGAAACGAGATGTTGCAAGCTGGAACCAAACCCAAATCGGGAGGTACTTGCAACAGCATCATATCGAGTGGACATTTAATCCACCAGCCTCCCCCCATTTTGGTGGGTTCTGTGAAAGTATCTCATAGGATGATGAAGCATTGAATACCCTAATGTGTGAAGTCCTCAATAATCGACCTCTTGTTGCTGCATCTGAGGATCTGTATGATCTGCAAACATTGACACCAAATCACCTGCTGTTGTCTCGTATGAGTGGTAGCTTCCCTCCTGGTGTATTTTATCTGCTGACAGCTACGTGAAACGCAAATGGTGTCAGGTGCAGTATCTTGTCAACGTATTTTGGACAAGATGGCACAAGGAATATATTCCTTTGCTACAGAAAAGGCAAAAGTGCACCAAGCCTCAACGAAATGTCAAAGTAGGAGATATCGTCCTCATCACAGGCAACACATTCATAAGTTGTGCGTTCTTCTAGAAGCTAATGAGTAAATATTACATTATTACACAACAATGTATCCATCTCCATATTTACTTAAGCCTTGATAAGTGTGTATATTTAACATTTGACATGCAAATAAGTTAGGTAAATTGGTCATATGAACCCAATTGAGGGGTGGAATGTAGACGTTAAATGCTGTTATTATAATCATTTTTGTTTGTACATATAAATATTTATATTCTTTTACAATTGGAGCAAAATTGTTTCTTTCTTTTGGCCAACACTCTATGTGTGAACTGGCCACACCGCATATGTGTGTGTGTTTGTGTGTGATTTGTTTGCCACACCTCTTGATTACCTGTCTGTGTGGCATTACTTCTGAACAAGCCTCTGTGGTTACCTGTTATGTTGTGCTGATATTTCCGTTATTTTTCATGGACAATGGCTATTAGTATGGTTAGTACAATATCTATTTTATATTCTGTGATATGTAGGGTTTAACATGCCCAAATTATATTCCCCAAAACCAGTTGTATTGGTCCGCATTTTGACGGAAAAGTGAAGCTGTATTTACTGTATAATGTGGGCTGTGTGTGGGAGTCATGCTAGTCACTGGTCAGTTAGGCCAAAGGGTATTAATTCTGTGTTGGTGGTAAATTTATATGTTTCTGACACTTGGTATCATAATGATTAAGTGGTTGTATAAGATAGTTATAGATATGGAGTGGAATATGACGGATATTAAGGGCATTTGAATTTTGAACTGGACTAAGTAATATTGCATACTATTTTGGTGTAACATGTACTTACGAATCTACTGGTATTTACCGAAATGTTGTACTTGTTATTCTATGTATTTGAGTGTGAATGATCTTAGGCCAAACATAACTAAATGTATTGTTTCTTGAGTAATGAATAATTTAGTAATTTGTTTTTATTTTTAGTTAATCGTTTCTACGCTTCTGTACTTCTGAATAAACGCATTAACATGGCTATACAACGTCCTGCGTCTACTCTACAAAAATGAATTGTGCACAACATCCCTTGTCGCTACAGCTAGTTTACTACTTTTTAAATTTTGTTCCCTTCCAGATCGGAAGCACGTTCCTGATTTCTACGTCGCAGCAGCAGTGTGCCAAGCAATAACGGAAGGGACAAGAACAAATAAAGGACTAAGGAAGATTTACATCTTGGACGACGACGACGAGTTCTTGGCGCTTTTGAAGACCGACATGTCTAAGTCAATGAATTACTTTACGGATGTCGGAGATACAACAACGCCAACACCCGCCGAAGCGGATTCCCAACTAATTCAGTGTAAAGAGTCGGAATCTAATGCAAATTCTAGTCCAATACTGTCGACGTCTGAGACGCAGTTTACACCCACTGAACGAGTTACTCATCCAACAATCGCAACCGCCGTTGAAGAACATGAGGAAATCACGGTTACGAAACTCACAGAAACAGTGCCACGTAAAGGGCCGAATATGGGAGAATCGTCTCAATCATATTCTCAGTCTATAACTCACACCACAAGCACAGAAATGGTTCCATCTGCAGAAAAGACCACCGAAATCCCAGAATGTGACGAATCTGTTCTACCAACACACTCTGATAAAGAGCCAAGTAGTGAATATCAGTTCTTGGATGAGTCTCAGATACAAATTACACCCACTGAAAGGGTTATCACATCACCAGCAATCGCAACCGCCGTTGAAGAACATGAGGAAATCACGGTTACGAAACTCACAGAAACCAAAACCGAAGTTCAGGCGGTACCGTGTAAAGGGCCAAATATGGGAGAATCGTCTCAATCATATTCTCAGCCTATAACGCACACCACGGGCACCGAAATGGTTCCATCTGCAGAAATGACCACCGAAATTCCAGAACCTGACGAATCTGTTCTACCAACACACTCTGATAAAGAGCCAGATAGTGAATATCAGTTCTTCGAAGAGTCTCAGACCCAAATTACACGCAGCGAAAGGATTATCGCTTCATCAACCACTCATAGCATTCAAGTACCCGAAATACCAGAGACGCAACAACTATCCGAAGCAAGAAGGATAAACCAGACAGTAGTTCGTAGCGAGGTGGCCGGTGTGAAATCAGCTCCGCCAGATGCGGCATATCAAGATAAAACTACACTTCTTGAAAGTAGAAAATCTCCAGCAACTACATCGAACATTCCAGAGAAAGTTTTAATACCTAAGTATGAAATTCCGTGTGGTTTTCTAATCCATAACAGCATTCAGGTGTTTGTTTTTAAATGTGACATCACAAAACTTAAAGTTGATGCCATAGTAAATATTGCCAACAGAAATCTTGATCATGCTGCAGGGATTGCAAAGACCATATGTGATGCAGCTGGTCCTCAGCTGGAACGAGAGGGAAGAGAGATGATAAGTATTTCAGGGCCCATACCAATATCAGAAACTGTGGTAACTTCAGCGGGAGATCTACCTTGTAGAATGGTCATTCATGCTGTTTGTCCCACCTGGCCATTTGAGGTTGATGATAGAAAAAGGAGACACTGCTTGAAACTGTTACGTAAAACACTGACCAACGTGTTATATACAGCAGATAAATATGTCATCACATCTCTGGCTATTCCAGCAATTACTTCAGGTGAATGTTTCTTGAATCTGCCAAGTATTAACCGGCGAATCATATTTTAAATTTTCAGACATTTTCCTTTGATATGAAGTATCAGTGTTCGTTTATATATTTTTTTTTCTTAAGGCATAGCCGGAATTCCCACAGATGGTGTGACTACTTTCATTTGTGAAATGTTGGCTAACGTCTTTAATGTACCAAAACATGAAGTTGCACGAATCATATGCGAAGTATTGGCAAGTTCTAATTCTATAAATCTGAAGGAGGTGCATCTAGTGAGTACGATGGATCACATTTTGCCACTAATAGGCGGTGCCTTTCTTGAAATGAGCAGAGAAGAACCATCAAATGAATATCCAAACGTGACTCAAGTTGATCAAAATGTAATAACGTCTGCAATGCGAAGACGCTTAAAGAGGAAGATAAGCCAACTGGCTATAGGTGACAGGGTCAAAGTCTTCATTTCATGCGATGACATAACAAAGCTGAAAGTCGACGCCATTGTGTGTTCAAACGATAAGCAACTGTCTTGTTCCAAAGGATTAGCCAAGCGTATAGCCAAATTAATAGGAAAACAGTATAAGAAGAAGTGCAAGCAAGCAGCCAGAGGCAACATTCTTCACACGTCAGATGCCGTTTCCATAAAGACCAACAGGCTTGGCGTTATAATTAATGTCGTTGTGCCTCGTTTATCAAGGTTGACCAAAAAAATTAAAAAGCACGACGCTGATACCTATCAAAATTTACTGAGTGCTTCATTTAAAAAAGCATTCGACGAAGCCCGAAAATGTGGCGTTTCTTGTCTAGCAGTGTCTCCACTCGGTGCCGGTAAGGTCATGTACAGAACTTGGGAAACAACGAATCATAGTTTTACGTTTATCTTTAGATAGTGGGTGGGGCGAGGGAAGGAGAGAAAGTAGATATATTTTTGTTCAATGATGAAATATTGGGATCTATCCCTAGTAACTTAGAAGTATAAGCAGGGAATTCATTGTTAAACGCATGAGCATCATTATCTCGTCATGTTCGATTCATATAAGTGTTATATTTCCGAAGCCATAGTTAAGACCGAAATGTCAAATGTAACATTTGTTACCACATCCAGACGACGTGATATGTAAAATATTCGTTAATTTCAGATCAAAAACATGTTCCTAAGCTGTGGATAGCGGATGTGATGTCTCGAGTAATTAAGGATGTTGTGGATTCAGATCAACAGCTACAGGAAATTCACATTGTTGGGACTAATAAAGACTTCTTGGCACTTCTGGGTAGAAAACTGAACAAACATATTAACGTTATTAGCGGCACTGACATTTTCGTCCAACTAGAATCAGCACAAGCTAAAGAGACGGATGAAATAGTTGAATCAAAAATCGCTCAACCTGAACACATTATTTCAGTCTCTAAAGTAAAAGAAGAGCGTGTAGAAACGCCGCTACCAGAAATGGATAAACCCCCTAAATACAACAGTCCGTGTGGCTTTTTAATCCGTAACAATATTAAAGTGTTTATTTATAAACATGATATCGTAAAGCTTCAAGTTGATGCGATAGTAAATTTTACGAACGAAACTCTTGACCATGCTACAGGAATTGGAAAAGTAATAGTTCATGCAGCTGGTCCTGATATGGAAAGAGAAGGAAGAGACATGATAAGCAGCTCTGGATCTCTTCCAGTATCCCACACTTTGGTAACCTCAGCGGGAGAACTACGTTGTAAAACGATTATACACGCAGTTGGTCCTAGCTGGCCATTTGAAGCTGCTGAAAAGGATGTGAATCGTTCCTTGAAACTGTTACATAAAACATTCATCAACATATTTCAAACTGCAGATAAACATTTCATTACGACGTTGGCCATTCCAGCAGTAACATCAGGTGAGGTTTGTCACGTAAATTCTTTTCCCTTTATTTAATTGATATTCAGTTGGTATTATTTCGGAATAATATCCTTTTTCATAAAATATATAATGTTGCCGTTCATTTTCCCATTTTAAGGTATGAGTGGAGTTCCAACACACGACGCGTTAACCTTTATCTGTGAAATGTTAATGACGGTATACAACGTACCAAAACATGAAGTTGCCAGAATCATATGCGAAGTGTTAACAAACAAAACGTTTTTACATCTGAAGGAGGTACATTTGGTAGATGTTACGGATGAAGTTTTATGCCTCATAGGAGGGTTTTTACATGAGATGAGCAAAGAAGAATCGCCAAATAAATCACATGATGTGATTGAACTTGATCAAAATCTGGTATCTTCTACAATACAAAGTAGCTCGAAGAAAAAAGAAACCATAGTGCCTATCCGTGACAGAGTCAAAGTCTTCATTTCTAATGGTGACATCACTAAGCTAAAAGTTGACGCCGTTATATTTTCTAATGATAAGAAACTTTCTAGTTCTTCTGGTGTAGCCAAGCAAGTCGCCGATTTAGCAGGAAGCGGATATAAAGAACAATGCAAACAGATAGCCAAAGAAATAAAACTCCATGTATCAGATGCTGTTTTTGTCGAATCAAAAGCTGCTGGTATTATAATTCATGTTGTTGTGCCTCATTTAACAATGTTCTCGAAGAAAATTAAAAAGCATAATATTAATATCTACAAGATACTACTAAGCTCGTCGTTCGAAAATGCATTTGAAGAAGCTAGAAAACATGATGCCTTCTGTTTGGCCATATCTCCGCTAGCTATTGGTAAGTATGTGTACGACCTCATTATGATGAGTAGCACATATTTTTACGTAGTGCAAATATTATAAATATCCGCCACTCTCTCTTAAAATACACTATCTAGCCAGGATGTACAATCTGAACAATGAAAAGTGGTGCACTTGATCTTTCAATTATATTGATCTCTTTCTTCTACAATTCCCCACCTAATGTCGGTCTATCGAGGGAACTTGCCCAACAAATTAAATATAGTAGTTTACCTCTCTCCTGGATTTTGATAAAATTAAAAACAATTCGCAAGTGTAGCAGTTTGAATCTTACGTGTTTCCCAACAGATGTATACATTTTCAATAAGTTGAAGTATTTAATTTTCTTGTATTAGTTCGACGCAGAACCGTTTTGGAAAATATATAATTAGCTGCTGGTTTTGTTTTTAGATGATATTTTGATGATTTAAAAAAAAAGTCACATGATGTAATTACACATCATGCACATCTTAAACATATATATCAAATATATATATATATATATATATATATATATATATATATATTCGATAAAATCTATGTTTACTTGAGATGGAAACTACTACATATCTTTGATTTTGTTCTAAAACTCCTAACTCTGAAGATCTTAATTCTGCAACAAAGCTATAATAAAGAATATGGTTTTATTTGTATATGCTAATTAAGGTGCAGATGGCTATTTGTTGTGTGTAGAAAATGTTATACTGAATACAGATACTATTACAGCTCTGAAAGGATATTATTGAACCAATCCTTCGGTAACTAGTAAGAAAGAAAGGGAAAGTTTTATCATGAAAATTATTCTTGGTTTACAGCCAATAACTTAATCAACCGCATTAATGTCAATACAGAGGAAGATGTCTAAACCGATCAGCCATAGGATGACTAATAAAGACATTTGGGATGAAAGACCGGTTCATTCTGAACAACCCCCCCCCCCCAGCCCATTGAGTCCGTGAATTCGCAACCTGTTATTTTCCCAATGGTGTTTATTTTCATAATGTCCAAGTTTCAAATCCGTCTTTTTCATGATCTGGAACATTGTACTCGAGCCAACATCGTCTTTATTACCGAGTAGGCTTTGGTGTAGCTCTAGGTTGTTTGATAAGTTTCATATTTGCAGCTAAATTAAACTCGAGACGACGACTCTCGGTGTAGGACAATACAAATACGCACTATTTTCTTGCTGTCACTACGAAAGTTTCTAATGTTTATTTAAACGGTGTAGATTGATAATTGGCGAAATGTGATTTTGTAGAATTAACAATTGTTCTTCTCGGTGCTGATCGACAAATAGTCCTTTAATATTCAACATCAATTGCGTCCAAAAGATACCTTTGCCTGTATCAAATTAGCTTAATGGCGTCTTTGTAAGCAGAGTGTAGTGTAACCAATTTTCAGCGACTCATAATATTTCCCGTTAAAACTATGAGACGCAATATATCGTCGGCATCGACGTGTTATTAATATTCAAGTTATCTTCACTGATTCAGTGGATGTAACATGTAAAACTTGGGCTTGGGGCAAACTATTCAGCACGTAATCAGAATAGATGATAGCCCTTTTTCTGTCGTTCAAGGATAATGAACGTTGATGCGCATAAGGGCTAAATTCAGCGCCAACAACCGGGCATAATCTGTACAAGTTCTGGATGTCTCCATGGGATGGTATAGATATTTTCGTCTGGGTTTTGAAGATGCCCGTAGCTGGTCTTGTTCTACAAAAATGTAAATGTTCCTGTTGTACGATCACCTTTAGGCACATGTTAGGCTAAACGGGCTGAGCTTGTCTTCATGCCTTCGTGTCTTCTTAACTGTAGTTTAAGTTAATCGTGCGGACTGTTTCAACGAAACAATATATTGTTATTGTTATAAGTTCATCGTTCGCATTACTTTAAATTAATACTGTTCTTTTTTCTTTGCTTTCTAGATCAAAAACGCATTTCTAACGTTTGGGTTGCAGATGCAATGTGTGAAGTGATAAAAAAGGTCATAAAGTCCAATCAATTGCTAAAGGAAATTCACATCGTAGATACTAACAAAGATTTTTTGATCCTTCTGAGAGACAAGATGGAGAAAGAAAATATTAACATCATAGCTGAAATTGACAATGCCATACACCCAAACCTAACTAAAACGAAAAATGAAGATAAAAAGTCGCATTCAAAATTTGCACGGTTTCTAAGAATGGCACATCGAAGAGCCACCTCTACAAAAGAAAAAGATCACATAGATAATTCATTTCTAGAAATAGATTCACTCTTCAGGAGCTACATTCCATGTGGTTTTCTAATCAATAACAGCTTTCAAGTGTTCATTCATAAATGCAATGTCACACAACTTCAAGTAGATGCCATAATAAATTTCACGAATGGAAATCTTGACCATGCTGTGGGAATTGGCAAAGTAATATTTGATGCAGCTGGTCCTGATATGGAAAGAGAAGGAAGAGACATGATTAACAGCAATGGACCTCTTCCAAAATCACACACTATGGTAACCTCATCGGGAGAATTACCGTGTCAAAATGTTATTCATGCTGTTGGTCCTATCTGGCCATTTGAAGCCGACGAAAAGAAAAAGAAGCGTTCCTTGAAACTGTTACATAAAACATTCATCAACGTATTACACACAGCGGATAAACATGCCATTACAACTTTGGCTATTCCTACAGTTACTTCAGGTCAACTGAATATTTACCTGATTTACCGTTTCATGCTATTTTGAAATTATAACCGTTTTCAGCTAATATATACATATACAATGTTATTTTCTATTGTACATTCTATTCAGGTATAACTGGAATACCAATAGACAACGTAGAAACCTTTATATGCAAAGTGTTAACAAAGGTATTCAATGTTCCAAGCCATGAAGTTGCCAGAGTTATATGCGAAGTGATTGCAACTGCAAATCCTAAATATTTGAAAGAAGTGCACTTGGTAGATATTGTGGATGACACTTTGTCTTTAATAGGAGGAACTTTCCTTCAGTCGTGCAGACAAGGATCACCAAATGCATCAGACGATGTAATTGAACTGGATCACGAAGTAATATTTTCTACTATACAGAGACGTTTAACAATAAAAACGCATGATCCGTCTATTTATGACGGAGTCAAAGTTTTTATTTCTTATGGTGACATCATAAATCTTAAAGCTGATGCCATCGTATGTGCTAATGACAACAAACTATCCTGTTCCTCTGGGGTAGCCAAGAAGATCGCCAATTTAGTAGGAGGCGAATATAAGGAACAGTGTAGACAGACGGCAAAAGACATGAATCTTCATTCGTCAGATGTGGTTACCATCAAAACAAAGCAATTTGGTTCTATCATAAATGTCGTTGTGCCCAGCTTGACAAGACTATCCAAGACACTTACGAAGTCTCAGATTAACAGCTACAAGAAATTACTAACTGCTGTATTTGAAAATGCTTTTGAAGAAGCTAGAACATTTGACGTTTCTTGTTTAGCAATATCCCCGCTTGGTGCTGGTAAGTACTCTCTACGGTTAAGTGAACTTTACGAAACGGAAGAAGTGTTGATTTGTTTCACTTAAACAAATGATCTTATTATAAATGATACTAATTACATTTTAGACCATTTTCACCTGTTAGACATACATTTCAGCGCAGTACTTTATATGAACACGTCTGTTTAAACATTGATTAATATCGACAGAATCTTGTATCTGTAAATCACAGGACATTATTGTATATATCATGTTTCTTTATCATACTATCATATATATATATATATATATATATATATATATATATATATATATATATATATATATATATATATATATATAAACTTTAGTCTTATAATTCTTCTAATTTCTACATTAAAGCTAAAAAGCATAGATTTGTTTTTTAATAAACAGTTTCCACTCAGATATTATGAATAAAATATTTAATTGTAATAAAACATAATTCCGAATCCGACAATTGTATTCGCAAACTATGCATGGCATCATAGATATAATCCAGTATCCCAAATTATTGGAGGATAGCCAATACAGCTTCTTCGAGTGCCAAATTGTCCGGTGTGAAATAGAACGGTCACGTGCTCTGATGTCAGCGGGCACAAAGATCATACAGCCGTTTCGATCCTGATCGAATCAGGTCACAGATGCTCGTGACCTAATATTCCCCTGGGCTCAGTCTACTAACTAATGTTAACTGGAGCAGTGGTTGGTTCATATCCATAATACGACACAAAGCAATCTTCATAATACACTTCACTATTTGGTTTTCTTAAACTATTTCGGTAACATTTGAAGTTGGTTTGACTAAGTATACTATAATATTTGTAAATACGATTGGGTTCTGAAATTAGATGTTTGCCTGACAATTGTCTACATTGTTATAACCGGGTCATATAAACAACTTGTACGTAGTAAAGTCAGCCTTCAGGTGCAACCGACCTGGATCTGACTTCAAAATGGTGACGTCCAAAGACGAGTCTTGGTCGAGCCACCAACACGTTCAACTAGATTTTTAATATATGGTTGATGGTGTTTCTATTTTGGTCTCATATATCATTTTTGTGAACATATTGATTTTAGTCTTGCTTCTTTAAAAAGGGTGACCTTTCATTTAATACAAAAACCTTTATCAATAATACGGAACTGCAACAGCAACAGCACAATAACGTTAATAAAATCAATAACTCCGAAATATGTCATACATGCGAGTGTATTGTACATTTAAAACTTACCATAGTCATTCTGACTAAAGAATACACCAAGTAGCTAGTAAGTACAATTCTGATTAAAACGGGAACATATTTGTCCTCACTTTCGAGGCATTGTTATTCATAATTACTTACCCAGTGCACATTTTAAACCCAGTTTCAGATATTAATTATATCAGTAGAAGTTTTTCATGCACATATTTCTACATTAAATATTCTTAAATTAGTTTCAGTGTAATTTATTCGTCTGTATTAAGTATATTTTGAACGTTCTTTCTTTTATAGATCAAAAGTACATTCCAAACAGATGGATAGTAGATGCCATGTGTCAAGTACTGAAAGAGGTGGTAAAGTCTGGCGAGCACCCAAAGGAAATTCATATTGTTGGTACTAGCAAACACTTCTTGGTGCTTCTCAGCGACAAACTTAAGAAACACATCAACATCGTAACTGATATAGAAAAGCCAAAGCAAGATGAAAGGAAAAAGTTAGAAAAGAGAAGTTCAACTAAAAGGCCCCATTTAAATTTTGCACGAATTCTAAGAATGACATCTCTGAGAGCCAGCTCTAAAAAGGAAACATCAATTGTCAACATAGATTCACTACCACATTATAACGTTCCATGTAGTTTTGAAGTTAATAACAACATTCAAGTGCTCGTTCATAATTGTGACATCACGAAACTTCAAGTTGATGCGATAGTAAATTTTACGAACGGAAATCTTGACCATGCTGTGGGAATTGGAAAAATAATATTTGATGCAGCTGGTCCTGATATGGAAAGAGAAGGAAGAGACATGATAAGCAGCACTGGACCTCTTCCAGTATCCCACACTTTGGTAACCTCAGCGGGAGAACTACATTGTAAAAAGATTATTCACGCAGTTGGCCCTACCTGGCCATTTGAAGCTGGTAAAAAGAAAAAGAAGCGTTCCTTGAAACTATTAAATAAAACATTCATCAACATATTACACACTGCAGATAAACATTTTGTTACGAAGTTGGCCATTCCAGCAGTAACATCAGGTGAATTTTGTAACTTGTTTCCTTTATATAATTGGCATGATATTATTTTAGAATGATATTCAGATCAGAAAATGTATAATGTTATTGTTCATTTTCCCATTTTAAGATATGAGTGGAGTTCCAACACACGACGCGTTAACCTTTATCTGTGAAATGTTAATGACGGTATACAACGTACCAAAACATGAAGTTGCCAGAATCATATGCGAAGTGTTAACAAACAAAACGTTTTTACATCTGAAGGAGGTACATTTGGTAGATGTTACGGATGAAGTTTTATGCCTCATAGGAGGGTTCTTACATGAGATGAGCAAAGAAGAATCGCCAAATAAATCACATGATGTGATTGAACTTGATCAATATCTGCTATCTTCTACAATACAAAGACTCCTAAAGAAAAAAGAAAACATAGTGCCTATCCGTGACAGAGTCAAAGTCTTCATTTCTAATGGTGACATCACAAAGATGAAAGTTGACGCCATTATATTTTCAAATGATAAGCAACTCTCCTGTTCATCTCGGGTAGCCAAGAAAATTGCTAATTTGGCAGGAAGCGAATATAAAGAACAATGCAAACAGATAGCTAAAGAAATACAACTTCGTACATCAGATGCTATTAGTATTAAATCAAAAGCTCCTGCTGTTTTAATTCATGTTGTTGTACCTCATTTAACATTGGCCTCGAAGAAAACAAAAAAACATGATATTGACAACTACAAAATACTACTTTCTTTATCGTTTGAAAATGCATTTGAAGAAGCTAGAAAACATGATGCCTTCTGTTTGGCGATATCTCCGCTTGGTGCTGGTGAGTGTTGTTTAACTTAAAAAACTTTATGATATGAAATACATTTTAATTTGAATGCAAAGACAGACAGACAGATAGACAAACATACAAGGATGAGTGCATGCAGGGAGACAGGTAGGTAAACAGGCAGGTAAACAGGCAGGCAGAGATACAGACAGACAGACACACGGAGATACACTAACACACACAGAGATAAAACATAACCGGTTTCAGCCCTTAAAAGTCGCTTCTCCAGATTATGTCAATGTGATTTTTCAAGAAGCTATTTTTAGGATTTGTTATTCTTTATACCATTGTATCTTCTCACACGGGTAAAGAAGACACACGCATGCACACACCCTTCCTTACATACGCAAATAAGCAGACTAACATATATACATAATTATGCATATAACATTTAAAATTATACGACAAAACTATATAACTATTTGACTACATAATTATACAATATTCACTTGATTTAATTTAATATCTTTCAGTGATTATTTTCAAAGAAATAATTAAAACAAGAAGAACTTTTCTTTTATTTTTACAATTCTTGTTACTTTCAGATGTTTATCTTAACTGTTTTATAAACTTAATATATATATATATATATATATATATATATATATATATATATATATATATATATATTATATAACACAAGAGTAGAATGTAACCTTTTCAATCAATGGCAAATTCCATTTATTATACCTTACTAATAAATATGCATAATGATTATAACATTCTTTCGTTTTAGGTCAAAAACATGTTCCCAAAGCGTGGATAGTAAATATAATGTGTCAAGTAATTACGCACGTCATAAAAACGCATCTATTACTAAAGGAAATTCATGTTGTTGGTACTAACACAGACTTTTTAGTACTTCTTAGTGACAAACTCAAAAATTATATTAACGTCATAACTGATATTGAATGTACCGTGCAGCCAAAACAAGATGAAATGAAAGGGGTAGAAAAGTTAACTTCATCTAAAAGACGCCATTTACAATATGCACGAATTCTAAGAATGACATCTCTGAGAGCCAGCTCTAAAAAGGAAAACCTTTTAGATACATCAATTGTCGACATAGATTCACTACCACATTATAAGGTTCCATGTAGTTTTGAAATTAATAACAACATTCAAGTGCTCGTTCATAATTGTGACATCACGAAGCTTCAAGTTGATGCGATAGTAAATTTTACGAACGGAAATCTTGACCATGCTGTGGGAATTGGAAAAGTAATATTTGATGCAGCTGGTCCTGATATGGAAAGAGAAGGAAGAGACATGATAAGCAGTACTGGACCTCTTCCAGTATCCCACACTTTGGTAACCTCAGCGGGAGAACTACATTGTAAAAAGATTATTCACGCAGTTGGCCCTACCTGGCCATTTGAAGCTGGTAAAAAGAAAAAGAAGCGTTCCTTGAAACTATTAAATAAAACATTCATCAACATATTACACACTGCAGATAAACATTTTGTTACGAAGTTGGCCATTCCAGCAGTAACATCAGGTGAATTTTGTAACTTGTTTCCTTTGTATAATTGGCATGATATTATTTTAGAAGGCTATTCAGATCAGAAAATGTATAATGCTATTGTTCATTTTCCCATTTTAAGATATGAGTGGAGTTCCAACACACGACGCGTTAACCTTTATCTGTGAAATGTTAATGACGGTATACAACGTACCAAAACATGAAGTTGCCAGAATCATATGCGAAGTGTTAACAAACAAAACGTTTTTACATCTGAAGGAGGTACATTTGGTAGATGTTACGGATGAAGTTTTATGCCTCATAGGAGGGTTCTTACATGAGATGAGCAAAGAAGAATCGCCAAATAAATCACATGATGTGATTGAACTTGATCAATATCTGCTATCTTCTACAATACAAAGACTCCTAAAGAAAAAAGAAAACATAGTGCCTATCCGTGACAGAGTCAAAGTCTTCATTTCTAATGGTGACATCACAAAGATGAAAGTTGACGCCATTATATTTTCAAATGATAAGCAACTCTCCTGTTCATCTCGGGTAGCCAAGAAAATTGCTAATTTGGCAGGAAGCGAATATAAAGAACAATGCAAACAGATAGCTAAAGAAATACAACTTCGTACATCAGATGCTATTAGTATTAAATCAAAAGCTCCTGCTGTTTTAATTCATGTTGTTGTACCTCATTTAACATTGGCCTCGAAGAAAACAAAAAAACATGATATTGACAACTACAAAATACTACTTTCTTTATCGTTTGAAAATGCATTTGAAGAAGCTAGAAAACATGATGCCTTCTGTTTGGCGATATCTCCGCTTGGTGCTGGTGAGTGTTGTTTAACTTAAAAAACTTTATGATATGAAATACATTTTAATTTGAATGCAAAGACAGACAGACAGATAGACAAACATACAAGGATGAGTGCACGCAGGGAGACAGGTAGGTAACCAGGCAGGTAAGCAGGCAGGCAGGGAGACAGACAGACAGACACACGGAGATACACTAACACACACAGAGATAAAACATAACCGGTTTCAGCCCTTAAAAGTCGCTTCTCCAGATTATGTCATTGTGATTTTTCAAGAAGCTATTTTTAGGATTTGTTATTCTTTATACCATTGTATCTTCTCACACGGGTAAAGAGGACACACGCATGCACACACCCTTCCTTATATACGCAAATAAGCAGACTAACATATATACATAATTATGCATATAACATTTAAAAGAGTAGAATGTAACCTTTTCAATCAATGGCAAATTCCATTTATTATACCTTATTAATAAATATGCATAATTATTATAACATTCTTTCGTTGTAGGTCAAAAACATGTTCCCAAAGCGTGGATAGTAAATATAATGTGTCAAGTAATTACGCACGTCATAAAAACGCATCTATTACTAAAGGAAATCCATGTTGTTGGTACTAACACAGACTTTTTAGTACTTCTTAGTGACAAACTCAAAAATTATATTAACGTCATAACTGATATTGAATGTACCATGCAGCCAAAACAAGATGAAATGAAAGGGGTAGAAAAGAGAAGTTCAACTAAAAGGCCCCATTTAAAATTTGGACGAATTCTACGAATGTCATCTCTGAGAGTCAGCTCTAAAAAGGATACATCAATTGTCGACATAGATTCACTACCAAAATATAAGGTTCCATGTAGTTTTGAAATTACTAACAACATTCAAGTGTTCGTTCATAATTGTGACATCACGAAGCTTCAAGTTGATGCGATAGTAAATTTTACGAACGGAAATCTTGACCATGCTGCGGGAATTGGAAAAGTAATATTTGATGCAGCTGGTCCTGATATGGAAAGAGAAGGAAGAGACATGATAAGCAGCTCTGGCGCTATCTCAGTTTCTCATACTATGGTAACGTTAGGAGGAGAACTACCTTGTAGAAGGGTAATTCACGCAGTTGGTCCTATATGGCCGTATGAAGATATTGACGAGAAAAAGAAGTATTCCCTTAAACTGTTATGTGAAACTTTCACCAACATACTAAACACTGCAGATAAACTTGCCATCACATCTCTGGCAATACCTGCAGTGACATCAGGTGAAAATATTCGTTTATGTTAAAACATAAATATAATGATTTTATCGACTACTTCATGAAGTGAGATTATCACCCTTTTCACGTAACATGTAATATGTCTTCGTCTGCTTTTCTTAAGGTATAATGGGCATCCCAACACACGATGAGGCGACTTTGATTTGTGAGATGTTGGCAAACGTTTTCAAAGTACCAGAATGTGAAGTGGCAAGAATTATCTGCAATATATTAGCAAGTAGAAAATGTTCCAGTTTGAGGGAAGTGCACTTAGTTAACAACGTCGACCGCATGCTGTCCTTATTAGGAGGTTCGTTCCTTCGGATGAGTAAGCAAATAGAACCAAGCGAATTCCACGATGTAAATGAGCTTGATTCAGATGTGCTATCTAGTACAATTCTGAGATGCAAGATACCCACTGAAAGGGAACTGTTGATTCATAACGGAGTGACGGTTTATATTTCTTGCGATGATATCACCGCGCTAACAGTTGAGGCGATAGTGTGCTCTAATGATAGAAAACTCTCCTCTTCCTCTGGGCTGGCAAAGTATATTTCTAACTTAGCTGGAAACGAATACATGGAACGGTGCAAAGAGAGAGTAAAAGAAAGGGGCCTTCATACATCAGACGCTGTTTCGATAAAGACTGATAATCTCGGTATTATAATTAATGTTGTTGTTCCACGTTTAACAGGAATTGCCAGTAAAACTAAGTTAAATAAACGTGGATTGTACACGAGATTACTGCGAGCTTCATTCGAAAATGCATTTGAAGAAGCCAGAAAATGTGACGTTTCTCGTCTGGCACTGTTTCCCCTTGGTGCTGGTAAGTTTTACGTGTATCTAGAACGAACGTATTAAAAACATATACATATCATTAGTAAATGTTTACATGCTGATTAGCGACGCTAATCATTTCGTCATCCACATCCATAAGATGTTTAAAATTCTTTCCTTCCAGAGCAAAGGTATATTCCTAATTTGTGGATAGCAAGTACAATGTGCCAAGTAATAACAGATGCCACAAAATCGAATCGACAACTAAAAGAAATTCATATTTTTGATCCAAAGGAGGATTTCTTCATTGATAATGTAATTAATTGGCGCGATGAAGTTGGTCGAAAGCAAATAGTTGGCACGAGAGAGATTAATGAGAAAGCCTCACCTGGAATGACATATCCACCAGCTGCAGAAGTAGGAACGATTTCCAAGCTAGTACCATGTGGTTTTATTATTGCTAACAAGGTTCAGGTGTTTATACACCAGTGCGACATTACAAAGCTTCAAGTTGATGCCATAGCATATATTGGCAACGAAATACTCGCTCACGATGGAGGAATAGCGAAGACCATATTTGACGCAGCAGGTCCGCCGCTGGAAAAAGAGGTTAAATCTAAAGCAAACAGCTCAAACCCTATTTCAGTAAATGACACAGTAATCACATCAGCGGGGGAACTTCCATGTGAAATGGTCATCCATGCAGTCTGTTCCGAGTGGCCATTTGAAATAGATAACCATAAAAAGCAGCAATGTTTGACGATATTACACAACGCTTATAACAAGATTCTTCATACAGCAGATGAATATTGTTTAGAAACCCTGGCTGTGTCAGCTATTACTTCAGGTGAAAACGTTGTTTTCAAGTTCATTTATTAATTATGGTTGAAGCTATAGCAAAAAAAAAACACCCACACGATTATGTCTTCCAGTTAATGTATGGCGATATAATTATTTTTCTCTTTACATATTAAGGAATTGTCGAAGATCCAACAAACAATATAGCGGCTGCCATTTGTGAAATGGCCGCAAACCTATTCAGTGTGCCAAAACATGAAGTTGCTAGAATCATATATGAGGCGCTACTAAATACAGACACTAGCAACCTGAAGGTGATACATCTAGTAGACAACACGGACAAGATTTTGTCACTAGTAGCGAACCGTTTTAATCATATATCCAAGCAAAAACCATCTAATGACTTGCCTCGCGTGACTAAGCTTGATGAAGATGTGGTATCATTCAAAATACACACATACAAGAAAAGGGAATTAAAGCGACTTCTACTCGACAATAGAATAAAGGTTTTCATATATCATGGCGATATAACGAAGGCGACGGTCGATGCCATTTTGTGTTCCAATGACGAAGGTCTGTCCTGTTCTGCTGGAATAGCGAAGATTATGGCTAATTTAGCAGGAGACGTATACAAGAAGCGATGCCAAGAGGAAGCCAGAAGGCAAAAACTTAAGGCTTCTGACGTTGTGCCCATAATGACAGAGAATTATGGTATTATAATCAATGCAATTTTGCCACGTTTAACAGATCTCTCCAGCAAAAGAACAAGCCACGATGATGGTGCCTACAAACAGCTGATGGAGAGGACATTTAAAAATGCATTCGAGGAAGCCAGAAACTATGGTGTTTCGAGTCTTGCAATGGTCCCTCTTGGTGCAGGTGGGTTAAAAGAAAGTACATTATTTAAATTATTTTCAGTATATGCTTTACATATAATGACAAATAATTCTAAAATGAAACTACGATACTTATCCCCTGACTATATACCCATAGTTCTCTAAAATGTGAGTGATATTCTCGACGAATCACACGCCATATTTATCGAATCACTGGTTTTAGTAAAATATGCATGCAAAGCGTTAACCTCAACCTAGTACAAAGAAGCTTTAATATATCTTCAAGCAAAGACGTTTTCATGCACTGTCTTTTCATTCTAGATGACAACAATATTCCTAACTCATGGATAACGGATGTAATCTGCGATGTCCTAATCGGGAGCCTAAACACGAGTGATCAGCTAAACGAAATTCATATTGTTGATGTAAATAATGATTTCTTGCCCGTTCTGCGGAGGGAGCTAAAATGGCGCGTCAATGATCAAAGGGATAAGCAGATCAGAACAGACGTTTCAGATGAAATGCCAATGAATAGGAACGAGTCTTCCGTCCATCGGGACACCGTTCCATGCGGATTTCTAACAATTAACATAATTCGAGTGTTTATTCATGAATGTGATATCACAAAACTTCAGGTTGATGGGATTGCATCTGTCAACAATGAAAGCCTCGATAAAACCACGCCCGTGGCAAAGGCGATATTTGATGCAGCTGGTCCTGAACTGAAGCTAGAGGTGGAAGAAATAATAAGCAGTTCAGGCTCTGTTCCAGTGACTCAGACAATAGTTACTTCGCCGGGAAGATTATCATGCAAAAAGGTAATACATGCAGTTGGCCCTCGATTGTCACCGCTAGAAGACGAGAAGAGCAAGAAACGAGCTTTGCAATTGCTGCGTAATACATACGCTAATATAGTATACGCTGCAGATAAACGTGGCTTTAAATCGTTGGCTATTTCTACAGATCTATCAGGTAAAAAGCTAATTTTTTAAATTGGTAATTAACTACTGGTTTATGTTGACTATTTCCACACCCAATTATCCGTGTATTTATTTTCCAGGTATTATCAACATGCCAAAAACGAATATTGAGACCATCGTTGGTAAGACACTACCGGGAAGTTTCAAAGTACCAAACGATGATATTGCGCGCATCTTATGCAAATTATTAACAGGCATAGACACCCGGAATTTGAAAGAAATACACTTAGTGGATACTAATCATCAATGTTTAGCAACGCTGGCGCATGCTTTCTTCCTGAAAAATAAACTGAAACGTCAAGATGGGCTATTTAACGTGATTCAGCTTGATCCAAATATGACATCCTCTGCCATCCGGAGAAGAATAAGAAAACACGTAAAGGGGCCATTGATCCATAACGGTGTGAAGATGTTCGTTTACTGCGATGACATATTAAAATTGGACACTGGTGCTATTGTGTGTCCAAATGATAGCAATCTTTCTAATACCACAATGGTTGCCAAATATCTGGCTGACTTGGCTGGGAACGAATATAGAGAGGAGTGCGACCTGGTGGCAAATGAAAGAAATTTGCAACCGTCAGACGTCGTTTCAATAGCAACAAAACGCCTTGGCGTTATAATTAATGGCATTATGACAGCTTTACCGAATTCCTCAGGACCAATGAAAGACAACAGTGGAAGAACGTACAAGGAATTACTACCTGCAACATTTAAGAATGTTATCGATGAATCAGAACGATGGGGCATTTTTCGCCTGGCAATCTTTCCTCTTGGCGTTCGTAAGTATAATGAGTGCAATTTATTTTCTTAACCAAAGCTTATATATATATATATATATATATATATATATATATATATATATATATATATATATATATATATAAACGTAAATACTTACTGATATCGTCATATCCCTCGGTCCCGCAAAGAATAATTAACATATTATTATTATCAGTATATATTGGTCAATTTCAATGCATTTCAATTTTGTTATAATTTGTCGATAAACGTTATTCTTTTGATTCTAGATCAGAATGACACTCCTGACTTCTCGATAGTAGATGTGATGTGCCGGTCACTCATGGAAAACGTAAGAACGGCCCACCAACTTAAAGAAATATACTTTCTTGACATAAACTACGACTTCTTGGATCTATTATGGAGGGAGCTGAAGGAACAGGTCAGTTCTGTTACCGGTGCTGAAGCGATAACGCAGCAAAATATACCAAACGAAAAGATTAGCGACGAAACATCTTCTTACGAAAAGCTGATTGATAATAAAACATTCTCTGATCAGGTCGAGCCTAATGAGCATCAAAATGGTATAACTGTTGAAAAGGAGACGACACTAGTTACAAAGATGAGCAGAGAAAAAGTACTTCCAATAACTACGTACGATGTGCCGTGTGGTTTTCTTGTCAGTCGCAGTATTTACGTCTATATTCACAAGTGCGACATCACAAAACTTCAGGTCGATGCCATAGTAAATCCTACCAATGATGATCTTCACAACATCAGTGCAGTTGCAAAGACGATATCTAAAGCAGCTGGTCACCGGGCGGGAAAAGAAAGGAAAACCCTAATAAGAAAATCCGGACCCATCCCCGTGGGTCACACCGTGGTAACCTCAGCGGGCAGATTACCATGCAAAAAGATCATTCATGCAGTTGGACCTCGTTGGTCATCTCTAGATGACGATGATGACAAAGCAAAGAGGCAGTACTTTGAATTATTTCGTGACACATATAGAAATATATTGCGTACAGCCGATGCATACGACTTTACATCCTATGCCATTCCTGTTGACATTTCAGGTATAAACTGCCTTTCAGTTTTTAATGCCATTTTTTACTGATGTATGCTACGATTAATTAATTTCAATTATCTACAATAGATAATTATTTCCTTTTTCCAGGCGTTCCCATGCAGAATTTTGCTACTCTTCTTCGTGCACAGTTAACTAACGAGTTTAAAGAACAAGACCTTGAAGTTGCTAGAATCATTTGTGAAGAGCTAATAAACGCTAATACGGATAGCACAAATACTGAGAGCGCAAATATTGAGAGTATGAAAGAAGTACACTTAGTCGGTAACACAGATGACCTATTAGGATTAATAGGCGGCATTTTCATCCAGAAGAATAGCCAAACACCAACTAATGGAGTACTCGATGTAGTTAGACTGGATCGTGACATGGTACATCAAGTAATACAGAAACGTCTGAAAAGACGACAAATGAAACTATTAGTTTATAACGGAGTCAACATCTTCATAAAATGTGACGATATAACAAAGATGAATGCTGATGCCATTGTGTGTCCCAATGACGAGAAACTCTCTTGTTCCATTGGACTAGCTAAGACAATAGGAGACTTAGCGGGAAAGGTCTATAAGAAGAGGTGTAGAAAAGAAGCAAAAAGCCAAAAGCTTAAGCCTTCCGATGTTGTTTCTATAAAGACAAAGAATTATGGCATCATTATTAATGTTATTTTGCCGCCGAATCTAGACGCATCCTCCGGGACGAATAAGAAATCCATTAAGCGGGCCTTCGGGAATTTACTGCGAGAGTCGTATCGAAACGCAATTGATGAAGCTAGAAGACGCGATGTTCGCGTTCTCGCAATGTATCCTCTTGGCGCTGACGAGTCAGATTTTGAATGTAGGACGAAGATGATTATTTTATCTAATGAGTTCTTAGCCTATCAATTAAAAACACTCCGACTGATTCCAGTTTTCTAACCAAATATGTAATATTTAACCAAACTAAAATAATTTTATCTGCCCATGTATTTTGAAAAGATTGTGTTTTTCGGTGTTATATGTGAAAATATGCCACGTATTACTTTATTTCAGCAAACCTGTAAACGTATTATATAAATCTGTTATTGTCATTCCAGATGAGAATAACCTAGCTAAAGGAAAGATAGCAAACATAATATGCCGCGGTCTTACAGAGAGTCTAGATACGGACCAGAAACCGAAGGAGATTCATATTGTAGACATAAATAATGACTTCTTGCCACTTCTGCACAAAAAGCTACAAAAACACATCAATCGTATTACTGATAACGATCAGAATATTCTATCCGAACAGACGGAAGTAGAAATAGTCGATCGGGATGTTTCACCCGAAAGTCCAACGATCACAACAAAATCTGCCATTCAACCTGTAACTGACATGGATGAGAATATTCTATCTGAACAAGGAGAAATGGAAACAGTAGATCAGGAAATTTCACGTGAAAGTCCGACGATCACCCCCGAATCTGCCATTCAACCTGTAATTGACACGGATAAGAATATTCAATCTGAACAAGCAGAAATGGAAACAGTAGATCAGGAAATAGCAGCTGAAGATCCGTCGATTATAACAAAATCTGCCATCGAACCTGTATCCGAATCACATTTACAGTCAGCATTTAGTGGAGAAATTCCTTCGCCTGAAATAACAACAGCAAGAGAAAAACACATCGATGCTACCTTTGATGAATCGGTTTCAATACCAGATAGCCATCTTCCTTGCGGTTTTCTAACGCTGGATGTAATTAAGGTTTTCATTCATAAATGCGACATAACAACTCTTCGCGTTGATGCCGTAGTAAATGTAACCAGTGAAAAACTGGATCATGATTCAGCATTTTCAAACGTTATATTTGATGCAGCCGGACCTGAACTTGAGAGAGAAATAAGAAAGATAATAAATAATTCAGGACCTATTCCAGTCACTCAGACTGTGGTAACATCAGCTGGTAAACTGCCATGTAAAAGTGTTATACACGCAGTTGGGCCTCACTGGCCACTTCTAGAAACTCAAGAGAAAAAGGAACATTGCCTAATGATTTTACGTGACACATTTGCCAACATAGTACACACAGCTGATACGCATGGATTTAATTCCATTGCTTTGCCAGCACTTTTTTCAGGTAAAATACACTTTCTATCAAATGTCTGTTTTTACTGTTGAATATTATTGTTAAATTATAATCGTTTTCGCTTGATATTACATATAGCTAATATTCTTTGTTTTTCTAGGGAATATACAAATGCCAGCCTACAACGTTGCAGCTGTTATTCGTGATACATTAACTAGCATATTCACAATACCAGAGCGGGTACTTACAAAAGCCATATGCGAAGTGTTGATTAACATCAACACCCAGAATGTAAACGAGATACACTTAGTCCATATTAGCGATCCTATATTGTCACTAATTCGGGACATATTCATCGAGATTAATGAATCAAAACGGCCGAACGGTCTTCTCAATGTGATTGAACTCGGTGAAGAGATGGTCTCAACAGCCATAGAGAAACGGCTAAAAGGAAAACCGGATGAACTGCTGATCCACAACAAAGTGAAAGTGTTCATCTATTGCGCCGACATAGCAAAGTTGAACGTTGACGCCATCGTGTGTCCTAACGATGAAAAACTATCCTGTTCCAGTGGCTTGTCCAAGGAACTAGCTGACAGAGCTGGAACCGTTTATAAGAAGAGATGCAGAAAGGCAGCGAAAGGCAAAACGTTAATGGCATCCGATGTCGTCTCTATAAACACAAAAAAACACGGCGTTATAATTAATGTCGTCGTTCCACATTTAAGAACGTCCCTCGTCAAGGACAGGCATGCCGAAAAATATAATTATGAGGATTCACTACGAATGTCATTTCAAAACGCAATTGCTGAAGCCAGAAAAGGTGATATTAGAGTTCTGGCAATGCATCCTCTAGGTGCTGGTAAGTCTGGCTAGAAACACCGCATTAGACAGATTATTACTTTAATGCAAAACGAAATACATACGGTACATAGCCCGTATTGAGGTTACCGCTGAGACTGGTGACATGTGAATGTAAATGAACACTGGCCATTTTAGAACAAACAAACATCTGGGAATAATGGTTATGTCAATATTGGAAATTGTGGCTAAACTTTACGCTAAGGAAGATCATTTCAGCAACATATAATAATTAATGCAATTTCTCATATATATGTTCTAATCGTAGTTAAATAGGACGAATTATTTGAACTGATTTGAAAAATAAAATCAGGTAACCATGATCTCAGTTGCTAAAGTATTTGAACAGGTCAGATTCTGTAAAATAGGTGTCCACATTATATTTTGTCATAATTTGTACTAAGTCCTTTGTTCGTGAGGAACTACTTTCTAGAACTTGCCAAGCTCGGCGCAGCTCAGCTATTTTAAATGGACAGCCTGATTTATTGGCAGGTACTTACTCTCGACGGATTGCTCGTAATCGTGGTTAAAACTTAATAACGGGAATTTGGTTTGGTTTTCGTTTGACCAACAATCTTATTTGATACAACACTTTAGTTCCCACAGTATTTAGGCGGAACACGAGTTCCCAATTTTCTACCCCTATTCGTGTAAACTAACACTTAGTCAAAACGTTTTTTAATTAAAGTGAAAACAACCGGGTTCCTCAAAAATGTCAAGTAGAACAATTACGGACTAAATATAATACAGATATTTATTTATGCATGTGCCACAACAACTATTCCCGTTACTATTCCTGTTACTTCGACAGTGGTCACATCAGTATGTGACGAACTTCGATCTAGAAAGGTCATACGTGTGGTTGGTCCTCTTCGGCCGCTTCTAGAAACTCCAAAGAAAAAGGAACATTGCTTGAAGTTATTACGTGACACATTTGTAAACACACTTCAGGCACCTGATGTCCATGGCTTTATTTCCATTGCCCTACCAGCTTTTATTTCGGTTAAAATTGTATTCCTGTTTTAAATATTGGACAAACTACAGCTTGTGTGGATCATACGTGTTACTTTTGAAGATTTGAAAAGTAGTTGATAGAAGACTACCATCTATCTATATCTATCGTTAGCAGTTACCGAGTTTGTTGTACGGTGGCATTTGGTATGACAGTTGTTTGTCACAATAGCGGTATAGAAAAGCAGCCGACATAAACAGAGTTTAGCATTTTAACATTGTCTTGTGCGAGATCATGTCTGAAACCATGGAAAACATGCAACGACCGGCGAAATGCCATTACCCTAAACGGGTATTGTATTGTTTGCACATTCAAATCTGTAACTGGATATTGTCCATCTATGTTCCAACAATGGTGGATAATCAATAGTTGTTTGGGTTTTTTTTTCTTCTATATTTTAAAATTAAAGGGTTAGTCTCTAGCCATCAGACGTATATTATGATAGATAATTTGGTGCAATAAATTGTCATTCTTTTAGCCAAGATACGCAATACATTGTTTCCATTTTAGATGAGGCACATGTCTCCAAAGTATGGATAGCAGATATATTATGCCACGCCCTTACAGACAGTCTAAAAATGGAGGAACAGATTAAAGAAATTCACATCGTCGACATAAATAATAATTTCCTGCCACTTCTGTTGAGGGAGATGAAGAGGCACATCAGAGATATACAAGATGGTGGTGACACGAATCAACCGGAACAGACAAGGATGGAAACAGTGGAGAAGGAAATATCACCCGAAAGCCCGATGATTATAACTGAATCCGAAATCCAACCTGTGTCCGAATCTGACGTACAGACTGCACACGGTGAAAGAATACCTTCTCCCGAAATCACAACAGCGGCAGAAAAGCACACCGGTAATTCTTTTCAGGGATTAGTTTCAATTCCGAAGTACCATCCTCCTTGTGGATTTCTAACACTAAATGTTATCCAGGTCTTTATCCATAAATGCGAAATAACAGCTCTTGATGTTGATGCTGTTGTAAATGTTACCAATGAAAGTCTGGACCACTCTTCGGGAGTTTCAAAGGATATATTTGATGCAGCTGGCCCTGAACTAGACAAAGAAGTAAGAGAAATACTAAAAAGTTCAGGAACGATTCCAGTCACACAGACAGTGGTCACATCAGCAGGTGAACTACCGTCCAAAAAGGTCATACACGTGGTTGGTCCTCTTTGGCCGCTTCTAGAAACTCAAAAGAAAAAGGAGCATTGCTTGAAGCTATTACGCGACACATTTGTCAACATACTTCAGACAGCTGATGCACATGGCTTCAATTCCATTGTCCTACCAGCTTTTATTACAGGTAAAAATACTATTGGTTTTGAATTTCCAGTTCCATCGTAAACGTTAACGCTAAATTCTAACAGCGGGCAGATTACTGCAGTTAACGTGCAGTTGACCTTCCTGATCATCTTTATGGGATCACAAAGCAAGGAAGCAGTATTTAGAATTGCTTGCCTGAGACGTATATAAATTAATTACGTGCACCAGATATAAAACGAATGTTTCCATCTATTGGCATTTCATGCGGAAATTCTCATAGTACGCTGTATTCATTTATGTTACTGCTTTATAGTATTATCAGCTAATATACTGTTGTATAGTATTATCAGCTAATATACTGCTTTATAGTATTATCAGCTAATATACTGCTTTATAGTATTATCAGCTAATATAAATCATATTTAATTTAGTAGATCATGAATTGATACGCTTACTTTCTTTCAAGGTATTATCAGACTACCGACACAGAATTTTGCTACTCTACTTTTGGCAAGGTTAAGTAATACGTTTATAGAACGAGACCATGCAGTTGCTAGAATCATTTGTGAAGCGCTAATAAATGCAGATACCCAGAGTATGAAAGAGGTACACTTGGTGGATAAAAAAGATGACCTTTTAGAACTGATAGGGGGCGCTTTCATCCAGAAGAATAGCCAAATACCGCCTAATGGAGTACTCGATGTAGTTAGACTGGATCATGACATGGTACATCAAGTAATTGAGAAACGTCTGAAAAGAAGACAAAGGGAAGTATTAGTTTATAACGGAGTCGAGATCTTCATAAAATGTGACGATATAACTAAGATGAATGCTGATGCCATTGTATGTCCCAATGATGAAAAACTCTCTTGTTCCATTGGACTTGCTAAGACCATATCAGACTTAACGGGAAAGGTCTATAAGAAGAGATGTAGAAAAGAAGCCAAAAGCCAAAAGCTTAAGCCATCCGATGTTGTTTCTATAGATACAGAACATTATGGCCTTATAATTAATGTCGTCGTGCCACGTTTCGGGACGTCTTTTCAGAAGGATAAAAAAGTTCACAAACAAAATTATGAGGATGCATTACGAATGTCGTTTCAAAATGCAATTGATGAAGCCACAACAAATGATGTTCGTGTTCTGGCAATGTATCCTCTAGGTGGTGGTAAGTCTGGCTAAAAACATTGTATTACACACATTATTAATTCATGTAAAACGAAATCTACGTAAATTAGCGTCTGTATTGGGGTCACTATAGGGTCTGGTGAGTTTTAAGCCTGAAATGAAGGCTGGTCATAGTATAAGAATATCTATGCGTATATTTTCTATCAGGTTTGGAGATTGTGTCTAAACCTTATCCGAGGGAACATAATTTCAGCAATGTATAATAAAAAGTAGAATTACTATTCACATATTAATCCCATTCATATAAAACAAAATAGATTAACTTATCGTCTGCCTTTTACATAAGATGCACTAACGTATTATTTCCATTTTAGACGAGACCCAAGTTCCCAAGATATGGATAGCAGATATAATATGTCACGCCCTAACAGACAGTCTAAAACCGGGCCAACAGCTGAAAGAAATTCATATTGTGAATATCAATAATACGTTTTTGCCACTTCTGTGGGAGGAATTGAAAAAGTACATCACCAATATGAGCGCTAATGTTGAGATGAATCGAAAGAAACCCAAAGAAGTAGAAACAGTAGACCAGGAAATATCACCAGAAAGTCCGACGGTCACAACAAAATCTGCCATTCAACCTGTTATTGACATGGATGAGAGTATTCTATCTGAAGAAGGAGAAATGGAAACAGTAGACCAGGAAATATCGGCTGAAAGTCCGACGGTCACAACAAAATCTGCCATTCAACCTGTAACTGACATGGATGAAAATATTCTATCTGAAGAAGGAGAAATGGAAACAGTAGACCAGGAAATATCGGCTGAAAGTCCGACGATCACAACCAAGTCTGCCATTCAACCTGTAACTGACATGGATGAGAATATTCTATCTGAAGAAGGAGAAATGGAAACAGTAGACCAGGAAATATCAGCTGAAAGTCCGACGATCACAACCAAGTCTGCCATTCAACCTGTAACTGAATCACATTTACAGATTGCATTTAGTGAAGAAATTCCTTCGCCTGAAATAACAACAGCAAGAGAAACACACGTCGATCCTCCTTTTGAACACCCTGTTTCAATACCAGATAACCATCTTCCTTGTGGTTTTCTAACACTGAGTATAATTAAAGTTTTCATTCACAAATGTGACATAACAACTCTTCGCGTTGATTCCGTAGTAAATGTAACCAGTGAAAAACTGGATCATGATTCAGCATTTTCAAACGTTATATTTGATGCAGCCGGACCTGAACTTGAAGGAGAAATACGAGAAATAGTAAACAGTTCAGGACCTATTCCAGTCACTCAGACTGTGGTGACATCAGCTGGTAAACTGCCTTGTAGAAAGGTTATACATGCAGTTGGTCCTCACTGGCCACTTCTAGAAACTCAAGAGAAGAGGGAACATTGCTTGAAACTTTTACGTGACACATTGGTGAACATACTACACGCAGCTGATACGCATGGCTTCAAGTCCATTGCTCTACCCGCTCTTTTTTCTGGTAAAATACACTTTCCATTCAATTCCAACGTTTAACCATTGAATATTAATGTTACATTGTAATCGTTTTCAGTTGACTTTAAATATAGCTAATATTCTTTGTCTTTCTAGGGAATATACAAATGCCAGCCTACAACGTTGCAGCCGTTATTCGTGACACATTAACTCGCATATTTACAATACCAGAGCGGGAACTTGCCAGAACCATAAGCGAAGTGTTGATTAACATCAACTCTCAGAGTGTTAATGAAATACACTTAGTGAATACTACCGACCGCGTTCTGTCACTGATACGGGATACGTTCCTTGAGATGAACGAATCAAACCAACAAAAATCATTACTTAGTGCGATTGAACTCGGGGGAAAAACTGTGTCGTCAACCATAGAAAAACGCATAAAAAGACGACCGGATGAACTGCTGATCCACAACAGAGTGAAAGTCTTCATTTATTGTGCCGATATAACAAAGTTGAAGGTCGATGCCATTGTGTGCCCCAATGATGAGAATCTTTCTTGTTCCACTGGCCTGTCCAGGGAACTAGCCGACTTAGCGGGCACCGCTTATACGAAGAGATGTAGAGACGCAGCAAGAAGCAAGACGCTTAAACCTTCCGAAGTCGTTTCCATAAGGACAGAAGATTATGGCCTAATAATTAATGTCATTATGCCACATTTAAATTCATCCTTCTGGACGTATACAACGTTCGATGACTATCTATACAGAGAGGTTTTACACATATCATTTCAAAATGCAATCAAAGAAGCGAGAAAGTGTGGCGTTTCTTCTTTGGCAATATGTCCTATTGGAGCAGGTAAGGTGTATATGGATTGCTAACTTATTACATTAATTCCGAAAACTTAGTTTTCATCGCGCCTAAAACTAGACCACCAACATCTAAATACACTAATTACCGTAAAATGGTGAGGATCTTTACTATTTATACAAACTGTAATATTCGTGAAAAGATACATCCATCATAAATCAGCTTAACCGATCAATATTTAAACTAGTTTAAATGGAAACTGTTAGCATCAAATATGTTTTCCATCCTTAAACGTGTACATTTGTTGTTTGCTTCTTCTGTAGATGAAGAGTTTGTTCCGAACTTGTGGGTTGTAGACAAAATCTGCGAGGCGCTTACTATTTACCTGGAAACGGAGGAACAAATAAAGGAAATATACATTGTTAACAAAAACAAAGATTTCGTAACGTTGTTATGGAATGAATTGAACAGGAGAATTTCAAGTTGTACTGGTAATGAAACCACAGTTGACAAGGTCATAACGGAAGGCTAGTTCAGCTGAATGTCTATTCCAGCTGATGAGCAGGTGTTCCTTAATTAAGATTGTTCTGATTTATTATCCAGGAAAATTAATTATCTTATGCCGCTAACTATTATTCAAGAGAACAAGAGAACATGACATTTAGCGGAGAAACCCTATACAAGAGCCAGTAAGCTTCACCAATCATCCTATTTAATTTGTACAAGCTTTAAAAATCTTGATGCCTTATTTAACGCCACAGATGACGGCTGCAAACAAAGATAATACGGCCGGCAAACAATGACTATATGCAGTATATGAAGATGGTTTGTATGAAGCAGGAAATATCATCTTCGTTCTCTGATACATTACACACCTACGCGGGTAACTCGTTTGAGCTCAGTTGGATCAGATGGCCTCCGCCAAATTTAACTATCTTGTGCACCTATTTTGAACGATGCATATTCCATTAGGCCTAGCATCCAAAAATGGCCATATGTATTTGTGCCACTGTAGTGAAAAAAATAATTAACTACTTAAAATAAAAGGTGTCAAGAGCCCGCAAAAATACACCTTGTCCTCAGTTTGATGAAATAGCAAACAAGAAAGTCCTCTACTTGGCTGGAGTAAGTAGCGAGATAGTATCAGACTTCCACCGTGTTTCATATTTTATTTTATCGTGTTCCATTCAGATATTTCTAGCCCCATTTACTGTACCAAGTATAGAATACTGGCTATATTACGACTGGATTTAAAGGTCGAGAGATAAAGGATAACCTCTTAACCTTCTACCGTTGTTGAAACGTCGAAAGCTCCCATTTGGCTTAAGCTTCAAGTCCTTCTACAAAATTAACAGCAATTGTTTAGACTTTGATGGTGGCTATAGTACATCAACGCTGTGCCAAATCCAGCCGCCTTTATCTCATCATCCGACATTAAAACCGAAGTACTTCCGAAAAGTCTTCTTAACAACAACAACAACAGCAGCAACTTCAGACAAAGGGCCTATTTTTAAAGGGCCGCCGTGAACTGATTAGGCCCCGAAACATCCCGGCTACAGTGAAATATAGGTTTCTCTCGGGTGACACCAATTCGGCTACGGAGAAGCAGTCCTCGAAAGCATCCCTGATATTTTGGGACACGCCACTATCATTATCGCTTACAATATGGCAAACAAGAAGAAAAATATCATCATTAACAATGATTTTAATGGCTGCCATCAGAATCCAGTAGAATATCAAATTCGCATCTTTATCAATTAGAAATCGCATTATATAAATATATATATATATATATATATATATATATATATATATATATATACTGTGATTGTTTTATATAATAATTATTAGACAGAACTTATTTATTTTATTTTGTAATATTAGTTTTATTATTCGGGTTATGAAGAACTATAAATACGGCGTTAATACATTTTTCACCCGTTTATTCTGTGTATATCCTTCGCTGTGTATTTACTTATATTTAACATTACCAGGTTAGCAAACAAATGAGATGCTTATTGGAAATATTATTTACACACATGTATATGTTGTTTGGGAATTGTTAAATAAAGACATCAATATACACGACACTAAACAAAAAGCACACGGGATGTAATTTTTGCCAATGAATATGTAACTATTTTTTGTAAAATTGTTATATTCGTTTAAAATCTAGGCAAACGTACTCAACGCATTTGCTGCAGTTCCTGAGAAACTTCAGACTGAAATGCAATAAACTGGCTCTACTTATATTGTACTTTTAAGTTTCGTGTAAATTCCTATATCTTTCGTAGATTAACATTCTTGAAATCCAAAGAAATACCGCATTATAATTTATATAATCGTCTCAACAGTCTTTTTGTTGGTCGTCTGCTCTTTCTTTTGGTGTCTATAGAGACTGGATTAAGAACGATCTTCCATCTTGCCAGTCTTCGGGGTTTGTTATATAACATTAAATCATCAGGCCTCATCTTCAACCACTCAAAAAGAAAATAGTCGACAAATTGTTATCGATTATATTAAGGGGAGGGGGGGGGGAGACTAACTTTGCTCAAATACAAAATCGAATTAACTCTAGCTAACAATAATAGGGACATAATGCTATATCCATAGCCTGCCTATTAATTTTATATTCTAAGGTAATGAACCGTAGAATTTTATTTAAGTTGCACAAACGTTGGTATAGCATACCTTTTCATTGCTACTAGCTATAATCTGAATGATTGGCGTAAACATTGAGCTAAATAAATATTTGATGCTACTATTTTCCAATATACTCGTATAAATTGCAATATGTATTAGTTAACTACATGTATTTTTGTTAATCAAAATATGACATATAGTAGTGGTTATATTTTGAGACCATACAAAGTAATTATTGGAATAAAGAATACACGTAACAGGATGTCCCAGTTAGTGATTTATCCTATTTAAGAAATGCTACCAATCTCTTAAGTTGTGGGTGGGTGAGTGAGTGAGTGAGTGAGTGAGTGAGTGAGTGAGTGAGTGAGTGAGTGAGTGAGTGAGTGAGTGAGTGAGTGAGTGAGTGAGTGAGTGAGTGAGTGAGTGAGTGAGTGAGTGAGTGAGTGAGTACGACTGTGTACTTATTTTGTGCTTTGTAATGCTTTGTTGTGCACTTTCACTATGTTATATGCCCATGAGCTGTGCCCTTGCTCTTGGATTGTCCTAGCATATTATGCCTTTATGGCTTCGTGGATTAGAGCGTGGAACTTTCTAACTCATGGTGATGCTGTGCGGGAGGTCAAATATAAATATAGTATTATAGCTCGTATCAAGAATCTCCGTCGTGGAACTATAGGCACTTAAAGGGATAGTCCACCCCCAGAAATAAATTTGAGGACTAATACAGTTATACTCACAAATATCATAAATAATGTCAAAATGTGTAAACGATTACCTACATATTAAATAATCCAGTTCAAAGTGCTGATTAATCTGTGGGCGCCGCCATTTTTAAGCTAGACAGAGATCGGAAACTCGTGAATCCTGACGTCAATTCAACGCATCCGGTTGACCTGAAGTCTAGAGCCCATACAAAAGCATGTAAATAAGTGTGATCAAAGAATTATTCCAGAACATAACACAACTGCGTTGTTAAAATTACGTCATAAATGACATACAACCTCATCAGTTTGAGCCAGAAGGAACTTGACGAGAGGAAGATGATTCAAATGGCTCGGATATTAACGCTCAAGCGAAACTATTATCCGCGTCAGTCTAGAGAACGTCGATGTGACGACAGAGCATTTTAGTTTTCTCCTTCCCGTCTTCGAATCTGGCTTCCGGTGCAGGCGTAACGGCGGCCCTCCCCTAATTTTGATTATTTCCCTTTATCTATGATATCAGATATATTTCGCGATTATTATTGTGGAATTTTTGGCTACTATTCTAAGCATTACATATTTTTTAATATTTTCTGATGGTGAATCGTCCCTTTAAGTCATGGTGAAGCTGTAAATTACCGGTTATATCGTCTCCCTCGTTTGAGGTAGCTAAGCCACGTAAAATAAATATAGTATTATAGCTCGTATCAAGAAGAACATTTCTTGTGTGCTCTTCATAATAAAAAACCCTAACAATTTTCATAAATGCACCCCCCCCCTTTCTTTCATCTTAGCCTGGGGGAGTACTAATTCATCAACACTCAATAAGAACGAAATTCTATAGAAACACGTCATACGAACTATAAATGGAGATTCTTACAACAGCCAGAGTAAACCACTCTATAAAGAAGAAAAACTTGTATCTGGCAGTTAAATGAGGTCCATGAATAAAAACCTTTTATGCATAAATGTGTATGTAATCCGTTACCTGTGTCCTTCGACAAAACACATAAGTTTAATTCTGATTTTCGGACAAGATTTTCTAGCCAAACCGTATATTAAACGATTAACCGCAGTTTTTCAGAAAAGTTACAATTATATAAATTTCTTAGTATACAGATTAGGTGGTCAAATATTATCACAAATGTCCCTTCGGGAAACCAATTAAAAACGATTCAACAACTTAATGTTTGAACTGCTCTGACAAAAGCTCTCAATAATTGTCTTGGAATCTAGCTTGTTTTCCAAAAATAATATAATATTATTTTAACGGTTTACTACTTTTTCTTTAAAACATTATTCAATTTAGCACTTTAAAAACGGTTATCTTTCAATCAACCTGTCACACTTCCCTTGGTATGCCAGTGCATACAGCTTTTCGCCCCGACTTCACTAGCCCTTAAAATGTCCATTTTCAATATTAGGCTCATTAATGCATTGTTTGGGCTATTTTGTTGTATATGTGTATCTGTAAATGCAATTTGACAATAAAATTCGGTTCATTTCAATATGGTGTATATCACTAAATAAAATTTTGGCAATTTTTCTAGTTGATCTCATTTTCAAGATAAATCAAGATGTTATAATATTATCATAACGTTCCCATTTAGTGGTTGTGAAGTTCAGCGTTAGTTGAACGTTATGCATGCAAATTTCACCCAGTATTTCCACATGGAACCAACACAGTAAATCCGACGTGACAATAAGCGTTAAAATCATTTAGAACGACCTGTAAAATCCACATGCCAACATAATACACGTTCTTGTCCTATTCTGGTTAATCTATCTATGTATTTTAGTGTTATTATATATATATTTACATTAGTGTAAAAAATAAATAATATATATATATATATATATAATATATATATATATATACATAACGTGATAACGAAGTAGAAATTAAATTATTTAGTTTCGAAATAACCTTTTCCTGTCACAATAATGGGTACTTTCTTAGATGCTATCACTCTAGTTTGTGCATTATGTTGTTAGTTCTTTGGACTGCCACGGTAGATAGTGAAATTGTTTTGCTCGTTCTCGCTCTGAAATTGCTAACTCCATTGACCTATTTTCTTTTAGGTCAATGGCTAACTCAGAGAACTTCTGGCTAACCTCGCTAGTTACTTGGTATTTCACTAGGGGCGCCACTTTAGACTTAGGTGTGCGTTCCTTCGTTAGTTCTTCAGTCTTTCACTACGCTGAGTCACTCTAACTGTGAATAGATTTCACGGCGCTCTGCGCAGCATAGGCCTAGTAAAAAAAAACCATAGCAAATGAATAAATGTTCTCGCAACACTCAGAGCGCGGTGCACGTCGGGAACTAGCAAAATGAATTGATTCGCTGGCGCAGCGTAGTGAAAAACCGAGGAACTAGTTAGACACTGAGACAGGTCAGCAGCCAGAGCGCAAAGCTCGCTGGGACTCCAGTAAGTGTTGCGGTTGCTCTGTAGCTGGCTATAAATCAGTTTAGGTAGGTGGAGCTTATATGATTTTTGTCTTTGATATGATGTAAAATTGTCGGTGTTTCATAGATATAATTATCGGCCAAATAATTCTAATCTCGATCGACGTTACTGAAATTATTAAAAGAATGATATTTTATTATTTCTGAGTAGCCGGAAATCGAAACTATTGGAAATACCACTGGCCCGACTGGGCACTGCACTGGTGACATTTCTTAGGCGTCGTAAGTTGTACTGTTAATATTTAGACTATTCTAGCATTTGCGATTGGCATAAATGGTATCTTTCATTTTTAAGAATAGTTTATATTTGTCATCCGGCGTATCCAACACTGAGTAAGTGAGTTTCAGTTTACAGTTGCTTGTCTACCTTATGATTAACTCTCTACGAACTATTTCCAGGATCTGTGCGATTTATTACTGATAATTCCAGGACAGCAAAGAGGAAAATATTGTGACATTATTTGGTTTAATACTAACACATTAATTAATAATACGTTATTAATAACATTACGTAAATGTGGTGACTGGACGAATTACAGTGACTTCGGTAATTTCGGACTGGTAATCTCACGCCCCCCCCCCTAAATGAAAAGATTATTTGTTTGCAAATGAACATACAATCACATACTGTATTGTTTATATATTAATTTATTATGGTAATGCGGTTTATATTTTATTCATGTGAATAACTTAGGTTGAAATATAATAATATAGTTACATTTATCTGTATTGTTATATATCTTTTACATAAATATATTAGAGTCTAGCAGTGATTTGTATTGACATGTAGTTTTTGTACTTGTATATTGATGTATTTTCTCCGGTAACGGAGGGTTAACAATAATAATAATATACACGAAATGTATATTGGTGTAGGCTAGGGTTGCCATGGAGACAATGAGTAATAAGTGTCCAATGAATGACTGATATCTAAAAGTTAATCCAGATATTAAACAGCTATCCAGATTTCACTATAATTCAACATCAGATTCCATGTACATTCGCTGAACTGCGGTCCCAATTTTAGCTGATAATTCATTTGTGATAATATTGTCTTCACTATCCACATATCCCTAGTATATACTAACATATTAGGCAAGCTACAAGTCAGATATAGCTATAAATGTCTAAGTGTCGAGATTACTATAATTCATGGGGGCCAAGGTTACCGATCCCTTGGTGAGTGCTTCCAAAACTTATGGCAATGTGTTTCCCAATCCCAATGACTGAAACATCACTGATTGATTTTGATATGATGATCTGAAGTCAGGGATTAGTATATTTTTTACATAAGATTAGTTAAGACCACCTCTTTGGCCACATAGATAGAGCATGAGACTATTTACCTATGGCTATGGTCATTCTGTGCGGGGGTTCGCGCCTCGGCCATGGCACTATAGTAAGGGGAGTTTTTCAGGCAACTGGCAAGGTTTTCTCCACCGAACATGCCATTTACTCTACATTCTAAATTTATTTAGAATTAGTCTCCACTGGGAAGCTGTAAATTACAGACCATTTGCGTCTCCCTCATTTGAGGTTGCCAGCCACATTAAAAAGATTGCCATTTCAGCCATTATTAATATTATTACTCTTGTGGTTGGAGGTGCAAATAAAAACATACGGAGCTAATCTTGCACTGTGTCTCTGTGAAGAAACTTCAGTAAGCAATATTATCATGGTGAGTTATAGTACATTAGGAAAGGGATTTATCCAGGACCAGAAAAATATTTCTACATCTCGCTAAACTATAATTTCAATCCACTAGCCCAATCAAAATTCTTACTAGGCAAATAACAAATTACTAGCTATTAAATCTATGATTTTTTTACTAGTCAGAACAAAACTGCACTGGAATCGACAGAGAACACAGGATTGTAAATTTTGGTAATAAAGGCAAAAATTATATGTTGTCCCTTCATCAATATTGTAGTCTACCCATGGATATAAATCGTGACAAGGTGGGATGAATTTGCGTTTTCTCTCTGTACAGTCATAAAATTTGTTATCAAACTTTCATTTTTATGCTTGTTGGAGTACTGGGTCCCTTCATAGGGAAAGCCTGCTGAGGGTGACAAGTGCCTCTCAGAAAATAGGAACGAAAGAGAATTTTTCAATGGAATATAGACATAAAATATGATAATTTTTAGTATTTGATAGCCTCCCAACATCCATCTTGATCCACTACCACATTTATTTTGATGCTATTATATATTGAGGCTTGCACATAATAGATGCAAAACGTTTGAGACAACATAACAAGATAGATGATGAATATTAAATAATATTTGTGTTATTATCATTTACCTTTTAAAAGAGCATGTTCTAAATTCTTCAGAGAAGAGGAGAAATTTAACTAACTGTTAGGATCCAGTGATATATATATATATATATATATATACAGCATACAATTGATATTTAACACTATATTGTTGTGCAGTGATCCCAAGAGAATATGCCTTCACTGTGAAAACCAGAGAACTGAACTCTATGGTACACCATATGACAATGAGTGAATATCGGACACTCTCTAGAAGCATTGTTCCACATAGGTTTGAAACCATTCAAGTACTTTACCTGATAGACTAAAAGTGTCTTTCAACCTAGCGGAGTACGTTTTGATCATGGCTTACCTCGATCAAATTATCAAGATCTAAGATGTGACCATGTCTGTGTCTATATATATTTTTTTTTCACAAAGCTGGAATTGTTTGCCCAACAGAACACATATAGAGTTTATTTTGTGGTTATCAGGAACACAGCAAGGGGTGTTTATTGTCTATTGAAAACATACAGTATAGTTTATGTATGTGTGTAGGACTATCTTCAGATACAGTAATGGTAATAAATAAGTATGTTATAAATTCCTGGTTTGCTTTTATCTGAAGATTGTTTTAATTTTTGCTTTACCTCATTACATTTGGAGGTCGTATGGCCATTTTAGTCCACAATGTGCACATCAGTGGCTATAAAACAATATACATATTGTTGCCATTTGAATGAAAATCACCTATTATATATATATATATTTCACCCAATCAGTTTTTTTGTTGTTATCTACCTTATTTGCAAATAATGTTTTCAGTAAAATACATGGTATTTTTGTGAATAACCTAGTGCATTAGTGCAACAGTTGTGTTCAGCTATAAATACTGAATGTGAATATCTGATCTTAAAGCTTTTCTAAGCCATTGCACATAATTTATCATTCTCTGTTTACAGCTGGTTCTGGTTGAATACAGGTTGATCCTCTGTGTGAGTATAACTTTGATCAAACCTGTAGATAGTTGCTTAGGTCTGTCTTTATCTATATATATATATATATATATATATATATATATATATTTTTAAATATCAGTCACTGTCTGTGTATATTTAAACATCATCATGAATCAGTCATCAGTTCTTTCATCCAATGAAAAACTTTGTTCAAATATTTCTATAGTAATTTGTTTATGTGTGTCTACCAGTCAATCATGTGTCAATTCCACATCAAATTTTTCAATTCCAATTCTTTTTAACTCTTTTTTGGTCTACTACTTTTTACTATGAGTAGGTACTCCAAGTAGTTTATATTCCAAGTAGGATTGTTATGGAAAAAATATTTCTAAATGAAAAAATTAATTTGTGGATTTATTTATTTTTGACTTTTCTAAACATTGAAAGTGGGTAAATTCCTAAATAGCAATATCTCTATATAGATTACAGGTATGCTATGTGGTGGTGTCACAGTGTTGGGGGGTGGAGCCCACAGTATCCAGACTATTTTAATTGGTTAAATGCTCACTTGGGGTGCCACGGTCAGTGTGCATATCTGATATATATATATATATAGGAACCAAAGGATGTTGCCAAACAAGCGATGGCCTTCCCAAACTACAAGCAAGATCATTATGGTTCTAGTATATTGGTAACACCACATGTAAGTGTTAATATTGTAAAAATGGTAAATTAAAGTTTTTGTAGGAAACTTCAATTCCAATTAAAAAGTTCTAAATTCCAATTCCCTTTTTTTTATAAATAATCAATTTTGGAATTGACCATCAATTCTGGAATTGAATTGACCCCATGTCTGGTGTCTACATTGTATTCATTACTGATTCCATGATGGGTTACGGTAAGTGTTAACACAATACGAAGTCAAGGATTTGGGAATATTAATGAAGATGTTTAACTGAACTGTCTGATATTAATTTTATAAGCTTATGTGATTCAGCCAGCTGATGATGTGACAGGCATGTGGATGGAAATATATTGTCCCCACTAACAGATTGACAGACACAGATATTCTTTCTTGGAATATGTCATCCAGGTGCACAAAGTAATTGTTTCTTCTTTTTTTAAAGGAAATGTGACTAGATCACTGAATCAAGATTCTGTACATTGATGGATGGGCTAGCAAGAAAAGACGTTGATATGGCGACATTTCAGGTAGTGCTTGTGTAGCATAATAATATGAGCAGGGTTGGCAAGTTTATAACAAAAACCATGGATTAATACAAAAGCATATTTTTAATATAAATATTGGCAAAGGTAGTTTTTAGAATGACTTAAATTATTAATATGTTATTAATATAATATTGTAATATTAAAATTATTATACAATAAGTTAGGGCCTATTATTATTATGTAAATGTGGCCAGCACTTATCATAAAGATGGCGATTGACGTTTTATGGCCACTTCTGTGCACACGGTAGGCTAAATGGGGCGAATGACCTCCAGAGGTAATGAAGCGAAGTCAGAGATGGAACACCTTTCAGATATGCCCACTCTGAGATTCTAACTCAGGTGGTAGTGATCTGTGGTCCAACACGCTACTCTTATCATAAAGATAATCGAAGAAGAACATGATTATGTTAACTATCAGGTATATTCAGTGTAACAGAAATAAATACGAAATATACAAAATTTAGGGTACAATATTGTCTTCAAATATTAACAGACAATAATCACTTACTGTGTTACTGATCTAACATGTTGGCACTTTGTCTCTGTGCCTGTGAATTTGCATAATTTAATTCTGTTGTATTCATTTTCTTCTATGGAAAGTGTCCTGCATAGCCACATTTAATCCACGATTCCCATTGATTATATTTTGCGTTTGAAAAAATCACTGTGTTGAAACCCAAAGTTCCTTGGTACATGGATCAGCTTAGATCTGCTAAGAAAATTTGGAGAACCTGGTGCTGAACCTCCTTGAGTGTGCGCTTTGAAATATATGAATACACTATTATTTGAGAAGTGTTTCTTACCCACACAGATAGAGGAATGTGGGGGAAAGGTAAAAAGAAACTCTTCAAATTAATGAGGTACTAGACAATTTCTGCTACACATGAACAGTCCATATCTACTGTGGTTTGTGGGTCAGTAAAGCCATTGTAGAACTAAATCGATCGTTCTTGTTGTAGTTTCATTTTTATTAAATATAACAGAATTATTTTGACTAATAGATAAGATTATTTGTAAGGGGAAAGTTGACAGTTTATTTTTGCCTGAAAAATTACATGTTACTGAAAATAAATCATCAAGTTGGGAACATATATATATATATATATATATATATGAAACATACTGTGATCTCACGATTGGTAAAGGAATGTTTTTTTCATATGACATTATGGTTAAACACGACCCGCAAACGGACATTCGCTAGATGGCGCAGTCATCGCAGAAATTGTCAGTTCATGGGAAGTAATTCAAATGTGAAACTTACACAGTTTGCCGGTGCTGAGCAAGACCTATAGAAGAACACTTGGAGCATACTGACCTCCGTGACAGTTACCAGTCTGCTTATCATTGATGTTATTCAACTGAAACTGCCCTCTTGAAAGTGCACAGTGACATTTTGAAAATGGAGTATTTGGTGCATTCTAGGCCGCTTTTTCACCGAAACCAAAGACTCGTATTGCAGACATGAGTATTTTGATGACCAGCAACATGATGAAATTTAACAAGAAAAAGATTGAATTAGTGTGTTTTATTCTTCATCCAAGCAACATATGAAGAAAACCGAGAATTTTCACATTAAGATAGGATCCAGTTATATAAATTGGCATTATATTGGATAATACTCTAGGAATGGAGAAGCAGATTAATTCTAGACATACATCATGTTATTATCAAATAAAAAACATAGTTAACATATGTACATGTAAAACACGTAAGTACTTAAATGATGAGACACGCAAGTCTTTAGTCCAAGCCGCTGTAATCTCTTGATTGGACTATGGAAATGCATTATTATATAAAATCCCCTGTCTCTCTGTCTGACAAACCACCTATGAGTGCAGAACTGGGTTGTACATCTGGTAACACACACTCACAAAAGTGAACATGTAACACCAGGTTTTGTTCCAGCTGCACTGGCTTCCTGTGCATTTCAGATACACTGTACAAGATCCTGTTTCACACATTCAAAGTACTGAGTGGAACAGCATCACTTTATCTAAGCGATCTGATCAATAATTATATATACCAGTAAGATTGCTGTAATCAGAGTGTTGTTCACGTTTGTTGATGCCACACAGCAATTAATGTACAGAGAGAAATATTTCCGAACATCAGATCACAGGTTGAGGGATCAGTTCTTAAAATTCACTTATTTAAATTAGCCTGTTTATAAATTAGTGTATTTATGGATGAAATGTGTTTATCCTATGCTAGTCAGAACATGTCTTAATTATAGCCACTCGAGTTGAATAATGCGCTATATCAACTATTATTATTATTTTGATAAGCTGTCTCAGTGAATCACGTATTTAAGCGAACCAGCTTGATACCTACATTAAAATGGGTCATTAGGTACTATTCACTGTGAACCTCCTGTGGGTTCAGTCATTTAGAATTGGCCCAGTCCATCGTTCCCTATGCCATTAAAAGTAATTATATTCATTGAGCCTTGTTCACTCACCAACTTGTTTTGATGTGATTGTGCTGACAGTCATGTTATAATGATGTTGGTAATATATATGTAGGATATTGGAGCTCATTCTAGCCTAACTTAAAATTGTTTTTAGCCAAATTATTTTTGGCGGGAATTTCTTTTGTAGGCTTTGATACAACCATGTATATTTTTAAAATTAATATTCTATTTGCACCAGTTCAAACGTGGATTAATGTTTTAAACGGAGGCCATACTTTTTCAGAGAGTTGTCCTTTTAGTTGCGAAGTAATTTCAGTGTAGTGAGTCTTCACAGGATCCTTGGATATGAAGCACCACAAATATATTTTCCTTTCTTTCAGATATATAGCCACGTGAACAGTGTATTAAAACCGGAGTTGGTAAACTTCTTAGACGAGTACACCGACAATATCAGAACTACGATAGAAGAATGCACAGGAGCTAAATTTGATCAAGAAATCAATGGCATCACTGGTACATGGAATGAAGTAGCCGAGGCGCACAAGCAGCTGACTGAGCTGTTTGCTTCAAAAACAGCCCCAAAATATCAGTACGAGTGTGACCAAAATGATGGAAGGGGCGTCAGTCGTAGAGATAATGCCGAACTGCATCGGAAGCAGTCTGACGATGACACAAAGAATAGAAGTAAGACACCGGATGCTGATCTCTCATCTGTAATAAGCAACAGTGAATGCTGTAAAAGTGGTATGGAAGATGATGATAGAGGTGATAGTCGGGTATCAGTGCCTGCAACTGGAATACATTCTGCAGAAAAACTGGCTTCAGCCGAAGGTACTTATGGGAGGCATGAACACAGGTCCGATAAGATACCAGTTTCGTTGAAGAACAATCATGATGGCCCCACTTTACAGCATCCAACTGGTGCATATGATGAGATGAGAAAGATCGGTTGGGATGGCACGACGTCGCAAAGACGAGGCAGTGCGAATGGGATGAGAAATGGCAGCCAGGATGATGACACTTTACGGACACTGAGCGATCCCACCAATGAAATGAGAAAGAGCAGTCGAGATGATATCGCCTTACAGCGATTAAGTAATGCAGATGAAATGAGAAAGGACAGTCAGGCTGGCCCCACTTTACAGCAATCAAGTGATGCCAATGAGATGAGAAAGGGCAGTCAGAATGAGAACAATTTACAAAAACCAACCGATGTAGCCCAGGTGAGAAAGGGCAATCAGAACGACAGTACCTTTAAAAAAACAGTTGATGGAAATGAAATGAGAAAGGACAGTCAGAATGACACCACTTTACAAAAACCAACTGGTCTGAGTGAAATGAGAAGGAGTAGTCAAGATAGAAGCACTTTACAAAAACAAAGTGATGCAAAGGGAATGAAAAGGGACAGTCAGTATGTCCCCACTTTACAGCAACCAAGTGGTGCAAATGAGATAAGAAAGGGCAGTCAGGATGGCACCACTTTACAAAGACAAGCTGATGCAAATGAGATGAGCAATGGCAACCAGGGTGACACCACTTTTCAAAAACCAAGTGATCCCAATCAAATGGGAAGGAGCAGTCAAGATGGCATCACTTCACAAAAACCAACTGATGCAGCCCGCATGACAACGGCCAATTGGGATGACGCTACTTTACATCGCACTAGACAAACAAAAACAAACTGTAAGAGGCTCAGAATGAATGAGCCTGAAAATCATCATTGTAAGAGGATGAGAAACTCTCAGATTAACACCACTTTATTTGAGTCCAATGATCAGACTGACCCGAAGCATGACTCACAAGGCCAAAAAGATAGCACGGTCAAAATAGGCACATGTCAGCATCATTCTTGTACATTCAGATCTAAACCAAGTAAGTTTAGACTAGAAATTATCCAGTTTATAACCAAGTATTGCGAAAAGAGATTGGCTGAAGAAATGCAAGATCACGCTTTGTATATTTGTTCTCAACTGAATAAAAAGCTGGCCTTAGTATATTGCTGTGGAGATGACGGAGAAGATGCAGAACACTTTATTCAGATATTTGAAGACTATTATTCAGAAATTGAAGAAACACTTTGCAGTCTAGAGTTGTCATATTGTTCAGAAGGAGGTAATTGTCTGCTGCTAAGAGGGATAAAGTGTGTTATCTACAATAAGGCAGAAGACAGAAGAGCTGTTCTTTGTGAGAAAGATCTTAAACACAAAGTTAGTCGTATCCTAGAAGGGATTCATTCCAGAAATATGTATGAATGTGGCTGTAGATCAGCTTCAAACATCAAAGAAAATGTTGAATTAAAGAACATTCTTCCTGCTGCTCGGAAAAGTTCCAAATCACGAGAATCTTGTGCCGACTCTATTAGTCACAGTATCAAAATCGACCTTGACAGTCGTCCCTACTGGAACCACATCACACAATTTAATGGATCATTCATCGATGAATTTGACAAATTAGTGCAGGAGTATAATGTCAAGCTGGACGAAGATGGAAATAGGCTAGAGCTGAAGGGGCGGTCCATTAAGGATCTGAAGCATCTTCAAAGGTTTATTTGTGAAGAATATACAGTCTCCGTTTCCAAGCTAAAGATGTTGTGTCTAAAAGATGGCAGTGTGAATACTGAAACATTAAAAAATCAATATCCACAGATTTCTGTTGCCAAAAAGAATAGGGATAAGTTAGTCCTAGTGGGAGACTGTGACGTAATTGATAAATTTTTAAAAGAATTTGATATCAGAGTTGAAGACGTGTTGGATATAAAAACTGGAGAGCAAAGAAAAGAAGAAGTGGCAGAACACGGACTCTCACCTGAACAACTAAGACATCATCCTTCTTCAGAAACTGCTGCAACAGCAAAGGAAGAGCATCACAGTTCTCTACCAGAAGAGGCCACTTCAGCTGTAATGTATGTAGTCCCTTGTGGTTTTCTAACCCTAAATAGCATTCAAATTTATATTCACAAATGTGACATCACGAAGCTTCAAGTTGATGCTATTGTCAATGCTGCCAATGAATTTCTTAAACACGGAGCTGGAGTGGCAAAAGCCATAGCTGAAGCAGCTGGTCCTCAACTGGAGAGTGAAGGAAGAGAAATAATAAATAATTTAGGACCTGTTCCAATATCTAATAATGTGATCACTTCAGCAGGAAGACTACCATGTAGAAAGGTCATTCATGCAGTTGGTCCTCGTTGGCCATCTGAACATGATGAAAAGGAAAAGAAACATTGTTTGAAGCTGTTGCACGACACTTTCACCAACATAATACTTACAGCAGACAAAGAACGTTTTGAATCATTGGCTATGCCACCTGTTAGCTCAGGTAAGAAGAGTTTCATCTGTTAATGCTTAACCATAACGATTTGATTAAAACACTGAACTAATTCACCTAAGAGAACAAAATGTTCCATGTTATTGTTTATTTCTAGGAATATTCCGTGTGCCAAAAGATGAAGTTGCAAGAATCATATGTGAAGTGTTAACAACAGCGGATACTAAGTATCTGAAACAGGTACACATAGTGGATATCACAGACCAGGTTCTGCCACTGATAGCAGGTGCATTCCTGAAAAAGAACAAACAGGATTCAGTTATTGATTTACCTCTTGTAATTATCCTTAATCAGGAAGAGTGTCAAAAGGGGACCTTGCTGATCCACAACAGAGTCAAGGTTTATATTTCTTGCAATGACATAACAAAAGTGAAGGCTGATGCCATTGTGTGTTCAAATGATGTAAATCTATCATCTTCTAGTGGATTAGCAAAGAAGATAGCAGACTTATGCGGGAAAGACTACAGGAAACAATTGGAACAAGCTGCAAAGAACAACAATCTTCGTCCAGCAGATGTTTTTTGTTTAAGGTCAGACAAACTTGGTTTGGTGATAAATGCTGTTGTACCACGTCTTAAATCACTTCTAATAAAAAGAAATTATGAAGATGGGGCCTTCAAGGAACTACTGTCTGCTACGTTCCATAACGCAATTGACAACGCTAATAAACATGAAGTTTCTTGCCTGGCAATATCTCCTCTTGGTTCAGGTAAGTCATCAAAAGAAATAAACATCAGTGTAAGTTGTGGCATTACCGATTTTGATATCACAAGTTCATTTTATGCAAGGTGATAATGTTTACACACTTCAGGTGTATATATTGTATAAAAGGTTTATACCACTGCTGTCATGTTTACCGTTTAATGGTCATTAGAGAACCTTTCTGTTTTCTTCCACTATCACTAGTAGTCCTCGAATTAGAAGCTAGCTATTGCCTATATTAGCAATATCCAATTCTTGTGCCTACTCGCATCCACTGCATGCGTTTACTGACCAAGTATGCACAGTAACAATATACTCCCATTCAAGGACCTTCCCCCACCCAGTAACATTATCAGAGGGGAGACCACCCAGGTGAGTGGAGGGGTAGAACAGGTGTGAAGAGTATTCATAAATTAAGACCACACATGTATATTATTGTGTGTGTGTGTGTGTGTGTGTGTGTTGCAAATAAATAGATAATAATATTCAATATGTGTGGGCATTGCTTGGATATTTATGTGGTTATCTCCGTATGTTAGATTAATAAAATAGGTGAACAAAAAAAACTGGGAAAATAACAAATTCATTTTCCAGGTCATGGAAATTTCCTTGAAATTTTCCAAATCTGGAAGCGTCCTGCAAAAAATATTGCCTTGCCTGTGAAAAATTCCACTTAGAACAAAAAACGTCTGTGAATAAATATTATGGCTGTAGAAGAAAAAGCGTACCGGTACATAGTCTTGATATCCCATATTAGTTAAAATTTGAATAAAAGGGAGTGGATCAGACAGCTAGAAGGGATGAGAATGAGGCTGTACCGTACAAATGTCAATAATCAATCATACTTTGAATAAATATGTTATGCTTTTTTGCACATATCTTGATTTATTGCCTTTAAATCTTGTATACGTTTTCCTGGAAAATTTTAATTTTGTCCTGGAAATGTCCTGGAAAATAATATTTGCTTGGCTGTGGGAACCATATAAAGATAGTCAAGACTTTATTTAAAGAAGAAGTTATTTAAACAAGCTATCACCAATCATAAATCACTTCACATTATAATGCCCACTCTTTCAATTTTTACATAACCAAAACTTCAGTGTATTTACATTAGCACTATCTTATGCATGTGCTGGGAATGACTTGATATTGTTTAGCACTCTCTGGCTGAACACATCTTGTCTCCCTCTTGACGTCCAGTAGGTAGAACTATATTGGCTTAACTTCGTAGATGGCCTGCTGTATAGCACATAGATAATTGTCATAGGTGTTGGCGTTTGCACAGCATCAGATGGAATCAAATAATAATTTGTAGACTATCAGGTGTGTGCTTGTTATTTCCTAAGAACTGTTGTGCACACGATTGAGCAATCTCTGGTTCTGTGTAATTGGGAAAGTCTTGAAATCTGTTAATTCTTTCAAGTATCTTGGTCACATCAATGAGCAAGCTTACATGAAGGCTAAAGTAAGATAACTTTGTGTTTCTGTTTGTGCTCTTCCCTGGTTTACAACATTTCGTTCGCATTATTATGAACTAATGTATATTTGAATATATATATTGTGCTATAATATAAAGATGAGCCATAATTTCTTTGAAGGTTACTCCGAACAATGCTTTTAGATGATTTGGCAATATGGAAAGTGTAGTCTGTAGTGTGTCTCAAATATTTGTTCATGACAGAATTAAGACTTTGTTCTAGATGCTATTAGCTTAATTACTGTTGATTCATATTTTCTTCTCTGTGACTGTTTCTGTCGACAGCTCCAATCTCTTTGGCTGTATTTGTCCACATGTCTAATTCCAAATAATATGTAATATTTCCTTAATCTTGAATGTTTTATGCATTTTCCCTGGCTGGCCTCAATCGAGTTTACCGCGGCATGTTGCGTAACTCAAATTTAACATACCATGTTTGTGTTTAGAATCAATTAGTAATCTTTTGGAGTAAAACTAGTTAGATGTTCCATCACATGCTTAGCCTCCGAGCTCCAACGGAAAGGCTCTTGGCTGAGAAAACTCTGTTAATAGACATGATTTTTCTCTGTGAAATTGACGCCTGTCTCTTCTTACAACTATTACACTTTATTACTGTGTCAATTGAAATAATCAATGAGAAATGCAGATGTCGATCAGCAAATTGGCAACAACTAATATTTTAATACATAAAATCATTAGTTGTTGAATAAAGACAAATACCAAACATGTTTGTATAAGATTATTACACGTAATAGAAATCACTAATTGAAAACTAAGTTTAAACTTCTTGATATTACTGGTGATAATTTTCTAAAAATATAGCAATTAATCAGATACTTTTCAGAAGTATCTGGATGAGGATACATTCTTCATTTTCCAGATATATCTATTAAAGATAAAATCAAAACACTTACGTTAGATACCGGATACTCTAAGTCTGATGCTGCCATTCTAAATTTAAACATTACCATTTTTGTTCTAGATCAGCAAGCAGTACCTAACTCGTGGGTACCAGAAATACTGAGTCAGGCACTAATAGATACCCTAAGATCAGACAAACAGATACAGGAAGTTCACATTGTTGATATAGACAATACAATTTTGAAACCTATCAGGAAAGAGCTGGAAAAACATAGCAAATATGTGCACTATTCATCTGGTGTCGAAGGCAACCCGCAGTCAAGTGCCTCTTTAAGACGTGAGCAGGCAACAGGAAGTGTTACTGGACAGTCAAGAATTAACAGATCCGTGGCAGACAATGATGGTTCTGATGTAGATCTGGTGGCTGGTCCTAGCAAAGCTGCCAATGATGAAGATGAAAAGCCAGTTGTATTTAGCAGCAGCTATCGCAGGAACGGGAAAATACGTGGAAAAGAAAACAGCCACGAAACTGCTAGTACATCATCATCATCATTCTTCTTCGCCAGCATCAACGGATAATTCCTTGTTGCCAAGTCAGAAAGAAAATGTGAACAAATCTCCTGACACCTGTGTTATATGCATGAATGCGCCACCTGATAAGCCGAAGCAGCTGCCTCAGTGTAAGCACACATTTTGCACAAGTTGCATAGATGAATGCTTCAAAAAATGTGGTCCAAAGTGTCCCAGCTGTGGTCAGTTGTATGGAACTCTTACAGGAAGCCAACCCAGAAATGGACGAATGACAGTACAAAAAACCCGTTATTTACGTCTTCCTGGATTCAAAAAATATGGCACAATTGTTATAGACTATGATATACCATCTGGAACACAAGGGGCAAGTATTGTAGTTAATAGCCATTTCTATTTAATTTATTAACCCAGTTGGTTAGGAATGTTTTCTGACCTCCTGTAGTTTTTCCAAGAATGTCTACAAAGAATCTAGAACACCTCGTTTTCTTTTTGTTTCTGGTCATTTGTAAATGAACTGATCTTTATTCTGCAACATGAGCCAACAGTCTTTAATTTTAAGCTACTAATGAAAGTGAACGTTACATATTAAAGTAGCCGTATCCTAATCGCTTAAAATAGCAACTATGGTTACTGACGGCAATGTTAAAAGAAAGTGGTTTTCTTTAGTCTGAAATGGTAAATAATGCAAGCAGTACTGAATGTGTTCAAAATGGTTGCTGCCGACGTTTATGAAACGAGTGCCTTCTGAAATGGTGACAGTTCTTAATTCTTATCGTTGTTAGGGTTTCACCGATGTAATATATACGAGCCGCATTGAAAAACACTTCTTTTAGATCGTGTTGTAAATATGTATCTTTTGAGTGTATGCCAATGTGGCAGAAACAAATCCGGCGTAAAATATTTGATAATTTTGTCTGGAGTAGCCAGAACATCCACATCCTGGCAAGTACTATACAGGAACACACAGGACTGCCTATCTCCCAAACAACGATGAAGGCAACAAGGTACTAAGATTGCTGCATAAGGCCTTTGATGCTCGCTTGATTTTCACTGTTGGTACATCATCGACAACTGGAATCGATGATTCAGTAACTTGGAATGATATACATCACAAGACGGCCACATATGGAGGACCACAAAGGTAGTAATAAAATCATTGTATTTGTTTTTCCCTTTGTTGTACATGTACATTAACATTTAATGTATGTACTGTTTAATTGCACACACACACAGACACCTATACATATGTGTGTATATATATATTATATATATATATAATAACAATTGTTTTTAATGGATCAACGCTGAATATCCTTTGTTACAATGTATTGTTTATTCTGAATTATTAGTAGTCCAAATACAATAGAACAAAATCCTTGGTTGTTACCTGGACAAAGGCTTTCTGGAGACTCCTCCTTTGAATTTGGACACTTGTTCTAAATTGGGGGGAACTATTGAAATTAACCAATGAGAGCATGTCTGGATTCTCTACGTCACCTAGCCAAGCATTGGTGTGACAGCAAGACTAGCGGCAAAGAATACAGAAGACAATTTGAATAATGAACGGTTGGAAGATGTTATTTAATTTAAACTTGGGAGAGGTGTCCAAGTAGCATCCAGTCCTGGACTGTATCAAAATATTAAGTGATAGTAATACAAGTGTATATAATAATACAAGTTAGTCAATACTGATTAATACAAGAATTCTGAATATTAAAATAATACAGTAATAAAGACCTTAATATCTAATAATTATACAATGAAGCTGATTAATATTTAGGCTCTGTCATAATATATATATATTCTTTTTTTTAGATAGTTAAGATCTATAGACTTTATGATTACAAAGCACTTGGTATTATATCCAAACACTAAATATGTAATAAACTCAATAACACAAAGCAGATAATGGTGATTTTAAGTACATGTAGTAGTTGATGGTTACGTGAAAAAGATCAAAAGATACTGCATGTATGAATAATGTGGCTGAAGATTATCACTTTGTGAATTTTGTGCTTTTAATTTTCCTTCACTCAGAGTAAGTGTTATATGACCTTGTACAATTTGCACTGAAAAGTGAATGAATCTGCAGCTAAAGATTTATAGAAGTCTGTATTTGGTTTAGTATAATTAACAAACATTAAAAAAAGTCCTAAGAGTTTGTGACTTGGGGTTAGAAAATGTATTACGGCTTAACTGGTGTACATGTTACAAATTGTATTAGACTGGTATTATGGTATTAAAGACAGGCTGGTAATATGGTATTAAGGACAGACAAGTTCAGATTTCGGTTTTCTGAAAACAATGACCATGGTAAATGAATGGATCAGTTCGGGTTCTGTTTATAGACATAATTTAACCTGGCATGGACAAGTTACAATGTGTGTATCTGTAAATATATATATATATGTATGTGTGTGTAAATATATATATATATATATTATAAACATTTCAGCTTTGGTTATCCAGACCAAACATATTTACAGCGAGTGCAAGAAGAGTTGGCATCTAAGGGCATCAAGTAATATTAAAGCAGGTACGTTAATTATTTTATTACAAAGACAAACGTTTAACAAATATGCTTTCCAATTCCTCTAACATCGACTTGTCTGAGAATACCAAATGTTCAGATCATACTAATCCAAGAAATTCAAGTATCATCAACCATTAGTAACAATCGTCATCAACATTTGGTTCTTCTCCGCATAATGTGTTTATTCTAGTGTTAATAATTAATGGCAATACAATATTAATGTAGAAAATAGAACAACAATTTTACCTTAAGGTTTATTTCATTTTATAGGCGAGTACAGCAAGCAGAAAAGGATAATGATGGAAGTTTCAACAGGTTGCATTTTCTATGCTATTTCGTCATCAGAAATCTGCTAAGGAGCTGCATCATGTTACACGAATGTGTTTTTGATACACCTAAATAAGATGTATCATCATCATCTCGGCTGCTCTTATCCGCAGAGGTGGGTCTGGTACTTGCAACAATTACTGTGCACGCGTAATATTTGTAAGATAGCAGTGATAAATTTGTGATAGCTTTCTTATGTTATCTCGCTTTGTTTTAAATACATCCTAAAACCTGGCAGCAAATTATTCTTGTTTTTCTTATATGTAGAGATTGTTTTGGTTGCTGCAGCAACTATTATGCATGATTAATATTATTTATCAGTTGGCAATGAATAGGTTTTTATCAGAGCATTAATAAAATTTAGCATTGAAATTCATTAGCTTGCTATCTGTTTTTAGCGAGACACCCAAATTTAAAATCTTTCGAAACAATATGCCCTTATAAGGAAATTTCTAAATTAATCTGTTTCCAGTAAAATTACTGTTAAAGTACAACTATTGTCTTTATTCATTTAAGCTTCCAATTAATATTGTAATAAAACACCATTGTGTGGATTACTAGCACTGCATGTTGTAGTTGTTCTAATGAATGTAATCTTTTATTGATAGATAGAAAGCATCTTCTGAATATATATGTCTGTGTAAAACCATTATTTTAATGACAGTAACCATATTCCAGAGTTTGATCCATATTCATGTATTAGATGGATGTGTACTGTATATATATATATATATATATATATATATGTAAGACGTGTTTAACACAATGTGTATACTTTCATGTGTTTGTTACCATAAATTAGTTATGTAATGTTTACATCTACAAACAAATCAAAAGTGGATGTACTGAATACAATATTTGTAACCAAATAATTTATTTTATTTTACATTAATACAAATGTATGCACAGCCGTGATAGTGCAGTTAGTTAGAGTGTACGACTCTTAGCTAAAGGGTCGCTGGTTCGAGGCTCTGCAGTGCCGTCACATGGTGACTGGTTCACTCACCCACAAAAATGAGAACCTGACAGGACGTGAGGGCTATGTGTTTGAGTAACGCTTTGTGCCTTTAATGGCAGAATCCATTGTATGCTCCCTTGGGAGTTGAGATATGTGTTGGGTTTAAACAGGGATAATAATACTGTACAGCTTCTCAGAACTGGGTTACCTGGTTCTGGCACTTTATAAACATGCATTATTATATATATATATTATATACTCTCTTAACACCAAAATGCAATTGCATCTGATTAAAGTTAACTGCTACTGAAATTTAATAAATTTATGCAATGAAGTTGTTATAACCCTATTTTAATAAGCTCAAGAGTTAATTAAATTGTAGATAGATAGCTAGATCATTTAAGTCTAACTTTGTGTACACACTACAATATTTGCTTTCAAAGTTATGATAATAAAAGGTATCGATAAACCACTGTTTGAGTTATGAGACATAAAAACTGTGGTAATAAATACAAAAATATGTTGTCTTTATATTACGAAAATCATAAATATCACAGTGTTAATGTTGCACTTATTAAACTTGCCTTCTATGCACGATACTGGCTTTAAAACTAACAGGATGACAGTTACTTAATAGATAGATAACTTATCTTCATCACCCAAAACATTATGAATAATTCATATAAAATAATCATACAATGTTTATTTTAATCAAATATGAAACGCATATCCTCAAAATCATGTGTACAATGGAAGCCAGTTCTGCATTTGCAGGCATGGGGCTATGTTTCAATCCCAATAGGTACTACCCCACAACTAAACCAAGCCAAAGGAGATCTGTCGCTCCTTGACATAATGGTTTCTAACTGGTTCAGTAGTAAATTTGTTTAAAACATTTATACATCCACTTTCTACCACATCCTGGTGGTGCATCATATTGCTTAATTTGAGCATCTCAGTCACATACATTATATCATGACATTGATAAGTCAAGTATATTCAAGACTTGTTGGATGTTAAAAATAGTATTTACATCATTCAAGTGTTGTATTTGAACAGAACATGTACATTTGTTGAAGTGATTTATCCAATTATGTGTGTTGTTATTGGCTTCCTGTGTTGAATACATAAATAGTTAACTTGCAACCCTTTTTCGGTGTAATTAACTAATCTACACTATTGGCTACAAACAGATAATCATTTGATAGATGGCTCCCAACCAGCATTTCACATGAAGTATCTACTGCTGTGAATATTGTTGATGCAGTAATAGATCTTCAAACCTCAAATAGCTCTATTTGAGGCGTGGTCAGTGGTATTTAATATTATATTAAGCCACTTAATTAATATTTGTTTTCCAGAAGATTTACATTCATAGCTTTATCGCAATTAAATTACACACTATGGCAGGATGTCATTTATATTTTTAAATACTGCAGATGTACGCGAGCAATAAAAAGCTGTATTATTTGTACAAACTATTCCTCACTTATGTGCTGCACAACCAAATAAACGAATAGTGTATGTGCTTGTGTACTAATCAGTACTCTCCAGTTTGTTTTACAGATCCGAGATATGAATTTCAAAAAGATATTGAGGATGGTCAAGAAATTTTCTGTAAATATCTATTGAGAGTTGCTAGGAATAGACAGATTGCATTGTAAATAGACAGATTGCATTGTAAATAATATGTATGTTGTGGAAAATGACTATCACTTCCTAATCATGGATCCATTGAATAAGAATATTAGACAACAGTTCATTTCAAGAGATCGTATTGGCAGCTCACCTCCATCATTTAATGCCCTCAGACTCCTCTAGTCTGGCAAAATAGGTCTGTATTGAACCATGAGCACATGGCCTAATGTGCTTTCATAAACAAATACTCGGGTCATCCAGTCAGATATTACTGCAGGTGCCCGTGTCTCAGCTCAAGTCATATGGTGATTGTGCATCTAGTGTTGCCGCCCCCACTTTGTGGAATAGGTTCTTGGCAGATATTAGAAATGTGTTGTCTCTTGAAAATTTTTAAAACACACGTATTCAAGGTCGCTTTCACAGATAAATAATTATCTTTCAAATCATTACAGGTTTTTTTTACAGAAATATTATTTGTACAGCGCCTTTGAATGGCTCCTGCTAGTAAGGGTGCGTTATTAAATATACATTAATATTATTATTACATTTAATATATTCTTGCAATTACAAAACAGTCATTAATGATAGGGAAAAACAATCAACAGACAATGGCACCTCTATAAATTTGACTTTTGTTGTTAAATTCATACTATAATCAGGGTTGGGGCGATTACAGGACCAAGGTAATCGATTACGATCACCCGAGAATAATATGGTTATATCACTTATGATTACATTGTAAAGTAATCATGATTACAATCATGAATGCAATGTATATCATACAGACATGAATGCGATTCTTCATCAATATTCATTCAGTTACACGTATAATACCGATATAACTACTAAATAAAACACTGGACATTTCTGGTGATTTGACATGTATAAAGACATGAAATTAATTATTTTAAATACGATATTAATTTTAATGACATGGCAAACGTTACTAATTTCTTGTTTTACACTGGAGCTATCACAAGGAAGACAGCTACAAAAAACATCTCAGAAAGATTACGACTATAGAATGACCATAACAATATTTGATTACGTCCTAAATGGTAATGTATATGAAGGAACAACACCGAATCCATCTATTTTCATCTTGTCTGCGAAAATATGTACTGTTGCATGGCAACTGTTCCCCGGCTCAGTGTCCACAACACCGGGGAATGTTATATGACTTAGACCATCGTTATCTCGGGCGAAGCTTCCCGAATGGTCATGGCCCGCAAAGTATGCGAGGATGCACGAACTGTGGCAATGTAAAACTTTGGTGACATCGCCGTGATTCCAACATAGACAGTAAGCATCAGCACTATCAGTGTATATCGGATTGTGACCTGCAATTGAAAGAAAACAAAAAGCAATCACGCAAATAGTTCAGAACATTGAAATGGAAATAAATGGTTGCTTCCAACAGGAAAAGGCAGCCCCATAAATATTCGAAATCGAACTTGCACACTCTTAATAAATCTATGTGGAACAGTGATTTATAAAGTGATAATTCATTTACACAATTTATATCTATAATCAAACTGAGTTAAAAGGAATAAACTGACACTTTGAACCTTGGTAATTAAATTTAATCTCGTGTATAAATAAAAAAGTGTAATCTAATCTATTAATTGAAATTTTTGTAATTTCAAACTGAATGATTTCAACGTGCAAACTGTATTTTGCTCCTATCTGCTAGCAAACTGTGATCATCGATAACAGACTTGGCAACTGTTTAAATTGATATTTGTATTGTGTAAAAGAACCACACACACACACACACAGATATATATATATATATAGAGGATGTTTCATTCAATTTTCATAGTGAGAAACCATTTGGCCATAAATCCCAGGTATGATCAGTGCCATGGCTAAATAAAGTACACACTAATTTACTTGGCCGATTGTAAACATTTGTTTGCAGTTAAATCATTAAGAATGCAGACTCCAAAACTGGGACTGAGTCATCCTCAAAAGATAAATAGTCAACAAAGATGGCAATAGTTTTCTCGGCTTGCTAAAAAATAAATCACAGAAATAGTGATACAATCAAATATTTAAACACGTCTTCTGACAAAAATCTATATTGGTCTATTTAATCCAGCGGGCAGTCAGTGAAGATCAAAACTACAACTTTAAGTGAAAATATTGAGAGTTTGGCATAAACAATCCCACTTCGAGGTTTAATCCTCGGTTTCATCTTTCTATTTCTTCGCTAAGAGTTCTAACAGCAGCCCCTATTCAGCAAACAACTGACATGTTTATATATGGATTCCATACGAATAATTCTGTAATATGCATATCGCGTCCTGTTGTGCTTTTATTCCTGGAATCAGCCAAACTTTAATGCTCTCTGATTCAAGCATCACTTTATGATAGCCATTTGCATATAACAAATCTGGGGAAGCATCTTGTAAAACACAAGTGTGAGTTGGATTTCGACCCACAAGTTGGAGGTTTTCAATGCAGCACTTTAACCCCTGTGCCATTGATCAAAAGTTTGAAATACTGTAGTGACCATAAATCAATTAAGACCCTAATATTCATCCAGGACGTTTTATAATACCTTCATCCTTTCAAAATATCTGGTCGTTATTTATTCCCGAACAAAACAGTTAAAAAGGCATAGATTAAGCTGGTAGGCAATGTAGTGCTCAAACTTGTGAAAAACTTACTATGGAAATGTTGATACTATCCTAGAACTGGTAAAGTACAATATGTCACCATTACTTCAGACAGTCAGCTTCATGACCACCAATTTCAAATCTCAGCGTGGGCAAATCTGAAGGGTGTTTAATCGTTCTTTTTGTCTCGTTACTTTTGGGGGGGGGGGGGTTTGGTCTACCATGCTCAGACAAAAGCGGCCGCAAAACACCAAACTTTCCCTCTACTGATTAAAAAAATATTAAACCACTAAACACTGGAAACAGAATTAAAACACGTTTTTAAAGATCACCTGCCACAACAACCTTCTCCTGCCTTCTCTCTGCTTCAGAAAGTGTTTGTTCTAACCACTTGAGCTGCCTCTCAGAGACAGCTCCATTATACGCAGCATACATGCAAACATCGGGCGATAGACCTGAAAAGGAAGTCCATAATATATTGGGACCTGACTTTGTTAGAAGTAACTTTATGTGTATAGCACTGATATGGACTTAAAGAAACTGTAACATGCTTTTATTTGAATAACGAATAAATTAATCTTTATTTACAATTACAAGGACATAACCTGTACATACAACAACAACAAGTCTGCATAAATAGTTTTTTTAAACATAAACGGAAACTGAAGGATCAACGCATCCACTTACCTGATGAATCATTCATATCCTCATTCTGATTGTACTGGCGAAACAACTCTAGCGTCTGTTCGTATTCAGATGAATCAGTGTCTACACCTAAAAGTGATGTGTCAAATGTGTCCAGTACAATTACACGAAATCCACCAATTGGGGAAAACGTATAATAGTTTTTACCACGAGGATCCGACGTGACTCCAGGTGATAAATAGCTGGATTGTATTTTTGTGTCTTTTAGCAATTCCCGTTTAAAGTTGTACAATTCATGATTGCCAGTAACATGATATACCGGACACTTCAGCTGAGAAAATATCTGTGTTATTTTTTCTAGCGACTTTCTGCTCGCACCAGACGTACTTGCATTGCAGCCATCAATTATATCTCCCAGTTGTAGTACAAAGTTAATCTGACCAGGAGCCGTATTCCAATGTTTCACAGCATCACCGAGGATGAAAACGCTGTTTCTGAAATACCGTACTTTGTCTCCAGTGTAATTCAGACCATTTGGCGTATCAGCATACTGGATGTCAGTAATAATACCGAAGCTAATATCCGGTATTTCCATTCTGCAGCCACTTAATTTGGTAGCCTCTTATCCTGTAATACCTGTTATAAAATAGTAATGGTAACAGAGGATCAAGATAATTAAATTTCACAAATGTCATATTTTTCTACAATCACTGAAAAGGTATCCAGTATGATTACTTCAACAGTATATATATATATATATATATATATATTATATTGTACACACATAAACAAGAATGGGTTTTCAAGAGTCAGGTTTGTGACACTAAACGTACATCTTCTATGTAATTGGGTCAGGATGTAAGCACTCTGAGTGAATGATGAGAGATTTACGATGAACGTTTTTGGAAAAGGATATTTTTGTTTGTAACAAGATGAGCAGAGAAAACATTCCTTGGACTTAAATAACAATGGGATTTATACCTTTCTGGACTATAGTCATACATCACATAAAAAAATCATACATTTTTGAAGACATTTCTAAAAATCCCACATAATATCTTAACAGCTCATTCATAGTCCTGAAAATATTGTTGGAGCAATACAAAAAACAAATTGGATTCCTTGCCCATATCCGATCCAGCTGTCTCTCCGGCTGCGTGATTAGAATGATCAACGAGCAAGTGAAATCTAATGCCATATCACTGCGTTGTGATGTCAAATGGTATGTATACACTGTTTGAAAAGTAATGTATTGTTATGGAACTGGGATAACTATAAAAGCATAAATACATTCTTTACATAAATATTTTGGCATTGCGAATATAATTATAAAAGCATGGTAACAGTTACTGGACCCTATGCCCATGGTACATATGGACACTACTGATTGTGTGTTTAGTGTTGCAGCCCCCACTTTGTGGAAATTTTAAGTCTCTTCTAAAAACACACCTATTTAAGGTCGCTTTCACAGATAAATAATTATTATCTTTTAAATCATTACAGGGTTTTTACAGACATATTATTTGGGGTATTATTATATTACATATTATTTGTACAGTGCCTTTGAATGGCTCCTGCTAGTAAGGGTGCTTTATTAAAGATACATTATTATTATTACTACCCTCGAGATGCTTTCTCCATCTCTCAATATAATAATATTATTATTCAATAAAACAGAATAAACTAAATGAATACATGCAATAAATAGTGTTTTAACAGTTTTATGTACCAGCATCATGCTTTAGCAATTACTGTTGATCAAAAGCATGAACTATGATAGTTTGCCTGGAGAATCGTCAAATGCATGATATTCAAGTTGGTGTTTCTGAGAACTATATATTATATAAATGGGAGAATCAGCATCTGACAAGATTATGATAATGCAACACCTGCAACACCAACTAGAGAGAAGTTGTACACATCACCTAGAGTGATGTCAACCAACTGATCTGACGTACAAATTTGAAATTTCTATGTGTTCACGTCTGCCAGTGAGCATATTTCACAGATGGGTCAGGTACATAAGCAGTGTACTTTAGTAAAATTAATCTAAATTTTGCCAAGTAAAAGATGAAGTACAAAGTAATTTTTATCATTTATGAAAATACAAAAGGCAAGAATATCATGCAATCATTATTTAATCTATATTGGCATATTAGCATTTACAAAACATACATCAATTTGCCAATGGTATATAATTATAGAATACTTCTGAAAGGTTATACGTGCACATGAACATGAGATTTCCTTTTGAACAGATTGCACTGAATTGTAAATGAGTGGTTGCATTGGTTAGCCAGGGAGCTAGTTACAGCTGCCTGAGGGGCTACTTTCTACTGATACAAAAATCCTCCAACACAGATAATACACGGATTCTATCCTAAGATCTGGAAATCTACATTGCAATATCCCACTAGCTGTCATAGTGTGTATACAGGACCATTATTCTAGGATTAAGACAAGAAATCTTATTTCTGGTTACACTAAACATATTTAATTCGTTCAAACTTATAACATGGCTATATTTGACTCAATGAATACATTTGCCTCAACATCAATTGTTTTCTTTAGTATGGCAATTCAAGATCACCATGTTTTGTCAAACTATTGATATTAATATCCAGTGTAAATTCCAATGCCTGACACTCAAGATTTCAGTAATGTTGATGATTGCAAACATGACTTGGTGTGGTGGGTATTGTGGTCCTTTGTTCTGTGTACATGTCGTCTAGAGATAGGTTTCTTGGCCATCTTGACAGCAACATCTAGATCTGCATGTCTGATGTATTCTACTGTATCTCTCACATTGACATTTACCTTCATGTCCAGTAGTGGTGTGGTCCTATTATATAACAAACCCAACAGCTGACACAGTCCAAATAAACTTTAACCATCACATACTGTTATTTATGTAAAATCATACACATTCTCCCCTCACTTGTTCTTCATAGCTTTATATTTCACTATATAATATCCAGAATATATTATTGCAATATTTATAAATCAGGAATATATATAATTATCATCTCACAGACCACAAAAAGGCTATAGCACCTAACTTATCACATGGTTCCCACAGCCAAAGAAATAATATTTTCCAGAATAAAATTACCATTTCCAAGACAAAGAAAACAAGATTTAAGGCTAATACATCAAGATATGTGTGAAAAAGCATATATTTAATCAAAGTATGATCGATTATTGACATTTTTATGATACAGTCTCCTCCCCACCCAATTCTAGTTGTTTGATCCACCCATTTTTATTTAGATTTTAACTAACATGGGATATAAAGATGTACCAGTACACTTTTTCTTCTACAATTGAGGTTTTCTTACACAGGCATATTTATTCGCAGGATTTTTTTGTTCTAAGTGGAAATTTCAGTTTAGTAGGCTAAATGATAGGTCACCCTTAGAACATATTATTACTCCCCAGTTGTATGAAAAATATTTATCATCAGTGTCCTGACCCAATGAAGTCAATCTCTGACATTTACTGACCTAGTCCTAGATTGTACCAACAGTTGATACATTGATACAAGCCTATAGTAAATACATCTATGAATCACTAATTTTAGATACAGCTGGGACTTTGCTCTTATGAGGTGGCATTTACAGATTTGTGTAGACAACAGCAGTATCAAAATATTTAAACAAAAGTGTCAAGAAAAAATGGTATTTGGCAAGTCCAAATCAGGGTTGGCTGATAAAAACCACCCCTGGTTTTAACCAGTTAAAACCACCCTGGTCAATCATCAAAATGTTGGTCAATACAAGATTGTTGTTATATGATAGATTCTGAGCAACAAATATAATTAAAAATACATAAAATACACTCTATTTTATGTATTGAAACATTTGCTGAATATGTTTCATATATTTCTGTTAATTAAGCTATAATATTTAAACAAAGATCGTTTTGTCAATATTTTGTATTAAATTAAAATAGAGCATGCTGACATTGCAGAATATAATAACAAATAAAAGTGAGTCTGATAATAGATAGTCCTATCTCATTGATAAACATTTATGTTCACCAGTCTATCTCTTCTTTCCCAGAGAGAAATTGGTAGCACATAACTGGTGTAGCAGTTTTCTGCTTTCATTTAATAGCAGCTGAGCTGGCTTGTCACGACATGAGATTCTGTCCTATAGTACACATATCAGAACTGACAGTGCCTGATCTTTGAACACATGACCACCACACTATAGGATTTAAGTCTTGGTTGAAGCAGATTAACGGAGTAATTAAGGCTCTAGGCAATGACAAAGAGTCTGACATAAAGTTCCGAAAAAAGATCAACCGTGATTTGAACAAATAATGACTACAATAATGTGCGAATGATTTTTGCAAATTAATGCCCTTTAGTTTAAACATGTTCTTGTATCAGTATATAAATTATAATGTCACCTTATAAAAAGGTATTTTTCAATTTACCAGTTTTAACCAGTATTTTAACAATACTCTTATTGACTGGTCTTTTGCTAACCCTGGTCCAAATACTTTTATAGCCAAGTACAGACTACAGTACTTCAGGTAGTAAAATATGCTACTAGTACTATTTTTACTAGCACAATTAAAGTACTAATTTTGGCAAAATACAGAATAAATTAAATTTGACATGTTTTCTGAATGTTTACATCTAGATCTACTTCTAGTAAGGGGGCTTTACTAAATATACATTATTATTATGAGTTAGGGAGTTAGATCTAGTCTATTTAGTTATGACTTACTTGGTAAGTTACTATTTTATCTCCAATCACCAGTCCAATGTGACGGTTCAATGTCACCTATTCAATGTGAATCAGTCAATCACCGTGTTTTTTTATCACATGACTTGTCAACACCTTCTTAGGCTTCTAGATCTAAAAATGGTACCTGTGTAGTGTGTATTTGAAGTAAAATTATAAACGATATTACGTCAATCATAAACTAAGAAAGGATAAGCTGCATTAAACTATTAAGCAATTTGCGAAAAGAAGTAGATCTATTCACAGCGTAAAAACAGCTGAGATACTGACATCTATCTGTTTATTTTAGATCTAGACTAGAGTCTAGAAGCTAGGTCTAGACTAGACAGTAGACTAGATCTAGAGAAGTCTAGAATAGATCCAGTATTTATTTTATGATGACCTAACGGCTAACTATAACCGTAATAACGGCTTTGTTTATGATTAAGATAGTCACATAGTGTATACTAGTATTTGGTTAGATATGACAGTATGTGTATTACACTGATTGTATAGGCACAATAATATATATTACTCATTGATCACCCGACGTTGTAATGGCGTATTTTATCTGTAGATCTATAGACCTCTAACAGAAACTACCACCACAGCATTTTATCGAAAACAAACCGTCATCTTTATAATATGTCCGAAGTGGGGATTCCAAAGTATTGTTGTTATTTACAGTCGTCAGATGGCAGCACAATTGACAACCATTCCATGACTGTTCATTTCTGTTGGCTGTTGCTATTTATAATCATCAGATAATAGTAACAATGTATTCCTACACACTTTAAGATTATAATTATGAGAGCTGTGACGGGTTTGTCCATTGCCTCACTCACACAAATAATTGCATTTAATGACAATATACATACCAAAACAGAAGTAACCCTCATAGAATTATATATAACACGACGTATATATATATATATATATATATATATATATCTGTAGTATCCAATACTAATTATGCATAAACTGGTAACGGTCATGAAATCTGCTACTCCATCCCAGAAGAAATTAGCTCAATGAAAACTATTAAATTCTTCAACATGCATATAAAGAAGCACCGTATTAATAAATATTAATATTGATGACGCTATCAGACTGGCCACGGTGTTCGTCCCCACGAATCTCATCAACCAGTATATTGCGCATATATGATGTAATATGTCCCGACTGCAAGGATACCATTTAATTATAGATTACGGCCCATGTTGAAAACGGCCCATTGAATACGGCCCATTTCGAATTCGGACCACTGCATTATTGTCTATTGAGTATTGTTGTCAATCATTAATTGTTAACTTTAATTGTTTACCGGTCATATCATAATGACATCGTTGACCACACACATATTTATATATTTCTATGAATCATTTCCTGACTTAGCCACTTATGTGGAATAAATATTCAGTGTATATAGAAGGCTTATATAATGACTGTTGATATCAGCTAGCGAGTTTGTTGGTTTGATTAATTAGTAACATGCTCTTAAACACTGGCAGTAATAAAATATAATCGGACTGGAAATAAATTATCATAATTGCATTAATGCAATTTGTTTTCAGTGCATTATGTTGTTCATGTGAGTTGGTATATATGTAGATGTATATATACAGAAGGGAAACCTGATAAGCATTAGAACGAATTAAAACATCGGTTTCGTTTTATTTGCATGTATTTATGATTAACATGCATTATATACATATATTTGCATTATATATATATATATATATATATATATATATATATATATATATATATATATATACTAGATCTAACACTTAGTAATTCGTTTTGTGTCACATATTCAAATATGAACATAATATCAGGCAAACGGCAAGAGATTCGAATGCGCTCCATTTCGATAATATATAAAATATTAATCCTTTAAAAAATCGTTTTTAAACAATAGGCGAGAGTGGAACAACTTGTATATAGGGACACCTTGAAGCATGGACAATAATTTCTTTAGTATATCCACGTTCACGTAGATGTCGGTAATATATAAGCATCCACTGGCAAGCTGATAACCACCTTTGGCGTCAACTGTTGCCTTTTTATGTTTACAGGGATATTTTCTCTCCAATTTTCGACTTATAAAGTAAAATTTAGAACGTGTGTTAGATTTGATTGATATTGGTGATACAACAGTAAACTTTGGTCTGCCAATTGAGATCGATCGTATGAGATATATGTGGCTAATTATGAAGTAATCAATTTTTCATTGATTTACAGTATAGGAACTGAAAATGTATTATTGCACCATGGCAGCGCATGGGGCTCCTTGAACCACAAGATCTGGGGCACGTTAAGTCGTGGTTCAGCCATGTCACATCATGATGATATGGAGAAGACTATATACCCTAATCCCAAATTAGACATAGTTATGGTCTTCCCTAGAGTTCATTTCAGGCAACACATGATCAAGAAGGTTCATGCAGAAACACTTGGTCTTACTATTCATGCTGAATGGAAGAACAAGTTCTGTGGCATTTTATCAAACACATCGGTTTATCAATAGAAAACAACTCTTTTCATTGACTTTTATAAAAGTCGCTTGGACTTTGACGCTATTGATGCGGCAAGGGATAACTAAGGCACTCGCGATTATAATATTTAAATCCCACACGCCCCCCCCCCCTTGGATTTGACGATTTATGGGCCACTCAAAACTCATCACAAGATAGCGGTTATCTATTAGTATCTGAGTAACCCCTGGAAACACCTTATAATATGTCCTTCCCGTGTGCCTTTCTCGGAGTTTGTCGTCGGGCCCTATCCGTGGAGAACATTATTGTACGCTTTCAGGAAACGGGGATCTGGCCGCTGAACTCCGATATCGTCTCAGAAGATGAACCGATGGCAGCGGCAGTGTTTACGAACGTAGCAGTGTAGGACGCGACGTAGCTGAAATGGATTACACCATTTCTTCGTAGGTCATTTCTGATTGATCTCCAGGTGTAATGAATGGCCGCTCCGATAGCGCAGCGGTTAGAGCGCCGAGTTGCAAACCTCCGGATTGTGGGTGTCCAGTCCGGCTCTTAGCCGCGTTGTGGGATTTGTTTATCTAGTGAGTCACCTACAACGATGGGGCACATCGAACCGCTTTGGTAAATTCTTTTTATCACCAAACGTCCCCATAGTTGAAACTACTGACCGGTTGGCGTCAGCTTAAGACCCAAGCTTTATGTAGGAATACTAAGGAAGTGATGATGATGATGATGATGATGATGATTAGTGTTTTACGGCCACTTTGGTGCACATGGTAAGCTAAATGGTAATGAATCGAAGTCAAAGATGAAACACCCTTCAGATATGCCCACGCCGAGATTCGAACACGGGCGGTAGTGATCTGTGGTCCAACACGCTACCGGTAGACCACGGAGGCGCGCTATCACGCCCACTAAGGAAGTGTGATCATCTGGTATCTTAGGGTCTACATTCAAACCGATACAAACATGCTCAATATGCTTCCCTCTGTTCAATATTTTGCTTTACTAATCGATTCATTCCATTTTAATACCCGGTCGGTACGGGCTATTTTAAGGCGAGTTGGCGAGTGTCGAATATATTACTGTGGTTTGTAGGTCATCCTCACACACATACACATACACACACACACACACAGAGAGAGAGAGAGAGAGAGAGAGAGAGAGAGAGAGAAGACATTGTCATCCTCACACACACACACACACACACACACACACACACTACACACACACACAGAGAGAGAGAGAGAGAGAGAGAGAGAGAGAGAGAGACATTAGGTCATCCTCACACACATACACATACACACACACAGAGAGAGAGAGAGAGGGGAGAGAGAGAGAGAGAGAGATCAGGTCATCCTCACACACACACATACACATACACACACACACACACAGAGAGAGAGAGAGAGAGAGAGATCAGGTCATCCTCACACACACACATACACATACACACACACACAAGAGAGAGAGAGAGAGAGAGAGAGAGAGAGAGAGAGAGAGAGAGAGGGAGAGAGAGACATCTGGTGGCCAAATTCAGAGAAACGACTTACTAGCCGATGGTTAAGTAGTACATAACGGCAGTATATACACTAATATCATTGGATAGGATTGAAGCAAACAATACACTTTAATGACAGCGATATATTTATTATTAAAAGCAAGCAGACGTTGTACAAAATATAACAATACTAAAATATTGTTTTTATGTGTTTTTATTTTGTTTGTTTGTTTGTTTGTTCTATTTAGTCATTTTCTATAATGTCAATCAAATCGTTGACTGTAGAAACCTGAATGTGAATGATAGCAGTAATATTCACGTCAAGTAAAGAAGATCATATAATTTCTTGAATCTCCTCTTCCTTTCTAGGGCGATTAATAGACATCATTTGATGGAGCCGCTTAATCTGTTGTTATAAGATATCTGATTATGTGCTAAGAAATCCATATGAAAATGGAGACTTTGTGACACTGACAATAAATCGAAACATAATACTATTGTTCAAGTCATCACGGATATTAGTTTCTGGAGATATTTATATTGTGTGAACAGAAAAGTTGCATTTTCGTGACTTTTCTTAACCTTCTGATGAAAATAAAATGGCTATTATAGTATCAATATGGTGCGATTTAATTTGGTCACTATAAGCCTCAATGGTTTTTAACTAAAAAATCAGCATAGGGATTATGTATTTATCTCATTTTTTTTATGAATCTAGAAAAGCGCGTTCTAAAACATGTGATAAAACCAGTTAGCTGTCCATTTACCCAAAATAAAATTTAGTTTTTATGTCCTCTTGTTACCTGTCAGTTGGTTGTCAGTTTTAATAAGAAATATTTCTTTCTTATAAACAATCCCTGTTAAATAGAATTCCGTCTATCATTATGCTTGTTTCGAAGCAAGTATAACATTAATATCAATCCATCAATATAGCGGTTCGAACCGGCATCTATCAATTAGCAAAATTCAATAGTCCATAATTGATCAACTATTTTGCATTCCAAGCATAAAGACATAACATCAACATAAATTCAGTCGTCTATAAATGATCAACTGGTTTATGTTCTATGCATAAAGACATAACATCAACATGAATTCAGTCATCTATAAATGATCAACTGTTTTTTGTTCTATGCATAAAGACATAACATCAACATGCATTCAGTCGTCTATAAATGATCAACTGGTTTATGTTCTATGCATAAAGACATAACATCAACATAAATTCAGTGGTCTATAAATGATCAACTGGTTTATGTTCTATGCATAAAGACATAACATCAACATAAATTCAGTGGTCTATAAATGATCAACTGGTTTATGTTCTATGCATAAAGACATAACATCAACATAAATTCAGTGGTCTATAAATGATCAACTGGTTTATGTTCTATGCATAAAGACATAACATAAACATGAATTCAGTCGTCTATAAATGATCAACTGGTTTATGTTCTATGAAGAAAGACATAAGATCGACATGAATCGATATGGCGTAATAATGGGTATTTCACCGATGGATACTTCGTTGTTATGGAAATTGTTACTGCGCCTTATTGCTTTTGGTCCTAACACAACTAGCACGTGGTTAAATCGAATCGTAACCTCTTGTGACCTCAGTTCCTTTCAGCGATCAATTATTAGTTGCAAGCTTTTCCTGGTGTGCGTAGAAATCGTATGAGCGTGTCACTAGTAGATTGACCGCTAGCTATATCGAGCTATACAGGTTTTCTACTTCAATCGCCAAGTACTTCAAGATTCTTATGTTTTGGTCGACGATGTGAATTTCGCTCAACTGTTGATTCGTTCTCAGGCATGTTATTATTGCCTTACACATCGCCTCTGTTATCCATGTTAGGGGAACATTTTCGTCGTCTAGAACAAAGAAAATAAAACTAATCATTAAATATTAGACATTTATAACGCTGATATGTGTTAAAAATGTGGGTTGCTAATTTTAATAAATAACATATTTGAAAATGGTCTTAATAATAAAAACATAGCAGACGAACGGTTATGATTTACCGGCGCACAAAGGTGTAATAATCAGACGATGAATGCCACATTTTTTGGCTCTGTCTAATGCATTTTTAAAGCACTCGTACAGTACTTTCTCGTAATCATTATCCCGATACGCCAAAACAGTTCCAAACAGTCTCGTTATCTTCGGCACAACGACGTTAATAATAATACCAAGAGTTCTGGCGTTTATGGCAACAACATCCGATGGCTGAAGCTTCTTGCATTTTACTGCTGTTTTGCATCCTATCTTGTACTCTCGTCCTGCCACAGCAGCTATTTTTCTTGCGACGCCTTTGGAAGAGGAGAGTGTCTTGTCGTTAGAACAGATGATGGCGTCGGCTTTCAGCGTCGTTACATCCCCTTGGTAAACGTAAAACTTCACATTTTTACGGATTAGCAACGCCGGCATCGGAGCGTCCGAATCGTCAGAGAAACGGTAAAATCTTCTCGCTAGCACTTCCTGTCGACTCAAAGCGCCGCCACATTCATCAGCTAAACTGTTAATGCGCTCGTTCAGCTCATCCCAAACAACCGCTAAAATGTCCTCGTTCCTGTCAACAATATGTAATTCCTTTATTTGTTTGTTCCCTCTTAAATGGTACATCAGTGCCGTGCATATTGCATCCACGACCCAAATGTTTGGCACAATCTCCTGCTCTAAAAACATATCAAACAAAAACAATATCGTACTCTGTGCTGAATAAATAAAAAAACATTATTTGTTAGTTAAACAGTTTATTATTTGTATCTGATGCAACAATACAAATATGGTTAAAACTGGTAAATCTATTGCAGCAAATGCATAACTTACCTGCGCTTAGAAGAGGCATCGCTAAATAAGATACACCACGTTTACAAGCTTCATCAATTACGTTCATAATTGTTATATACAAAACCTGCATGTAGACATAGTCGTCAAATTTGGTAAATTTCCAAAACGATTTTGTTAAATGTGGCACAACTGCGTTAAGTACGACACCAACATTCTTCGTGCTTATGGAAACCACGTCAGACGGTTGAAGATCCTTAGCTTCTGATACTAGTCTGCACTGCTTCCTATATTCGTTTCCTGCTAAGTCAGCAATACATTTGGCGTCACGCGTAAGACACGAGAGCTTAGCATCATTGGAACAAACAATGGCATCAGCTCTTACTTTTGTTATTTCGCCAGAGTAAATAAAAACTTTGATGTGGTCAACCAACAGCGCCTTTGGTGCTGTTGTTAAGCTCTTGTCAATCACAAAATTCACTGTACGCTGATCAAGTTCAATTATGTTAAATTCTGTCTTTGGTACTGGTTCTTTCATTATATCCAGAAAGCCGTCCCTTATACATAATAGCGTTTCATCCACGTTGCCCACTATGTGTACTTCTTTCAGATGCCGAGTGGTTGTCCTCATAAGCAATGCGCACAGGTTTGGTATTGTTTCACTTTCGGTAAACTCAAATAAACCTTGACAGAGTAAACACGTTGACAATTAGCAGAAATTGAAATGAAGTAATGCCAATAACGTAATGCATACCAATAGTAATATTAATCAACATTTACCTGATGCATTAATAGGAATAGCCAACGATTTAAAACCACGCTTATCTGCCAGCTTTAGTATATTTGTTTGGGTAGAATGCAAATTCCTTTTGTAAAGAATCGTGTCGTCAGATTTCGGCAACTTGGGAATAAATGCATGAATGATATGTTTACACGGTAATAGTCCAGAGGTGGTTATGCCTACTGCGGTTACTGCAGGCGATTGGCGCATGTGTCTTATCAATTCGGTTCGTTCTTGTTGCGGCTCAGGGCCAGCAACATCATATATTTTCTTCAGAGAATTTCTCACTGAAATCGAATAATTACCATTTACACAGCACACTATTGCATCAACGTGAAGTTTCGTAATGGCATTTCTGTGCATAAGCACTTGGATCATGGCACGAGTAAGGAAGCCGCACGGAATTGTATCCTTTGTCAATGAAATTGGTTTAGACAGAGAGAGATTTGTATTAACATTCTCGTTGGAGAGCCTCTCCAAGCGACCCCTCACATATTCTAAAAAGGCACCATTCGAGTGGAAAATGTATATTTCCTTCATTTGTTTATCGCCGTTCCGGCTATTTGAGAGAATGGAACACATGACGTCCGCTGCCATACATTCGATAGCATGATTCTGATCTGGAAGGTGAAGGTCATTCTATAAGTTATATATGAGGCTATAGAAATATCCTACGAACGGGTTCAATAACCGCCGATATAAATATTCTAAAATAATCTCCTTAATCTTAGTTACAGTTTCATTCATATGTAGCAGTTATTTAAAAAGGTAAATGAGTTAGTTACCTGGTCCAATATTAGACATAGCTACATAAGACACACCATGTCTTTCAACTTCATCAATTACTCCTTGAAATGTTTTATTTAGCATTTCCTTGTAGCCATCATAATCGGGTTCTTGGTCTTTCTTACTGAATGATGTCAAAGGGGCAACAATGGCATTAATAATAATACCAAGATTATCTGTGTTTATGGAGACAACGTCCGCTGGATGAATCTCTCTGTTCTTTACTGCTTGTTGACAACACATCTTATAATCGTTTCCTACTAAATCGGCAATATTCTTGGCCACCCCCGTGGAAGAAGAAAGTGTCTCGTCATTAGGACACACAACAGCACCAGCCTTTAACTGTGGCATATCAGTTTGATAAAAGAAAACCTGGATTCCTTTCTGGATCTGGACTGGCTTTAGACTTCCTTCGGTGCGTTTCCATATTGTAGACGCTACAATATCATCAGTAAGTTCAGTCATCTTATGTAAATCATCACTTTCGTTATCTTTGTCGATCGTAACAAAAGTGTTTGGGATCAGTGAGATGACCTGATCAATAATATCAACAAGATGTATCTCTCTTAAGTTATTGGTTTTGATGTTCGTTAATACTTCACCCATGATTCGAACAACTTCATCTTTTGGTATTCCAAAGATTCCTTAAAACAAAATAGTTAAGAACGAATGTACTTATTCTTGAGAAAAGACTAATTAAAATATTTCATTCAATTAATTATTACAGATAAAGCTTCTGAACTACAGATGATTTTACCTGAACCAACAGCTGGCATAGCCAATGATTCAAAACCTTCTTTGTCTGCTGTAAGTATTATGTTGATGAAAGTGTCGTGCAACAGCTTTAAACAATGTTTCTTTTCCTTTTCATCATGTTCAGATGGCCAACGAGGACCAACTGCATGAATGACCTTTCTACATGGTAGTCTTCCTGCTGAAGTGATCACATTATTAGATATTGGAACAGGTCCTGAATTATTTATTATTTCTCTTCCTTCACTCTCCAGTTGAGGACCAGCTGCTTCAGCTATGGCTTTTGCCACTCCACCTCCGTGTTGAAGTAATTCGTTGGCAGCATTGACAATAGCATCAACTTGAAGCTTCGTGATGTCGCATTTGTGAATAAACACTTGAACGTCGTTGCCGGTTATAAAACCACATGGAATACTGGATCGTGGTTTAGTGACTGGGTTTTGACTACCTAAGTTAGTTCCCCTGATTTTGGTGTCTTTTGATGTTGAGGACTTTAGTCGTTCATTCGGTGCAACTGGAGGATGAGACTTTGATGTATTCTGTCTAGTAGGCACGATAGCAACTGATTCTTCAGATGGATCTTCCTTATCGGTTATTGCTTGATCTACGACCTTTTTACGTTTTATTATTTTCTTGTCATCTTTTTTATTCAGCGGTTTCTTCAATTCAGCCCGTAGACGCTCCAACAGGTCATTATTTCTGCCAAAAATGTAGACTTCCTTTAGCTCGTCACACTCGCTTTCGCTACACCTGAGTAACTGGCATATTGCATCAACTGGCGAAGCACCAAGAAGATCCTTCTTATCTGAAAAGGGAATATAACCGCTGAGATCATGGTCAGATGTTGCCAATAATGTTAATAATAATCGTATGAAATGTTGGCTACGGCAAAAATGCCGACTTCAATTTTGAATACGTCTATAAATGTGTACTGACCATTGCTACGAAGTCATATTGCATGATTCGTATTAGATTGTTATTGGTTGAAATTAATAGTGGGTTCAGCTCGTGTGCGGAGTGCTGAGAGTCAGCAGTTGTGAATCACGTTGTAGTATTTGTGATGGTGAGTGACTCATGAACTCATGTTTCTGTATGGTAGACGTTATGTGGCATCGAGGCATGACCAAGCTATAGTTAAGCATGAGTGTGGCTGTCCATAACTTATATGGAAAATATCTGAAGTTAGCTGGGAGTATTAATTTGCCCCCCCCCTCTCTCTCTCTCTCTCTCTCTCTCTCTCTCTATATATATATATATATATATATATATATATATATGCATTGGTTGTTTTTTTTTTTTAATATCAAAAACGTATTTTATGTTCATCCCTGTCATTTTGTACAATTGTTCCGAAATTGGAAATACATTACGAGGATGTTAATGTTATTTAATTATTTTGTGTGTTTGCCATATAAAGCTAATGTCATTTATATTCTGTTTTGTGTAACATGTGCATGTGTGCATTCAGTTGGTGTGGTCAAACATAAGGGTCTACTCGACCCAGCCCGTGTTTATGACAACCACATTGAACCGTTCTTATGATATTAACTAAAGTTGGTGTTTTTGCGTGGGCACGTGATTATGGGTGAAGGTTCTTGCATACGCCTGACGGTGTATGGAGTGGTATGTCTGTCTGTCTGGCTGGCTGCCTGCATGCATGTGTGTCTGTCGATATATATATATATATATATATATATATATATATATATATATATATCTGTGTGTGTGTCCATTTGCCGATCCTATGGTTATAATCGTGAACCGATGAATTTTCTATAGTACAAGGGTTTTTGATGAATTTACCATCGCATGGGAGAATATATTTACTAAACAAACCATTGTTGAAAAGCATAGTTGTCGTCGGATAAAGTATTTAAACTGCTTATTTCAAATATGGCGGTCAAATCACTCTTCTATCTATGTTTCCAGGGAGTGTGCATGACATGTTGTATGACTACGCCACTGGCGCTATTCGTAACCAGTGACTCACGTATTGCATGATACCAAATTAATGCAAAATTCTTGTCACTACTATCAGAATCATGAAATTATATAAATATGCCAAATTCTGATCTATCCATTGGGTGTGGCTTACTACAATATGTGAACATTAATGTTAGTCGCTGCAGGAAAATGTCGAGTAAGGACGCCTCCCTCCGAATATCTACTTCGAAAAGAAAAGGTATCTGAAGACACATACACTTGATAAAGGTTTTTTACAACCGAAACTAGTCGTGCTATTTGGGTTGAGTGAAAATATTACTATTTCTAGTATTTGTCGGAGGTATTAAGATTATTATCATAATATATATTATATGTACTAATATATATGCTTTATTTCCAATTATAGCTGCATTATATATGTATTAATATATTTAATTTGTTTTCTATTTAGGTAGTGATTGTTTTGTCATAATTCTTTAAGAATTATAAAACTTGAGCCCACGCCTTTATTATATGTAACATAAAACAGACACCCGTTTTTTTTTTTAGATATATGCGAGCAGAGGAATAATGATTGGGGCAGATTAGTTGAGTTCCGCAAAGAAAGTGCTCAAGAAAATGTAAATACGTTTGTTTAAATCTCAGACTATATGGAAGAAGTACGACAGCATCCGACGAGCAGACATTGGATCGATAACCTCAAACCACATTTATTCGTTCACCAGTTTCTTGGGGCAGAGAGGGAATGGGGTTGGCTCTTCCAGCAGGTCTGCTTAGAATGGATGTTACCTTACTTCATCAGTGCGGATCACATACAGTAAACTCAATACATCATATGGCATCTGCTGGAGATGCGCCACATTCTGCTGCCAGCAGAAGCGAAAGCTGACCTTGCCGGTGGAGCACACGTCTGTCGTCACAGTGATGGCTGTTGGAATCCAATGTCAGGTTTTTAAGACACCTGTTCTGACCATTTCCTATTATTTCATATCACAATACATGTAAACATACTTGATACTGAAATTATTAGAAGGATTTTGTCTGGTGTAACTTATTATCTCCTTTCAGTTGGTTAGGGAAGGGCAGACATGGGGTCAATTTTGTCAAATCCTATTCCAATTCCACTCAATTCCGTTTGGTCAATTCCAATTCGACACCAAATGTATCAATTCCAATTCCAAATGTAATAATTCCAATTCCGTTTTTACCGACCCTTTTTTTACTTAATACTTTTTACCATGAATAGGTACTCCGAGCACCTACTTGGAATACCTACTCTGAGTAATTTATATTCCAAGTAGGATTGCTATGGAAGAAATATTTCTGAATTAAAAAATAAAATGGTTTGCAGGAAACTTCAATTCCAATTCAAAATTTATCAATTCCAATTTCATTTTTCTAAATAATCAATTCCAATTCCGGAACTGGAATTTACCCGATGTCAGAGGGAAGGCATGGAAAGGTTGAATATATATATATATATATATATATATATATATATATATATATATATATATATATATATATATATATGCAACATTTATCTATATCATCCACATAAGTGTGCAAACATTCTCTGGTGAATTTATTTTCTAAAATGGATTGTGTTTCTTTACAGGTGACCAGTTTGGTGACCAGACTGCAACCAAGACAGGTAAGGGTGGACTGAGACGCATGAGACTTTCATCTGAGTTGGTCACTGAATGAATTGATTTATTCCAAGTCGCTGTCTACCTCACTGATGCCATGGAGCACTTGTACTCTGAAGAAACACCCGACTTATCAGCACAGACCAAATACAAAAAGGACGGTGAGAAGAGGCGGAAACTGGTTTCTGATGATCGACAGCGGATAGGTGGAGAGCTCGAAAAAACATTCCCATGCACCATCAATCAACAGTGATGTACTTTACAATATTGTCAAGGGTCAGATAACTCCAAATGAGGTCAATGTCAGCGATGCCGTACTTATTGGTGAGAAGATGGAAAATGCATTCCGCAACTCCCTGCCGTCTGGATTCCATGCCAAGATTTCCAGTCAAGTGAAACGAAGCATGACAGTTGGTGACAAAACAGTTTTAATTAGAGACAATCTTCTTTCGTCTGCTTATGGTTGGACAGAAGCGACAGCTGCAGCTGGCACCCATGTTCCAATATGAGTTGTGCACCCTACCTCCCTCGCTCATCGATGAATGTGGCTGCTTACGGAAGGAGAACAAAACTACCCTAGTTAATCGTCTCAGATTGAAACAAGTCTCTGCTTCCGCTCCAAATATTGTCATAGTGGATATGCAACATATGCTTTATCATATTGTTTGGCCACACGGCGGTGACGACTCTGAGCTCAGTGAGAATATCATGTCGCTGTGCTGGTACGGAACAGGTTCTAGTCTTCGATAGGTATGACTATATGTCAGCTAAAGATCACGAAAAAATGCGACGTGCTGGTGAGGGTTCCACAGATTACAACCTGACCGGCAACAGACAACACTACCCAATCAGGATACAAACACGACCTGTACCGAGCTAGATCCTAAACGTTTGCAGCTAATGGGTATACATGTTCTTAGTAGATGCGAGACCATATCCTACTCCTTTAATAATGGTAAAATTAGTGTACTGAATACTCTTCAGGTAGGTGATTTTCCTGAGTTGTACAACATGCTGGGTGAAGAGGATGCCACACCTTCAGACCTTATAGAAACATGTCAACGGTTCTTCACAACCTTGTATGGTCAGACACTAGAAACCACTATGAGTGAGGCACACCACAGGATTTACTCAAGGAAGAAGGGAAAGCCTATCCACATCATGGGATCACCCTCCTCATAAACCAAAAACCATATCTCCATGTTCGCAGAACACATCTTCAAACGATGCAGCTGATCAGCAAGGGCCTCCAAAGGCGGACATTACACAGTTTGGTTGGGAGGTAAAGGGCAGTATTCCGTCACTCTGCGTTGACACTCGTCTTCCGGCTCCCCAGGGTCCCATTCGTGTCATAAACTGTGGATGCAAATCGGAGGGGAAAGCATGCAGCACTGAGAGTTGTAACTGCCACACAAATAACGTGTCGTTCACTGTCTATTGTGCATGCTCAGCAGCCGATGAGTGCACACATGAATTGATAGGAACAAGCAGAGAACAAGTCTGGGTAGAAACTTGTCTAAAGAGAGTGGTATTAATTTGAAAAGGTATAATGTAGTGCACAGAATATTTTGGTATTTTACTAGATGTTCTTTTGGTGAAGATAAATTAACTGTTGATATGCATTAATTGTTAGATTAAACAAGATCTATTCGACAATGAATTAATCATAATGCATTTGATGATGGGTTTATCATTATCCTTGACTGTTAATAAGTGTCTATGTACACCATTTCTCTACAACATTATCATGCAAATCGGTAAATATTGTGACGCAAACACATTTTTCGCTAATGATGCTATTGGCTAATTGACATGAAGTATAAAATATGCATTTTAAGAACTATTATGTTGTCTTTATCATAATCCTTGACCATTAAAATACGGTTCTAGACACAACTGTTTAGCTCAGTATCATGCATGCTGTCAGAGATACTGGAACAAATAGGTCTTGCAATAATAACGGTGACTAATTTGCATATTCCGAATAAATATATATGATAATAGTTTCTAATAGTGTTTATCCTAATAATTGAACTTGAGATCATAGTTATGGACATCATTTTTGTGACAGTATCGTGCATACTTTCGACAATATTGAATAACATTAAAATTTCGGTAATGGAGGCACTAATTTGCATATAACAATTTCCAAGCTTGTCGGAATGACAACCGAATCGGCTTTCATCAATCAGTGATCCCAATCGATGACAAATTCACTATAAAACCTTATTCAATAGAAATTTCATACGTTCACAAAATTATAACTCTCTCTTTCTCTCTCACACTTTGTGTGTGTGTGGGTGCATGTATGTGTGCGCGTGGGTTTGTGTGTGTCCCCCCACCTTCAGTCAGACTATCCCTGTTTGTAATCATTGCGCTATGTATTTCCTAATATAATCTTACTCAATGTAAAGCAAACATTGTCCTTATAATATATGAAAATAAGATCTTGATTTAGCACTTACCGGTATCTGGGCCAAGAAAAGCCATACCCAGAGATGAAACATGATGTCTTTTAACTTCATTAATTATATTTGGTAATGTTTTATTTAGCATTTCCTTGTAGCTATCATAATCGGGTTCTTGGTCTTTCTTACTGAATGATGTCAAAGGGGCAACAATGGCATTAATAATAATACCAAGATTATCTGTGTTTATGGAGACAACGTCCGATGGATGAATCTCTCTGTTCTTTACTGCTTCTTGACAACACATCTTATAATCGTTTCCTACTAAATCGGCAATATTCTTGGCCACCCCCGTGGAACAAGAAAGTGTCTCGTCATTAGGACACACAACAGCATCAGCCTTTAACTGTGGCATATCAGTTTGATAAAAGAAAACCTGGATTCCTTTCTGGATCTGGACTGGCTTTAGACTTCCTTCGGTGCGTTTCCATATTGTAGACGCTACAATATCATCAGTAAGTTCAGTCATCTTATGTAAATCATCACTTTCGTTATCTTTGTCGATCGTAACAAAAGTGTTTGGGATCAGTGAGATGACCTGATCAATAACATCAACAAGATGTATCTCTCTTAAGTTATTGGTTTTGATGTTCGTTAACACTTCACCCATGATTCGAACAACTTCATCTTTTGGTATTCCAAAGATTCCTTAAAACAAAATAGTTAAGAACGAGTGTACTTATTCTTTGAGAAAAGACTAATTAAAATATTTCATTCAATTAATTATTACAGATAAAGCTTCTGAACTACAGATGATTTTACCTGAACCAACAGCTGGCATAGCCAATGATTCAAAACCTTCTTTGTCTGCTGTAAGTATTATGTTGATGAAAGTGTCGTGCAACATCTTTAAACAATGTTTCTTTTCCTTTTCATCATGTTCAGATGGCCAACGAGGACCAACTGCATGAATGACCTTTCTACATGGTAGTCTTCCTGCTGAAGTGATCACATTATTAGATATTGGAACAGGTCCTGAATTATTTATTATTTCTCTTCCTTCACTCTCCAGTTGAGGACCAGCTGCTTCAGCTATGGCTTTTGCCACTCCGCCTCCGTGTTGAAGTAATTCGTTGGCAGCATTGACAATAGCATCAACTTGAAGCTTCGTGATGTCGCATTTGTGAATAATTATCTGGGTGTTGTCATTCATTAGAAATCCACATGGAATATCGGATTTTGTCACATTTTTATCTAACAACGGTTTACTTGTCTCTTTTTCGACGACGGGAAGTTGTGATTTAGGTTCAATTGCTGATTGGGTAGATGGTAATATCGCATCAGTTGGCATTTCACTCGAACACCTCTGGTCGGTTGTTTTTGTTACTGCTAATTCCGCCTCTGAAGTGCCAGCAGTAATAGCAGGAATATTTGTAATGTGTTTGCCCAACTTACTGCACAGGAGAGACAACAGATCCTTGTCCTCGCAAGAAATGTAAATCGTCTTCAGCTTTCCAGGCTGTTTCGGGCAATCTACAAGTGTCTGGCACATTACTTCTGCTGTTAATGCACTGGTTCTTTTCTTTTGGTCTTAAATGGAAGATATCATTTGAAACGTTATTTAGTATCATGAAGTTTAGGCACATTTTTACTACGAGCGGCCGAAAATTCATAACTAAATATAATATTATGCTGATATTTGTTATACGCTAATCGATCACGGTACCTACTAATACAATTCATACAATTAAGTAACACGCTTATAGAGTATGGACCTACCCGGTTTAATTGGTGACATCACCACGCTATAAATATCGCGACATCTGACTTCATTCATTATATTTTGGTATATTTTTAATAACATTTCTTTGCAAGTACCGTCACCGTCTTCTTTGTCTGTGTCAGAGCCAGTCACCAAATCTGGAACAATGGCATTGATAACTAATCCAAATTTCTCTGTTTCGATACAGACTACTTCGGATGGTTGAAACTGTTTTCTTCTCGCTAACTCTTCACACTTGTCTCTGTATTTTGTTCCTGCTCTGCTCGACAGCTCATTGGCCAAGCCAGTGGATGAGGAGAGTCTTTCATCATTAAGACACACAATGGCATCAGCCTTCAACTTCATTATATCAATACTAGAAATAAACACATTTACTTCATTTAAGATAAAGAATTCACTTGTATTTTGTTTCAGACGTCTATCTATAGCGAGATATACATCGTATTGGTCAAGTTCAACCACACTAGATTGGTCTTTCCATGGTTTCTTTATCTTCTTCTCCAGGAAAGCGGCCCCAATCGCCAATAACATGTCATCTCTGGGCAGCACTATGTGTATTTCTTTCAGAAATTGGGTGTTTGCATTTGTTACCACCTCGGAAATTAATCTTGCCGCATCGTATTTTGGAACGCCAAATATCCCTTGAAAGACAAGTCATGGATAAATGTGATTAATACGTTAAGAGGATTATCGTAATTTTTATCTTCACATTTTAAATTGATTATTAAAAGAAATAGATACATTTTCACCTGAGGTAACAGCACACAGAACCAGTGATTTAAATTTATATTTTTCTGCTGTGTGTATTATATTCGTATATAAATCCCGTAAAAGCTTGAGGCAATATTTCTTTTTTGCTTCATCATGAACAGTTGGCCAACTAGCTCCAATTGCATGTATAACCTTTTTACATGGTAATTCCCCAGCTGATGTCACCACTGTTTGAGATAGTGGAATTGGCCCTGAAGTAGATATTATTTCTCTTCCTTCTTTCTTCAACAAAGGACCTGCTGCTTCAGATATTACTCTTGCAATTCCTGTAGTATGGCATAGTATTTCATTTGTAATATTACCTATGGCATCGATATGAATCTTATCGATGTCACATGCATGAATAAAAACTTGGGTGTTGTTATTTGTTTGAAAACCTAATGGAAGTTTGCACTTTGGAATTGCGGTTTGCCCTTCAACTTCCATTCCTCCAGCTCCAGTAAACGCAGGTGGTGCCATCTTGTCCTTGCTTATGAGTGAGGTTGGCTCCTCCTTTCTCACTTCCAATGAAACTGGAAGCATCATGCTATCAGTATCAATGAGACGAGTAACGTGGTTTCTCATTTCATCCCATAGAATGCTCAAGATATCGGTGTTCATTGCAACAATATGAATTTTCTTTAGCTTTGTTCTCTTTTGCAACGTATCCATGACTACGTGGCACGTTATTTCTGCTACCCAAGATGCCGGAATATGTTCTTGGTCTGCAATGAAAGAACAATTCAAACTCATAGGCAGATCACACAATAATGCAATGCACGATAGATCGTTTTAAATATCACTCAAGAACAAATGACAAATACAATGTATGTCTTCTCAGATTTTATTCTAAAATTTCGAGAGTACAGTATGTTATTATTTAAGGTCGTCAGGATAAAACGTCTGACCGCTTTTTCTTTGCTTACCTTCCCCAAGAGGGGTTATTACCAGATAAGACACGGCCGAACGGTTTGCTTCATCTATTGCTTTTTGAAGTGTCGTGCTTAATGCTTTTTTATAGGATTCTTTGTCAACCTGTTCGAGTTGTTCGGGCGATTTTCCTAAAATTGGCACAATGGCGTTAATTATAATTCCATGTTCCTTTGCGTCGATGGAGATGACATCCGTTGGCTGAAACGTTTTGTCTTTTGTCAGTTCTTCACAGCGCTTTTTATAACCTTCCCCCGCTATGCTCGCAATCTGCTTGGAAAGTCCGGATGAAGAAGACAGCTTTTCATCATTAGAACAAACAATGGCATCTGCTTGTAGCGTTGTTATATCATCAGAAGAAATTAAAATTTTTAATTCAGGTATGGCATTCACAGGTGTTTCGTAGTTTGGCTTAATGCTTGCACATATTCTACTATCGCTATTATTTAACGGTCTTACTACGCTGTCGTGTTGTGCAGCGCAGATCTTATGCAAAAGGTTCGTTATTTTGTCCTTCAGCGCCCTCTCACAGATGACGATTGTTTTATTCGGTGATTTATTCAGAAGAAGGCAATCCATCCTCGCCAAGAGAAACTGACAAAACGTGTCATCAAGCATTGCGCAGCGTGGAAATTCTCCAATCCAAAGGGTTCCCTCGATGCTGGTGTAATATTTCAGGAAACAGTCGAGAGATTTATCCGCATCTCTGGCATCCATTCCGCAACACTGTACCGAGAGTGATCCTTCGTCTACCTCAGGTCCAATGAATAGCGCACGATTGCCCATTATGGCTTCGGCTTCATTCGGTAAATACTTGGCTATAAACGCTATGATAGATTTACTGAGCGGCACTGCTTCAGATCTCCACCTGCAAGGCTGGTGATTACATGTACCAACTCGTAGTGAAGCCGGCTGATATAATATCACTTGTGATGGTTGCTCTCGGTCAGCCTTTTCTCTGCCACTTTGTTCATCCCGTAATTCGGGCGGGGTGTTGACATCGTTTCTTCCTGGTTTAACGCCTGTTAACTGGGGGGTGTTGGCCGCCGACAAGGCGACCATTTCGTCGAGCAGCCGCTGTGTTAGTTCTACCTCATTCCAAGAACCGACGATAATCCTTTCCTCTTTAAACTGAATTCCGGTTGTTTCTTCCAGTATGGTTTTCATATCCCTGCTACACTTCCTCAACATATTGACCACCTCCGGTTTCAGCGTGCATATTACAGCCGAATATACCTGCAATGTGGAAATGGAATATACGTTCCCCTTCCGGCGTCTATTAAATATCAGTATATTTTATTGTTGACGTTTTGTATTGTTACAGATTAAAGAATTGCTGGTTGCCAGTTGTTGTTGTTGTTGTTGTTACCTTGTGTACTGCTTCTGGCTCTTCGTCTTCTTTACTTTTCTGTTCATCCATGGCTGTAAAAAATCAGATGCAGCGTTTTAGTTGGTGTCGTATTATCTAAGAGAAACAAATACATAACCACATACACACACGCGCATGTATACACATAAATACACAAACATACACACACACATATGCTTACACATAGGCAATCGACAAAAGAAATATTTCTATTCAATTAATATTGGTTATTTAATTAATTGACAAATATTATATTTCATAAGATCCTATCAATTTAAGATATATATATATATATATATATATATATATATATATATATATATATATATATATATATATAATATAAAATCATATAACACAAATATCAAGTATATATATATATATATATATATATATATATATATAATATATAAAGCATCCTGATATAACACAAAATAGTCAATTAGTTCCGTGATATATCAACTAAATACCGGTAAGTGTAAGATAAGATATGTGATAAATATGACTCACTCCTCCTCCAAATCTGACAATATGAAAGTGGTGTGTAATTATTTCTTCTATAAAGAAAATTACAAGTTGTCTTAAACTGTAGTCATCTAGAACAAACAAACACCTGGGACGTAACTGGCGCATGATTGATTACCTAGAGTTTCTAAGCTGGCATGGTTTAGGTAATGCTATAGCTTTATTTAATTATCATTAAGTCTGTAATTTCGGACCTGGTCAGGAAGTCACCTCATCGCTATCCCTATGACTGAATTATACTAAATAAAACTGGAGTCTTGGTTTAAGTATATTCTATTCCATGCAAAGTAATATTTAAGATTTATTATGAAATTTATCTAAAACGGATAGATGGTATCCAGACATTGTGTGTCTCACGACATTTGGTGAATCATAAGCTCTCTGATGTATAATATCCATTGATAATATACTGAAATCGAAATACTGATTATTTTTATCCTCGATCGGTGTTATGAGTTCACAAAAACGTGCAAATAATAAATAACAATATAATTGTGGGGGGTTGGTGTTGGTGGGTGGTGGTCGAATGGAATCAGATCGCATTATTACGATAGCATTTGAAGCCGTTCGGGAGCAGTTCGTATACCCTTAAAAACGTCACTGCCTGGAGAAATGTACCGAAAATGCTTCATTCCTGCTTTCTATCGGACATTTTTATTAACAGAATAGAAAATCGTGTAAAGATAACATCGGAACTAAATTTCGATAATACCCGGATCGTAATGATAATATATTAGAAGGAGACGAAAAGATATAGAGTTTCCTCGAAACTTGGTCTACTTTAAGCAAGTCAGTTGAAGACGTTCTACCGAACAGCAACAATCACTGCAACTGTACGGCATTGCAAAAGCCGAACACGTTGGTTGCATTCGTGGAGTTTAATAGTTCACAAACCTGACGGCTGTCTTTTTCCTTTAAGGCCTTTGATTTTCAGAATATGCCAGTTGAATATGAAAGTTGCACCGACGCCGCCGATGTGAAGTTTGCTGTTTCTAAGATGGAACCACGAAGAACTTAAACATAAGTAAAAAATAATGCGACAAATATTCTATCAGATCACATCGTATTTGTTCAATACCGACGCGAAATTTAAACAGAACGAAATAATCTGTTGCCGAACGTTTGAATTTTGCGCCTTACGTTTGCAACAGTGCTCGGCAAGTCACGTGATTCTCAGTCGGTTAATCGGTTCACATCGATGTGTAAAAGGTAACTCTTTGATTACCAGTTTGCTACTGTTTACCTATGTTTACAATCATTTACTTATTTGTACCTTAATTGAAAACATATCTTAAAAAATGTCAGTCCTCCTTAGATGGTATTAAACCGCATAAATAAGATCTTGGTGGCTACGGGACAACCTTTCAAATGACCAATTGTGTACTTTACCAGTAGGCCTACTTGGCTTTAAGGAATTACCAAAAACCAGCAAATAATTCAAGTTGTGTTGGAGAATAATATGCAAGTAATTACCCCTTAGGCATTGCCATTGGACATAACATTCAAACGTATCAGGAAAATATAGTTATTAGCACTTAACGTCTGCATTATTAAATGGATATTCAGCACATATTTTGTTTTACCAGTAAAGAAATATCAACAAAGGGAGGAACGCAATAAATAAAACAGTAGTAATTAACACCGTTGGGTAATAGAAGAATATTCTTAATTATAAAATAGAATTCTGGATTAACTGACGGTTATAATTCTCATTGAAATTGCCATCATTACAACACCGTAGGAGAAGAGGGGACATGATTCCGACTTACAAAATATTGAATAGAATCGATAGAATAGATAGTGGTATATTCTTCGAATTAACTGCTGCATTAGTCACTCGAGGTAATAACCAGAAGATAGTAAAAAAATATATGCCAATTGGGGGTTGGGAGTTGTGAACGATTGAAACTCGTTCCCAGCTGAAGTCATTGAAAGCCAGCAAATAAATAGTTTTAAGTCCAGGTTTGATACATTTTGGCGTCCAGAGCGATACAATTTGCTATGAGCGCTATGTAAATATTGTAAATAAAGTGTATATATACCAGTCAAGACCGGAATAAATAATCAGGCAATGCCTCTATATTCCGTATATCCGGTATCAAGGTATCCAGGTGTCAAGAAATAAAATTAACCAAATGTTCTTGTTTCACTGCAGAACATCACCCCCGTCTTCAGGATATTCGACTAGCAAGCAAGCCACCATCAAACCAATGAGTGAACACAATTTGGATCGATAGCAACATTAGCAACACTTTTCCGATTAATCCTGGTCAACTAAAATTTAGAAGTTTGCAATCGCGGACATCAACACCCCGTCAGCTTGTCTGTCGTGAACCAATTAATCAGGATCAACGACAATATGGAAGCTTGGAATAGTGGCATTAACGGCCTCTCAGCACGTGTCAGACTTAAATTTTACAACAAACCATGACCGGTATAACCATTCCACATCAAAGTAACATTTAAGGCGCTAATCAAATACTGTATAGTCTAATCTCTCTGTAGCAGGTCGAATGGATAAGTCTTAAACAATGGGAGGATGAGAGAATAATATTCTCAATCGATTAGGGAAATTAATTAACTGTTTATTTTATTTGGAGTTTGGTGGGGTTTTGTTGTTGCTGTTGTTGTTATCATTGTTGTTACTGCTGTTGTTAATTGTCAATCAGATCAGGAAAGGTTCCACTTCATCGCGTATGTATGAATTACGTCTGTTCGTAATTGGGTTCTTCTAATATTTCCATGTTCGGCGTTTGTTTAAAGTGCCAGAGATAGGGCCAATCCGGACGTTTCAGGTTCTTTTTTTTTCTTCATAATTTGTCACATATACGCATTACTCACTCAAAGAGATTACAAAGAGATTAAATTCCTTAAATGTTTTACAGGTGACAAATTCATGAACCAGACAACTTATTTAGAATGCTATTCCAACTATTTTTAATGTATCAAATCCACCGCATGCATCCACTGAAATCAAAGAGGAAGGTATTAACAGATAGGAGACTCATACAGGAGACAGGGCCAGCTGTGATGGTAATTAATTAATATTTATAAATATTAATTGTGAAAATTGGTATTATAAAATTAATTAAATAAGAAACAAGGCACCAAACCCATGAAATTTTATAATCAGATAATTTTTCCCTAATTACAATAATTATAAGTAGCTGAGTATTTCATGATCATCTGCATCCATATTTATTTTTAAACGTAAGCTTTTGGTACTTATTAATATATATGGACTTCTATTTATAATTTAAATGTTATGAAATTAATTATTAAATACCTCAACTAGTGGTAGACACATTCATTTTGTTATTTTTTCTAATGACAGAAGTAAAAGATGGGTTATTAATTGTTGTCGTTCAGATATATGATGACGAAATATTTAAATTACTTGAATACTAATTGTAGAATGTATGATATGCATTTCACTGAAACGGAATTCATGAACCAGACAACTTATCTAGAATGCTATTCCAACTATTTTTATGTACAAAATCCACCGCATGCATCCACTGAAATCAAAGAGGAAGGTATTAACAGATAGGAGACTCATACAGGAGCCAGGGCCAGCTGTGATGGTAATTAATATTTATAAATATTAATGGTAAAAATTGGTATTATAAAATTAATTAAATAAGAAACAAGGCACCAAACCCATGAAATTTTATCGGCTCATTTCATATCTTAATTAATTAATAAAAAAAGGATTACCAGCACCTGAATTAGTACTTGAATGTTCAGCTCATGTGCTTTAATTGGTATACTTCTCTTCATAACTTAAATGCATATCAAATCAAATTCTTTAACCAACTTGAAAAAAGGAAAACATGTGTTTACACATTGTGTATGCACTTGGTTCAAGTCATTATTTTACAAGGTATTGTTCTGTTTCAGTCCTTGAAGTTCTATGATGATGAGATACCGTGTAAACAGGCCAATCTCTTGGTTACAGATTTACTGGTGTTATCTGTTACAGTAGTCAATGCACGTGTCTATTACATCTCTGGGTATATTCTGTCTAACTTTAAACAGTTCACTGATCTGGACTAAATGTCATATTTTTGTAGTAGTGGTTGTTTAGAGCTGGAAACAATTTGGATTATACTGTCCATTTGATAACAAATGACTGATTGTAACTATAGATGAACCCGTAGCACAAGAGATTTGATGCCGCTTATTGTATGAAAGTACTAATTTCTCTATCTCTAACATGTTAACGCAAACATAAACATTGTTAATATTCCATGTATATTCTTTGTTCTCAGCTTGGCAGGCCTATATTGCATGGTCTATATTATTGAGGTGTAGACTTTAAATGAACTTATGATTTTTTAGTTAATATATGATAAACGGACATGATGAATATATGGTGAATTGTGTTATGGTTGCGTTATAATAGCTGTATATATCATTATATGTCTATATCTAAATAAATAAAAATTATGGACTATGATAAACTGACACGATGAAAGTATGTTTGTATGCATTTACCTCAATATATACCTAACTGTTTTCATTTAAAAAACTACGCCTCCCACACACAAAGCTGTGAAATAACCTAAACCATGTTCAATTATTTTCTGATCAGCTGTCAAGTGATCGCAAATTGTAGGCTATGAATTAATTAAGTGACTGGGCTGTGAAATCATTTAATTATTTATTTACAGTTTCAGAGCTTCGTTTCCTTCAGTATCATGTGTGCACAATTAAAGTGTTTATTAATAAAAGAGTATGTGATCATGTAACATATAGTACTAGCATTGGCAATTCATTTAAACCATCGCACACATGTACACGATCACATGTGGACAACCAGAGAGCTTTTGTTTATATGAGAAATACCTCCGGTCGCTGGAGGAGCCACTGGTTCAAAATTCAACATGGCGCGGCAAGAGTAACGCCTCTCTATATTTTAGCTCTCTGGCTATAGTATATAATAATACAGCCCACACAGAAGAGTGGAATGTAAATGATCGCAGATAGAGCGATCTGAGTTTGGCTCATTTTATAGCCGAACGCCAATGTCAAAACCAGGTCAATGGTCAAAACATAAATAATACAGATTTTTAGTAGGTGTAAGGCTGCTATAGGCCGACATGTCCAAGGTGATATTAACAGAAATCAAATAATTCTACTGTATATCAGACCGAATTCAGGTTCAGTCGACGATGTAATAACGGACAGACCAATCAGAAGATGGTTAACTTTAATGATGTTTAGTTATTGACCATAAATCATCATCATTTAATATTAATTACCCTAATTTTAATACCATAATCCGATATCTAGAAGGGGGGAGGTGCCAAAACTGCAAAACAACGAATTAAGAATATCTTGAAAATCGCCAAAACATGTCTTACCGTTCGACGAAAGGTCTGTAACATTTATGTTGTTGGGGTTCAAAATATCACAATAATTAATTTTTTTCTTGTCATGGGAATTTACAGTTTGGAGCTCAACTGTATTTCGTTTATGTTAGAATTTATATTCACTAGTAATATTAGATAACACGCAATTGTAGAAAATTGCAAACGACTTCGTTTTGGAATATTTTAGAAAAGTTTAATAAAATCGGATTTTGTCATTTTCATGGGATTTAAAAACTAACAAGGAAATCGGCTCGAACGTGGAAAGCCGTAACCTTGTGTTAAATGATGAATTTATGTTTCACTGATCTCTATTTTGTTTTGGTTAAGGTGATTATTGTGCTTAGTATTTCGATTAGGCATGTACCCGTAAATGCCGTTTGGGAATATATCTTTACTGAACTAGGTAATAAATTATATCAATCATAACGGTCGCGTTTAAAACGATCATAACCGTATGCGATTCTTGTATCTTGTAAGAGACTGCAATACTTCCCGTACGTTTATAATCTAATTTTTATTGTTTTTAATATTGGCAGAAATTAATATCGAATTGATCTATAAAAGTTTATCCAGTCCAATGAGGATCATTAATGTCTTTGTGATCCGACTTTCCCTCACCCAGTCTGAAGAACGAGTTTCTGAGACACACGTCCAACATCTGGAAGTCAAGTAATCACATTTTCCTCGAACGGTTTCTTTTGTTTTATAGAAACGTGATTCTTTTTTATAGTGATGACTTGCATAATACAGTTGTTGATGATTAATGTTTTACGGCCACTTTTGTGCACATGGCAGGCTAGAAGGGTCGTGCACAATACAGACAAGTATACGCCAACGAGGGTCACTTTCATGTGCGATATCAGCTTTCAAGTGTAAGTGATTTGTGCACACGGTGGGCTAAATCGGCCGAGCTACATCCAAAGGTAATAGGGACGAAGTGCAAGATGAAACATCCTTCAGGCATAGCCGGAGGATGGGGGGAGGGGTAAAACTCGGAGACTTGACGCTACCAGATTTAGTCATGGAGTAGCCGTCATCAGTTTTGAGGTTGTATTTGTCGGAATATAGTACAAATATTCCTCACACCTTTCTGTTCAATCTGGCATTTGAGATTCCGATTCCGACATTTTATCTCCGATACAACAGGACTGTGTTCTTCGAAAATGAAGTTCTTTATGAACTGACATATTATCAATAATCCTATTATCATCCGATTATCCAAGTTCAATGATTGGTTATTCGGGAGAAGAATATTATAAATGAAATATGACGTCATGTAAATGTTTGTAGTGCGCGTTGCGGCCTCGGTTTGAGATAAGGCGCTCTTTAACCTCCTTGACTGTGTTGTGTAAACTAATAAGATCTTAGCCTATTGCCTGTTATCGTACGGAAATCGCTGAACATTGGCAGTGGCCGGGGACATGTTCTTGATTAGAAATCGTCAAATTTTAACATATATTTGAGGATTTTACCAGCTACTCTAGCAATTACTGGATTGGTTTATTTAGTCTGACATGTCTCGACCATCTAAAGCATTTTCTATACTGTGGATATTTATAACAACATGTACGTATTTTTGAAAGTTACGCACACACACACACATGCACGCACACACGCACGCACACACTGAATCACACACATTATTACAGATTAAAATGATTTGTCATTCCATATATTTTCCAACAATACATTTTACACGTTTCTGGTTTTCGATGTTGCTTATATATATATATATATATATATATATATATATATATATATTCCACGACGATTTATTGTATTATCATCAGAGAGCTTAAATATAGAGGCGTTACTCTTGCCGCGCCATGTTGAATTTTGAACCAGTGGCGCCTCCAGCGACCGGAGGTATTTCTCAGATAAACAAAAACTCTGGTTGTCCACATGTGATCGTGTACATGTGTGCGATGGTTTAAATGAATTGCCAATGCTAGTACTATAGGTTATATGATCACATACTCTTTTATTAATAAACATTTTAATTGTGCACAGATGATATTAAAGGAAACGAAGCTCTGAAACTGTAAATAAATAATTAAGTGATTTCACAGCCCAGTCAATTAATTCATAGCCTACAATTTGCGATCACATGACAGCTAATCAGAAAATAATTGGGGAAGGCGTAGTTTTTTAAATGAAAACAGTTAGGTATATATTAGGTAAATGCATACAAACATACTTTCATCATATCAGTTTATCATAGTCCATAAATTTGTATTTACTTGGATATAGAAATATAATGATATATACAGCTATTATAACGCTCCTATAACACAATTCACCATATATCCATCATGTCCGTTTATCATATATTAACTAAAAAAATCATAAGTTCATTTAAAGTCTACACCTCAATAATATAGACCATGCAATATAAGCCTGCCCAGCTGAGAACAAAGAATATACATGGAATATTAACAATGTTTATGTTTGCGTTAACATGTTAGATATAGAGAAATTAGTACTTTCATACAATAAGCGGCATCAAATCTCTTGTGCCACGGGTTCATCTATAGTTACAATCAGTCATTTGTTATCAAATGGACAGAATAATCCAAATTGCTTCCAGCTCTAAACAACCACTACTACAAAAATATGACATTTAGTCCAGATCAGTGAACTCTTTAAAGTTAGACGGAATATACCCAGAGATGTAATAGACACATGCATTGACTACTGTAACAGATAACACCAGTAAATCTGTAACCAAGAGATTGGCCTGTTTACATGGTATCTCATCATCATATAACTTCAAGGACTGAAACAGAACAATACCTTGTAAAATAATGACTTGAACCAAGTGCATACACAATGTGTAAACACATGTTTTCCTTTTTTCAAGTTGGTTAAAGATTTGATTTGATATGCATTTAATTTATGAAGAGAAGTATACCAATTAAAGCACAAGAGCTGAACATTCAAGTACTAATTCAGGTGCTGGTAATCCTTTTTTGTATTAATTAATTAAGATATGAAATGAGCCGATAAAATTTCATGGGTTTGGTGCCTTGTTTCTTATTTAATTAATTTTATAATACCAATTTTTACCATTAATATTTATAAATATTAATTAATTACCATCACAGCTGGCCCTGTCTCCTGTATGAGTCTCCTATATGTTAATACCTTCCTCTTTGATTTCAGTGGATGCATGCGGTGGATTTTGTACATCAAAAATAGTTGGAATAGCATTCTAGATAAGTTGTCTGGTTCATGAATTCGTTTCAGTGAAATGCATATCATACATTCTACAATTAGTATTCAAGTAATTTAAATCTTTCCTCATCATATATCTGAACGACAACAATTAATAACCCAGCTTTCACTTCTGTCAATAAAAAAAAATAAAAAAATGAATGTTTCTACCACTAGTTGAAGTATTTAATAATTAATTTAATAACATTTATATTATAAATAGAAGTCCATATATATCAATAAGTACCAATTGCTTACGTTTAAAAATAAATATGGATGCAGGTGATCATGTAAATACTCAGCTACTTATAATTATTGTAATTAGGGAAACATTAACTGATTATAGTAATGTAATTTTAGAAGTCCAATTATATTATTAACAATAATAAAGTAAAATATACCTCCCACCCATAACATCTTCTGTGGCTCCAGTACATGTAACTGTAAGCTTATGTATATCTTACATACCCATTTTGTGATTAATAGGTTGATATTGTTCAATAAAATTTAATCAGATTTTGTCTGAAACAAATATAGATTTAGATAAATATCTTTTATTTAAAAAAGGCCAGATCATATCAAATTTTTACACTAGCTTTCATTTCCTTTCGGGGATGTCTTTATTTGTGCATACTTTTTCTGTTACTGCAGCCGAAAGCGGCGCAGAATGAACCAGTGCCATTAGGCGCCATGTTAACGAAGGGAGCTGTCCATAACAATCTACCTCCGGTCACTAGGGCCCTGGCGCTCCTTGAATTCAAAATGGCGTTCCATGTTAAAACGCGAAGTAACACGTCTTGTTATAAATAGTCTTTGTTATCATCCATGATCTGGTAACAATACCACATTTTATTAGGAGTGTGTTTAGTGTAACCTCTCACATTAAATCTTGTTTATACTGTTTTGTGGTGGATTATGTGCTATAATTGAAGATCTAGACTAATGAAATTTGACGGAATAGACCGATCCAGGCGAAATGCGTTGCATCGGTTACCAACTGCGGTCTCGGGTTAGAAACAGCTATGGCGCTCACTGTTAATAGGGGACGGCATATTTGCACCATCGGTTAATACTGGAAATCTTTCAGCAAATTATTTCATATTACACGGAGACCGAGACTACTATTTCAGCTGAACGACTGTATCTTTCCAAAGGATTTAACACAATAATTATCAGGATATAACCCAATGATTAAGCGGACCGATTTTTCCGGATGAATAACACAGCTATAAGCCTCACTTATTCATGTTGACTTGTAGGGGATTTTTAGCAGAGGTTTCAATGGATTAAATAAATAATTTTAAATTAAACATTTAGCTGAATGTAAACTGATTTTAACGAAGATTTTAAAACTATTTAATGTAGAGTTTTGGAAATATTATTTTACTTGTACCTGGGAACCAATCATATATGTATCACCTGTATATTATTTTAAAATATTTACATTCGAGTATTAACACCCTTGACATTTATATCTAGTAAACATTGCACGAATGGCTGATTCAGAAAATAAAACAGTTCACTTTCAATACAAGATATCATGCATAAATACCAATTTTACAGTAACAGGAATCACCCATTGAATTATAATCTATGTGATCATTGATTTTATCCATTCATATCCTCATGTCAGATGGCAAAGGTTCTACAAATACGTTTCAACTAGACAGGCCGGACCATGACAGCCATGCAAATTGCACTGAACGTTACTTGGTTTACATGAAGTGTATATGTCATTCCTATTAAAGGCTAAATTATGATCTGGAGATCACATTTTCTTAATGGACTATGAATAAATTCCAAATATAGCTGGTAAATAGCATATACACAGCTTTTCAGTAAGACATTTATCGGCCACTACACGCGTAAATCGCCATGCAACACGGTGATTCTTAGTCTTCTAACCCGAGACCATAGTGTGAAATTCAACCGCATGGTGGCGCCAGGGGTAATTGAATCGGTCCATTGAAGAGTTGAATTTTAGTTTTGACTTGTTTTGCTTATTTGTTTTAAAATGCTAGCTTTTATCATTTTAAACAAAATTAGTAATCAATTAAAATACCATTCTTAGATGCGGAAACAAAAATTGACGATTCAGAAGAGTTCTCTCAAACACCCGATTTCTAATGGCGAACATTTCATTAGATGTGCGCATTATTTGTGGAGTTCAACACTAAGCTGATAGAATTGGGCACAAATTTAATGTGAGACACTAGAATAGGATCAATTCGGATTGGAATGAGTTAATCTTCTCTGATGTGTCAAGGAAAATATTTTTTTTCGAAATATGACCCTTACACCTTTGGAGTTTCGAGATGGCATATTTTACATCTAGTATCGCATGTACGTCTTAGGCGACTTAAATTATGTAACCCATGATAACGTTATTGTATGTCGCTAAACCCTATTCACTCGATCACCCACTCACTCGCTGGCTCGCTCACTTAATCAATCAATCAATCAATCAATCACTGTATCAACAATGAGTTATTTCACGTCCAGTTTCAGTCGCACCTGGAGTGCAGTTGATCATCAAACCGCAGAATACAGTAGCCTCGTCTGGTCAAAGTTCGGTCCTCTTCGGCAAGACAGATAGCGCTAGAGACATCTACTGGTCGAAGTGTTCAGCACAAGGCAACTGCACCCGGATATCTAAGGGAGGCACGATCGTCGTAACCGATCCGGGTGGCAAATATTCCATAGAAAGACCATCAGCTGGCGAATTTAATCTGGTGATAAATCCACTTGATCGAGACGATGGCTTGCAGTATCAGTGTAAAGTGCAGGATATCTTATCGAGTGAGACGGCTTACGGCGAATTAATTGTCCTGCGTAAGTTTAATTACACAATCTTCTTCTTGTTCTACCTGTCGTCCTATTCGTTATGCGATGGTATTACTGTTGTTGTTGTCGTTGCTGCTGCTGCTCTCGCCTCTGTTGCTGTTGCTGGTGATGGCGGTGGTCGTTATGACAATAGGAAATGTCTTCACTAAGGTTTTACTAATTTAATATCGTGAATTACCGTAAAAAACATTTAAACTAAATTAAACTGGATTAATCTTGATTGTGATAATGACAACGAATAAAAATGTTGTTGTTGTTGTTGCTGATGATGATGGTGATGATAATAATAATAATAATAATAATAATTTTCCTGATACTGATATCCCTGCTCTAAGTATTGTTCGTAGAAAAGATAATCTTAATATTCTGTTTTACAGACGGCTCGCTGGAGTGCTACATAAATGCTACACTTGGCAATCTAACCGAGAACAGTATCCTGAACGTGACCTGTCGTCAGGACTTCGACGGACGCTGGGCACCGAGTATAGGTTGTCGGTTCCAGAAGAACTCCTTCCAGTTCAACATGGCCGACCAATCAGCGTCAAAATCGGCGGCGTACGAGGGAATCGTGGCAGTTCCTTCGCAGTTCGGAGGAGAACAAATCGTCTGCGAGCTATTTTTCCTTCATCCACAGCCTTGGGAGTATCTGTCGGTTGGACAAGCGCTGAATCGACCATATACTTCCCAGACCTGGACATCAGATGAACTCGTCGTGTTATGTATGTTGATCTGACGTCTTATATTATCTGTTAAAGTGTGTAAAGCAGCGATATTACCATACTGTATTGTGTTGTCTAATCGCAAAGCACCGAGTCCCGCTTCCGAGCAGATACATGCATTTGCAACACAGCCGATAGTCTTAAATCTTAACTGCAAAATCTTTTGTTTCAGAAACCGTATAATTTCTCTCCCTTGTCGAATATGTACTACTAGATCCTTAATTTCTTTTCCATGACATTTCAAAGGGGCATAAAAATCTATATTTTCGGTTGTATTTATTATAGTGCTAACTTTCAAAGAATCAAGACTTTGATTAAATGCGTCACCAAACTCGTATGTTTTTCCCGCCGTTGGTGTATTTTTAACTTCAACAATTGTGTATCATTTGGAAATATCATGCACATATTTGCGGTATTAGCCTTTTAATACTTTGTTAAAATTCTAATTTTGTATAATATATTTGAATTCCTTACGACGGCATATTGCGAACTAACGGTCCACAGTTTATGGACAAGGTACACCATTTTAAAAACCTAACCCTTTAAGATAAATTTATATATGGACATCGGCAAGGAACACTCACAGGAAAGTGCCTTAACAAACTGTTACTGTGAATGAACGTAACTTTATTGCGTCAGTTTTTCGTTGAAATATATGCAATATTTGGAATTAAACTAGCAACGATCATCGCATTTACGCCTAAAATGGCCAGCAGACTATCGAAATAGCTGTTCCCTGTCGATCGGTGTTTGCTTAAGACGAGTGAAATGGCATCGTGAAAAGCGCGCGCGCGCACACACACACACACACTGGAAAATATATCGAAGACAACATAAACGAGAGCAAAGTCAGTTATTGTTCTTGGAGGTCAGGGATCATAGAAATTGATTCTTGAACAGGAGGTATATATATATATATATATATATATATATATATATATATTACAACCATCCTTATCTTGAATTAAGGAAGTCATGATATGGTACGATATATTATCTGCGTTTTATAATGACCGACGATGCCGATGAAGATTATGTCATCATCAACATCATCATCAACATCACAGTAATCATCAGCATCATTTCGTTCACCATTCTGCCGTTTCAATCAACATTTCAGACGGTCCAAAATCAATAAGCTGGACACCAGATGATTCCGTATTTCGTGTCGGCGACACTCTCTCGTCTACGTCGTTGGCCAACCCGCCGGCCTCCTTCGTGTGGCTGAACGAGTACAATGACACCATTACGACAGGAAATACGATCACGTTTACGGACAAACAGATTGGTCTCTGGCGCATGCGCTGTGTCGCCTCAAATGGCATAGGCAAGCGGAGCATTGAAAGGCAGGTGTACGTCTATGAAAGTGGTAAGTGGGATAATAGAAATAACGATGACGATAATGATGAAGTTGATGATGATGATGATGATGAATGCATAGTCATAAAGCGCATAGTATTCGGTTCGTGTGCCTATGAATCAAAATAAAAGACGCAGGTTTATAAAGAATTTCTTCGTTAGACATTCCACATCTAGGCTACTACATGACGTGTGCAACTAATAACAATACACCAGGGGATAGTCTAAGTCATCAGTCATGCCATCAAGCTGATAAATAGAACAGTGCATGTCAGAATCCTGTGTAAAGCACTCGTAATGCTATGATTACGTGACCGGATTTTGATGATGATGATGATGATGATGATGATTGATGTTTTACGGCCACTTTTGGTGGGCTAAATGGGCCGAGCGACCTCCAAAGGTAATGAAGCGAAGTGAAAGATGAAACAACCTTCAGATATGCCCACGCCGAGATTCGAACACGGGTGGTAGTGAGTGATCCAACGCGCTACCGCTAGACCACGGAGGCGCCCTGGTAACCGGATGTTGAAGCTGTTCGCACTTATAAGCATGACAATCGTAATTGTATTGGCATTACTAGTTACATATGTAGCTGGCATACTAGTATGAGGTGTTCTCGTAAAGTCAGAAGGTTCATGATAAACATCGTCATAAGCGATTGTTGATTTCTTATCAATTTACTATTTGTATGTAGTTTGCCGCTGACAACTCTATGTGCACTAATGAGTGGAGACGTAAATGGGTTGTTTTTCTTGGCGTCAATGCACTTTTAAAATCTAATAACTAGCATCGCTACACAATTTCGTCCTGGCACAGTGGCAAGAACGCATCCTATCCTATTGTTTAGAGGACAGCAAACGCCCGAAATATTCTTTCCTTACGATTTCATCCACGACTGACATCACCCTCTGCCACCACATTAGTAAATAAACACACGATCTTAATGTCGCCAATGTACGTGTTACGTGTCGCCATCTGGTGGCCGTCACAAAATAAAGTTTCAACTTGCTTCGTTTTCATTTCCAGAGCTCTGTGACGGTTCTGCTCGAGCTAACGAACGATTATCTCTAATCATTGGATTAACACTTGGCGTTGTAATTTTTCTGATTTCAATTCTGAACGTGATGCTCTTTCTGTACATAAAGCGGCCAGGATGTCTGCCATTTCTACCCGATGCTGATCGCACGAAGACGTACAGAAGTAAAAATGTGGAGTTTGGTAAGATCTCTCGCTGGTATAATTTATTTGAAGAAAATAAACCCTCTGTGATATGTATCGATGTAAGATTACATTATCGCGTTAATTTGTTTTACTCGCATGGATTCTGGGCTTTTTCAAAATCTAGGTGCATCTATCTACTGACTGAGTACAATAAACGAATGATCGAATAGCTAAAGGCAACCCACGACACCGTAACTTAAACTTAATCCTGTCGGGATTTTTCCTTTTCGTCGATGCGTATCGCCCTGCATTTTTGTTACAGATAACCCGGACGCCACATCATCCATCACAGGAAGTGCGGGATTTGGTGCGGGAAATGACAAACACAAAGTAGCGCCCTATCAGGTCATCTCAGACGGTGACGTCACAAGTTCGGTCAGCTATCTACCGGACGGACATTCTACTTTCTACGAGCCGTTCTCAATTGGAAAAGCGACTGAAGCTAGGTCTGGCCCATTGCCGCCTCATCCGGTTTCGAATGCGAACAGAATGCGCGCAGGTGCGAAGGACTCGCTTCGACGGTTTCCTTCCGACCAGGGCGTGAATTACGTGAAAATGATTGACCACGGCAAGCCGAAACACGCGATGAGTTTAAACGCCCTTAACGTGTTTCAACCGGAAACATTGAGTCAGGACTGTACGGTTAGACATGGTTCCAGCATTGGAACGCTCGAGTCCGCGAGTGGCGATAACTGGTTGTGAGTACAGTAAAACTTAGCCGCAGAACACCACGGGGGCACCCCATCGGATGGACTTTCTGCTTGTTCCGGATAGCTAAAATGGCTTGTGGATCTCTGCTACAAGTGGTCTTTTTTTTAGTATTTATTTATTTAATTACAACCAACCACATGTTATAAATCAACTTCCGGAAGCAAATATGTTGCAGATTTGTCAGCGTAAGTTACTGAACATATTAACCATAGACAATTACGGGTTCAGGATCAACGGTCAAATTAAGCAAAGCTACTTTTGTTAAATGCCTCGATAATGTTCAATATACAAATGCATTCTGTGTTAATTCATGAAGAATTTGATTTAATTTAATTTAAACATGAGATTGGAGTTTTATTAGTCTTCTACAATAATATATATCTAAAAACTGGCTTGAAAGTGTATTTTCTGATAATGTAGTCAACCATTTTATGCGTGTGCTGGTATTTTTAATCGTCACTAACGATACATTGAGTTTCTATATTTTTTAACATAAAACCCCGAATCAAGATTGTTCATGGCCTACAACGTTGTATTGACAGCTCAGGCGCATTTGTTGGCTTACACAATCGCGCGTGTTTATGTGTGTGTGTGTGTGTGTGTGTTTTAGCTGTGTATAATAAGGCACAGGCACAGAGAATCTCGAACCGTGAATTCAAACTCTGGACGTTTCTTCAGGGGACTGAATCCAGAGTGGCGACTTTTCTTGCTGAGACATGTGTAATGTCTCACCAGTCCCTAAGCCGCCAAGCAAAAACAAAATACGAATCACCTACAGCCGTGGAGTTTGGGAGTAAAACACCCAAGTTAGATCACGGCAGTAGTGAGAATGTTTAGCTTAATTATCTAAGCAGCCCTATTTATAGCTATTTTTCAATTGCTGTATCTTTCTTCAAAGCAATACTATATAAACTATATAACCCAATTGTCACTGTCTTCAAAGATCAGTTTTTACAACGGGCAGGCGTCATGAAGCGACTACTATTAAAACTGTTTAGCTTAATTGCTATTAAAAGACTGACATCTGCGCTGAAGCAGACCGTAATAGCGCGTCATAGCTTCCCTACTGTTTGAACTATGTTATCATTTTCAAACGCGACCTAACCTCTGCTGTTCTAACTATTGTAGTTCTTAAATGTTATTTATGACAAGCAGATTAGAGCTAATCTTGAATGTCATAGTACAAACTGGACATAACTGGACCTAGGAAAGTTATTCTATTCCCACATACAACCAAGGTGAATTATATATACAAGTAAACTTGTTATATAAAACACACCAACCGCGCGAGCCGTGTCCAGTGCCACCGCTCGAGATGCGATGCAGTGTTTCTATTCCTGAGTCAGGAGTACTTATAATGCTTTAAGAACGTACTGTGCCTGCTACAGTCATTTAAATGCTGGATAACCAAACCAAACACTTAAACGGCGTCGCTCCAAAGACGCAAATAGTACATGAAATATACAGCTCTAGATCAACTTTTCTTGAACGCATAGAAAACTGAACTTTCTCAACCGCAGCATAATATGTATTTCACCACACACACACACACACACACCGAGAGAGCAAGTTGTTATATATATATATATATATATATATATAAGCAGTATGTTCACATTACTATTGAACCCATTTGTTTTGTAATTGTGCTGTTTCTATATATAGGTATCGAACTGCTGTTTTAGGTTCATGATAAACCCCGCCCACTTGTACTCTATAGCCATCGCTAACAATCACAAAAACCTCAGCATCAATTCCCTCGCGCGCGCGCGCTTGTGTCCATCCGCGTTGTCAACTCATCTTAATTAAATATGCAGGTAGTAACTGATGGCTACGACGCCGAAATGTCCAACGCCCAGTAACAGGAACCGAGTGACGCAAGTACACGCGTGGCCCCGCCTACCGAACCCAAACTTGTGGGGCGCCGTTTGTGATACGAAAACGAGCAACATTTAAACACTAGCACCAACAAGCCGTAGACCTGAGTCAGTCAGTATACACACTGTGGCGATGTGTCTAAAGGTGGTCGGTTAGGTTACTATATATATATATAAATTATATATAAGCGGATGTGGGCTTCGTACAACGCTGGTTCAGTAGTTGGTTTGCGCCAGTCGAGTTAGTGTTACATCCGTTTCCTTGGCGACCGTTTGCGAGGATTTTTACATTTTACAATTTATTTTATGTTGCCGAAGCCGCCTTCGTCCGAGAATCCTATCTCTCCACACAGCCTCGAGTGACATGTGGCGTGTTACGTAAGTCTTTAACGCCAAAGGACGAGCTTCGAAGGGGCCCCCTTAACACACACACACACACACACCACGAGTGACATACGGGTATTACCAGAGAGTAGCCAGCTTTCGTTTATCTCTTGCTCATCGCACAGCCGGGAGGTTGGGTACATCGGATACCTTCTGACGCTCGTTCTCTGACGTCGACTTCATCCGCGACGAGGTGCGACGAGCGGACGAATAATTTGGAGATCGTGTCGGTGACATCAAACGACCGGCTTTGATCAGATCATGACAGCCGAACAGCCAGAAAGTAGCTCCGACGAGATAGTCCAGGATGAACTGCTCTGCACGCGACTGGAAAATGGCATCAGGGTACCCAGACTGGCGATGTGGAACATTTGCTCGGTAAATAATGATTTTGTTTAAGGTGCCCCATAAATATAGACTGGACGTGACGTATAAAGCACTGTATAGTCTGTGTAATAGAAAGTGTGGGACACGACGATTCGTGGTGTTGTACTAAATGGTCAAGATCCTGTTGATATTGTTGTGTTTATGTATATGCACTTGCATTTATATTTGTGTTTCATAGACAGACATACACGCGCGCGCGCGTCTGTGACATTAATGAAACTACACACTGAAGTATGTATGTATTAAGGGTTCACGTGTGTGTGTGTGTATGTGTCTGTCTCCCCTCTCTCTCTCTCTTGTGTGTGTGTGTCTTTCTTTATTTTTTTCTCTCTCTCTCTCTCCCCCTCTATGTCTCTCTCTTTCTGTGTGTCTCTCTCCAATATATATATATATATTATGTGTGTTGTGTGTGTTGACGAGGCCCCTTCCTAGAAGATGTTTAAAGACGTTCTCCAGCGTACTGAAGATCGACCCTTTAATTAAAACATCCTATTTTAATAACCAAGTCGGGTGGCGGTTTGACCCAGACGGGGTCAGTCATCCTTGACACTTATGTGTCAGAATTCGTGGCCATCATACTACAATTAAGTGTCACGCACTTAAAATATATAAACAGTCCATAGTCTCACTGTCTAAGAAAGCAGTGGCCGCCATTTATTAAATCCAATGCAGCCGACAAATACAAGACGACAAATACTATAACGTTTAAAAATAATTCTACAGCACATATAATTGTGTGTTATTGTGTGTGTGTGTGTGCGCGCGCGCGTGTGTACTCAACTATAGATAGAAACTGTAATATCAGGCTAAAGTCTGAAAAGAAAAGAACAACTCTTTCTATACTGTGTGTATAGACGGTGTAAGATATATTGTGGCACCTTTAAAGAAAGCTGAGCTAGAATTGTTGTTCGATTCAAGTGAGCAAGTTTAACTGGCCTCGTACGTGTCGACTTTTTACCGTCACGCCTAAAGTCTTATAAGTGACATACTCTCTGTTGATCCGAGTATGTTCACGCCCCCCCCCCTTTCACGTCATGGTTCACTAATTACCGAGTATGAGATACTAAGAAATCAAAGGTTCACTTTCTACAGTGAAACTCTCATGTTTGTGTTACGTGTTTGCTCAGCTGGACGAAAACTAGTATAGTCGTCTGCTTAAACGAAAATAAAGCGTAGAAAATATTTAATTGAATTGAAGTGGCCTTGCTATGTATGTCTCTCTCTCTCTCTCTCTCTCTCTGTGTGTTTTAGCTGTGTGTAGAGAGAGAGAGAGAGAGAGAGAGAGAGAGAGAAACGTGTCTGAGTATCACTTCCCAGGCTGTGGAATAAGTTACCTAATCATATTAAACTTGTAGCAAATAAAGAAATATTTGGTTATTAAAACTCATTTATTTACCAAACTTAATTATTTATAATATCTATAAACCAATGTAGGATATATATATATATATATATATATATATATATATAATGTGTTTGTGAGCCGGAAGATGTTTTAATTCTGATTTCAATATAAAGCGCATTAGAGCAACTCAATTATTAAGGTACTGCTTAAAATACTATATATATATATATATATATATATATATATATATATACGATTATTTACTGTTATATGTCATTATATATATATATATATATAATATATATATATATATATACGATTATTTTACTGTTATATGTCATTATATATTTAAAAATATATATATATATATATATATATATATATATATATATATATAGCTAATGACATATAACAGTATAATAATCGTATTATCAAGTAAGTTAATGTATAAAACCCGTTTAAAATCTCCAACCATCAGCGAATTATTTCTGGAATCAATGTTAATACTGTGTGTGTGTGTGTGTTATTTCTGGCAAACCTGGTTATAATTCTGTTACATTTCAGAAGTCCATTTCTAGAGATATTGACAAGTGTTTTGTGTCTGGATATCGACATATCATGCTATCATCGGGAGCCGAACGGGACCAGGAAGTGGGGGAGTCGATGCAGAGATGGATCCAGAAGTCCAGACCTGGACACTGTCGCGATGAGCTCTTTATATCATTTATGGTTGGTATTACAACATAGAAGAAACAAGAACGTTGTCGATATCAACATAAAATCCTGAAATTGTGTGACGCGGCAGGACCGACCCGACCGACTGGCTGACCACCCTCACTCACTATATTTTTGATGTGACCTAGATTAGCTTTATGTAATTGTTTATTTCTGCGTGTTGAATGAAAACTCAAGGGAGGGCACATTAAATAAGCTGTTATGTGTATTTGTTTTTAACACACACGCACGCACGCACACACACACACACACACGGAGAGAGGTCATTTACTCTATTCTGTCCGACTGATAGGTTTCATCATATCAAACAACGCCATATAATAGCTGTTTAATTGCCTGTCTCCGTTTACGCTGCCCATAGCTCACCACGTATTCTGTTCGACCATTTCATAGTTTGACCTTGGCCCGGTGATTGGACTCGGCAGTGCACAACAACAACAACAAAAGCTCAACAACCGCCTTCAGGCACTGGAATGTCACCATATCGATATGCTTATATTGTACAAAGGAGACAATGTCAAGGTCAGTTCGAACCGGTCATTATAGTCCTATTTGTCACTTCTAGAAACAACTCGTCAATTTTCTTCTGACAGCTCTGTGTTCTGACGGGCTTTTAAATCTCTGCGTTTTCCAACTTGGGGAGCAGGGATGGGATACTTGACCGTGAATCATTGATATATCTTCGCTATCGCCCCATGGCCGAGCGGCTAAAGCGCTGCGCTGTAAACCTTCAGGTTGGAGGTTCAAATCCCACGCGTGATGCTTGTATTTGTGATCAGCCATACGTCCCAGGTGTGACCATATAAAGTTGAGGTTAAATAAATTGAGGTGTACGGCTACTTTCGTGTCCCTCAAGTGATAAGATGTCTGAGGTGGTGTCTGGCAGCGTTGCTGCTGAAAGCCACTTATCACCTAAGAGAGTGGGGTGTATGCTTCAGGATCTAGGTCAAGTACGCTGTCAACGAAGTGACGTCATTAGCCCGCAGCACAGCTCCAGCGGGATTTTTCATAAATTGCACCAAGCCGGATTGTTTTTGAGACACTGTGTTGCTTGATTGAAAAGTGAAATAATTTGTAACTATATTTATTCTCATTAAATGCTATGAACTGCATGTTATTTGGCGCCACAGGTACCCTTTAAGTACTTTCACCTGGTGTACCAATGGGTGGGAAGGGGATAGAGCTGTTTCGATGGCATATTTAGACAGAGCTTATATCTGTAATGTTATTTTGTGGAGTCAAAACCAGATAGTGTATTTAAAGAATTCGCTGCCAAAATAATGGGTTGTTGGAATAATGGGTTGTTGGAATGTAGATGGAGTGAACTCCAGTGATAACACATCTTGTTTAAAATCGTACAAGAAAAAATAGTTAGTTTCAAGTAATATCTAATTATCATAACTTTATAATTATCAGTAGCCCTACTTCTATTATATATATATATATGTGTGTGTGTGTGTGTGTGTGTGTGTGTGTGTTTATTTCTCAGGTCAGTACTATACTGTATTTTATATGAAAACTTATTGGATTTCTCTTTATCTAGATTGGAGATAATTTAAGACAAAGAAATGCTATAACATCACTGTGGAAGGTTAGTTTTATATATATATATATATATATTCTACAAATATACAAAGTATAGCTATAAATGCTAAAATTCTAAATCTGATTTTTTAAAACTGGTTGACCATTGTAAAAATATATAATTCTGACCATGATTTAGCAGTAACCCTTTAGAATTTTGTTTTCAAAAGGATTTTTCAGCTATAAAGAATCCTCTTCACACACACAGAAGTTTTAATGTTAGGTCCGGCAACTGGGTGATTTGTTACTACACGAAAAATTGGCAAAAAAAACAAACGAATATCCCCCGTTAGTTTGAGGCAAACCATTCCAATTTTGGACAGACTACATGCTATACATGTACCTACATGAAGCGAACAAAAAGATTTAAAATCACTTGTTAAAATACTGTTTGTTTTAAAAACTTTCAGGCCTTCGAGAAATTAGTTAACGAAGGAATGATCCGATGTCTTTCTTTGGCCAACTTTTGCCAGGATGAGGTAGAATCTCTAACAGCAAATTGTACAATACAGCCAAGTGTATTGTGGGTATGTTATCACCAGTATACGTTTACTATTCAGCACTGAAATATGCTCATTTTCATTGTTGCAATATTTTCTTCAGTGTTTTGCCAACTACTTTTGCATCATTATTGTAATGCGTGTGTGTGTTTTAATGTGTTATTATTCCATCAAAGTTAAGTAATGATCCCAACAAGATGGGCTGGAAGGATGTGGACCACTTTTATCGATATTGTCAGTACAAGGAGTTCATTCCAGGAGTAATGCATAGAGTCGACCGGTGAGTGGCTAGTACAACCAATTACCAAAAAAAATGGTTATCATTTTTGATGCGATATTAAATTAATAAAAGCTGTCGAAAGGCGAATGAATATACTTTGCTTCAGTCCAAACAATGTTATAACTTGTGATATATCTCCACCCATCCGTTTATCTGATCAGCATTTACTGATGTACAACTTTCATTATAGGCCTGAAGCAGAATGGGTCAGGGGTCATGGGTCATCTTTGGGAAATGTATCGAGAGAACTTCAGAAAACTCCTCTTCAGGTAAGATTTAAGACCATATTTATTTAACATGAATACCCACACCAACAATGAAATGCCGCTGTAGCTGATCGTATACCCACACCAACAATGAAACGCCACTGTAGCTGATCGTATATGCATCTATTTCCTAGGTGTTCCATAGGCTGTTGGTACAGAAGAATTTTATTGTGGCAGTAGCAGGCGATATAAAAACAATGGAGAATGGTTTTCAGGTAATTCATACGTAAATAAGTGGTTTAATAAATAATATACTCTTCTCACTCTCATTGTAAAATGAACTGTTGAGCCTCTGTGTGTCTGTTATGTATATTTAAATACAGCTACCATTTATTAGGCTTTACTTAATTGCATAATAAGAAGTTGCCAATAAACCATTTTTCTCCCGTTTACTCAGGTATTTGACTTCTGTCTGAAAGAAGACCACATCAACGAACTGAAAGCTATCAGATTATAAAGAAAATGGATAGGTACCTCAGAGGTGAACAGATCCCTACGCAGCATCCTCCCACCGATTACAAAAACAGTGATGGCTGCCAATGTGCAATGTCTATACGAACTCAGCCAACTGCCAAAAGGAGAAATAACCATTTCGTACTTCCAGTTTCCATCCGTTGGCCAAGTTATGCAATGTAGAAAATGTTTTATTCCATTTGCCGTGCGTGTGTATGAAGAGCCGGGTATTTTTGGTGTGGAGAAATACAGATGTGCTTCACTCTAGATATACGAACACCCGATGTTGTCACGCACTGGAAATAGGAAGCATGTTACCGCGATAAAATGCCGCGACTTCACACCTGAGACCAGTTTCAAGAAAACCGCCATCGGGCTGTTAAAGCCCCGACCAGTTGATGTTGTCTGTGGTGTATGTACGAGTATTCGCAGGATAAAATTGTGTGAACTTAAAACTTCCAGAACTCTTGATTAGTGCTCATATGCAACACCCTGGAATTCTTATTCTTTATCAGTCTGTCCATGCGAAGGCTGTATCATTATTTAAGGTTAGAGCTCTTCGTCAATTACCAGACTTAATGAACCAACAGGTTTTTATTCTTAGAGCCACTGCCTTCCGATGACAAAAAAATTAGCTCGACCATATTTACTTTAATATCTCCATTATTAATTTATGGACCTCTTTGAGTAAACAAGTTCCTTCTGCAGTATAAAGTTTCCAGTGCGAGTGAATATTTGTTAGTAAATCACACAGGTAGCCTATGATCGTGATTAAGCTTGTGATTAGTGAATTCTTAATAAAACTCATGATTTTTATTTGTCATAAATTAGTATGATACACAACCTAGACAGTGGTATAATGAAGTGATTTAACGTGATCTTTCTTTGCTAAAATTCAGTTCTATTCAGACATGGGGTCAATTCCATTTTGTCAATTACAATTCTAATCATATTTATCAATTCCAATTCCATTTTTTAACTTTCTCCTTTTTTCACTTCACATACTACCTTTTACCACGAGTAGGTACTCTGAGTACCTACTTGGAATACCTACTCTGAATAGCTTATATTCCAAGTAGGATTGTCATGGTAGAAGTATTTCTGAATTAAAAAATAAAATGGTAAATTAATTTGGATTAAAAAAAATTGTAACAAACTTCAATTCCAATTTATCAATTCCAATTAATATTTTTTTAAATAAACAATTCCGGAATTGCCCATCAATTCAAATTCTGGAATTGAATTGACCCCATGTCTGGTTCTAGTCGCACAATGGATCAGTTACTCTGTGGGGAAATGAGATACTTGGTCTGAAACATTTTACTAATGGATGAAATAATATTTAATACCTTGGTCTGGATGTTTGCAGTGTGATATGCTACTAATGGTTCTATCGTAGTACCTAATGTCTGACATAACCAGTCGTGTTAAATGGAGCTAAATGGATTTAAACATGTTGTAATTTGTTGTCCATCAAGAACATTTGAAACAAAGTCCCAGCATGAATAAAAAAGACTAACACGAGGCTTTGGTCCAGATCAGATGATGATGATTGATGTTTTACGGCCACTTTTGTGCACATGGCAGGCTAAATGGGGCGAGCGACCTCCAAACGTAATGAAGCGAAGTCAAAGATGAAACACCCTTCAGATAGTGGTAGTGATCTGTGGTCCAACGTGCTACCAATTAGACCACGGAGGTGCCCTTTGGTCCACATCAGATTCCATCGACGGAGTTGGACCACGACTCTTTCTGTATCGTATGCAATTTTGGCTCCAGAGTGAAAACTACAGATCTCTGGCCGAGACACACCGTAAAATTTTGCCAGATGAAATCATGTTTCAGTCCAAATGGCTGAATGGTTGGGTAAACTATATCGAAGACCATTCTTGGAAATTTCAGAAGTTTAAGCCAAGCCGAGATTTACAGTCTTGGCTACCAGTTTATTAAATAGGGAGGATCACAAGACATTCCCCCCCCCCCAATTTCAAGATGAATCATAAAATAAAATAGATCCATAAAGTTAAAAACTTCCAATATATTATAAATGAGAAAGTGTATATTTATAAACATGTATTCTTACTATTATGTTTAATTATTATTACATTATAGATACATGTATTAGTGCCATATTAGAATCAAACTTGGAACAGAAATGAAGAAATCAGTTAATTATATATATATATATATATATATATATATACAGTTTAGTCTGCTCTTAACGCCACTTGTGGGGACTCACTGAAAGTGGCGTTTATAGACAGGTGGAGCTTCCAGACAGGTTGAACTCCAAGCACTTATTAAAGGGTGGAACTTCCAGTGACTAAACAACACATAGTATATATAGATATGCTATTTATTTATATTCGTGTGTGTATATCTAATTGTTACAATATATTCATGTTTGTATATTCCCATGCTTTACTGACCCGGTATATAGCGTTCAGTATGGATAGTATCTCTGAACCCGTTATTGACGAGTCCTTCGCTAGCTGATCGATGGCGGTTTTGCATCTTAGAAATGACTAGCCAACCATATGAAGCCCGAAATGAATCGACCTTCAGATCAGCAGCACATTTGAGGGCCTGACGCCGTATCAATGGCCCACTGACTTGCACACGTCTTGTAGTGACATCTTGAAACCATCTCCATATCAGTTCGTTGATTTAGTCATTGTCAGTCTTGCGGCGAATACATCGACTATGACTGGGTGCATTTCCACTATATTCATCCAATATCTCAGCCTTACGCTTGACGAGTTTTGGTATTTGCTCAAACCAAATTCCTCTCCAAGAGTGCAAGAACTGGAGTTTTTATCATACATCTCCAGAGCCTTCACTTTTTGATTTTGCAATTCACACAGAAGGTCGTCGTTTCTTAATATCACAATATATGACAGGTCAGGAATAGCGTGCAAGTTGGCATATCAAAAGTGTAATGTGATTAATTACAAAATTTGCTGACAATTTATATCCAAAATATTTTGTAGATATTGCAATTACAGTTTGAACAGAAATAAAGCCTTTAGCAGTTTTCTGTTTTTCACCGATTTTCTAGGTTTTGTCTGTTTGGAGTTATGTGAGCCACTGTCCGACGGGGGAGCTAATTACATCATTACTTTAATTGTCTTAAATGTTAGTGAAACACTGGCGATTGGTGGCGTCGGTTCCAGACGGGTCAGTTTGAATGGGATTTGCATCGGGATTTTGGAAAAGTGGCGTTTAGAGCAGGTGGCACTTCCATACAGGTGGCATTAGGAGCAGGTTAGACTGTATATGTATATAATATGAAAATATCGCATCTTACCCGATATTTTCTTCTATAAAGTACAATATTTCTCATATATTTTTGTTTTATTCTATATATTTCATATTTCAATATTGCTTGGTGTGGCACATACAAAAATAAATGCATTAAATGGATATTACTGTAGTTAAAAAAAAAACACTTAAAAGGGTATTGAAATGGGACAAAAGGTATATTTCTGTAGAAATAGAAAGGGACCAACATTATAACGAATTCCCATATCAGCATTCCCCCTTTTACTTTTGATAATAATTACACGGTTAGCAACGCACAGTCAAGATTCCCGAGCAGAATTTGTTTTGCACGGTTACTGGACAGCAAACAAAGGGTGACCATTGACCAAATTCTACGCTGGAAGAATACATTTTTCCCTCACGCGGTGGATATAATATGGGCAAGACGGGACAACTTTAACTGACTAGGACATGTTTTTATTTCATGATCATTTTCAGACCAATGGCACCGTATTACAATTGACCGCTTTTGATTAATTTGATTTTCAACCCAAAGAGAACACGGGCATTATCTCATAAAGCGATGGGCCATTCGTTGCCGTCACACAATGTGCAACTCGTCGAGACCGGAAATCCAGGCGAGGAAACTCGAGTTGATGACTTTGGAATTGTTAACGTGAACGAAAATAGGAAGATTATAATGTTGTTCTGCGACAACTATGATAGTCAATCGTGCTGGCTTAATTTGGTGTGTTCATAAATTTAATTTAATTAATCCTTTATCCTATCATTCATTCATCTCTTTCCATTTCCTTGCGTATGTGATATTCCATATGCACAGCAGTGTTTCTGGTTGGGATGGCCTGCACACGCACACACACACACACCCACCCATACACACACAGAGAGAGCACGCAATCATCAATGCACACCCTGATATTTTACGGTAGTAACTGCGGTACACACTAACTAAATGCAACACACTGCCACGATCCAGTCATTACTATTGTATTGTACAACAAACAACGATCACATAACAATAGGAAGACTGCCTGCATACTGCAGGTGACTGGTTACCTGGCCTTCTTTTGATGTGACATAGGCATATAACTATAAAAATGACGTCTCTAGAAGCATTCCTCTATTAAGTTTAAATTCTACCTTTAGAACACTTCTCTTATAGCAGGTTGCATCGGTTACAAGATAGTGAGTACCATTGCACTTGGTAAACTGCAATGTTAACATTATCATCTTACAGAAAAGAGAGCGGAAAAAACATTTTCATAATGGAATACCCTTAATCATATTATAACAAAACTAATAATAATTAAGTAGCTTCATATGTTGACACATAAAGGGCAAACACTTCGAAAGTTATTCAACTCAGAATACGAATACTGTCTGGTTCGGTGAATATATAATGTTTAATTCACCATATGTGTTCATGTATTAACACCAATATGCATCTGAATGTATTCTTTCATAACTTAAAAAATATAAATTCAATCATAATGAAAGGTTCAATGACATTTGCTTGACAAATCTCCATAATTTTGCACACATTATGCATATATAAGCATGTTACATATATTAAATCAGCTCATGTAATGTTAAAAATGCTAATACTTGGTTCAAGACTTTTCATTCACCATTGTGTCCCAATTCGAAACAAAATTACTTCAGTGAAGTATTTAACATTATGCGAATACTTTGGAAAGTTTAAATATTAGTTATTCTGTCAAAAGTATTTTAATACAAAAACACAAAAAATATTCAAATAGAATCAAATATAAATACTGAATATGAATGAATGATCTCAAATAACGGATGGAATGTTAAGAATTCTTTTACTGATTAATAACTGTCATAACTTTAGCAATTATGCTATTTTGAACAAAAACATTACAGCAAGCTGTGTTTGTATGAAACAAAACAAGGAATACTAAATCCTCGTGATCAAATAGCAACTTACAAAAAAGATACGGATAAAAACTAACAAAAATTTATACCAGTAATTAATGCTCATGTAACCAAAAGAATGTTCCCCCTTTGCTACAGTAGCAGAAGTTTACAATTTAGCAGCGAATCCTTTCACGAGTCCTGATACAATCAGAATGTGCACAAACAAAATGACAGTATTTGCATTCGCTCACAAGATGTTCAGATACCTGCAAAAATTACACACACAAACACGCACAGAAAGAGAGAGAGAGACAAACAATGGCACATTATTTCTATAACACATCAGGAGCAGTTTTTCAATGTCCCATACACCCAATGTCACACACTATTAAATGCAATGATCAGTCCTCTTATTTACATGACATGTACTAACACACACACACATACACACAACAATAGCAGTCAGTTGTCTACGTGTAACCAATGTGACTGGTCACTATGCCATGTCATCTTGACTGCCATTAGTAACGGTCACTGGTTGTGACATTTTTGCCGCTGTGTTCATGAAATCTGACGATGTCGTTATCAGAGCACTGTGCGTCCCATTTGCTATGACATATGTGTTTGGATGCAAGATCAGATCGGAAAGGGTTGTGGTCTGCTGTGACTCAATTGGAGACTGTGATGAAGACCGCTGAAATAGCAGATTGTTAACGTCATTAGAGCTGAGCTCTTCCAGCTCGGAGTGCGTCTGTAAATGTTGCGCCGACTGATTGTGCTGCTGCAGTGACCGAACTGATGGCAGCAGTGCATGGCCATCCTTTGTGAGAATGGTGAAGCTTGGCGTGCTGGAGCCTTTCACTGTTATGTTACCTGACTGGCCAACTGAAACAGCCTTTGTTATAACACAACCAGTGTCTGACTGGTGGCTCCCTAAACTGTGGCTCGTCGGCGTGATAACAATTGGTGTCAGCTGCTGGGTGGCGGCAGAAGATGTTGGAGGATTTATCCTCTTCTCCTTCTGCCGACGATTACAGAACCATACCCTCACCACCTCCTTCTCCATCTGCAAGCTGTCAGCCATGGCACTGATCTCCTCTGATGTGGGTTTTGGATTATCTATGAAGTGCTTCTCAAGAGCGACACGGATCGTGTTCTCGATGCTGGTTCGTTTCTTCCGACGTCTAGCTATGGCCTCCGGGGACATCGGAGAATCACCAAGCGATGCCGGACTGGTGATTCCAGGGTTGGCGTCAGCATCTTCAAGCCACTTCTGAAGCAGTGGCTTTAATTTACACATGTTCTTAAAGCTCAGATTGAGTGCTTCGAAGCGAGATATCGTTGTCTGACTGAAGTCATTACCATAGAGTTTTCCCATGGCTAAACCTACATCGCCTTGGGTGTAACCTGTTGGAAAACAAAGATCACTCATATCAGTTACCTAACAACAAGAAGCAACACAGGACTGTCTTTAATAAGAAGATTGAAACAGAATTATGCAGTCTATCACCATTATGTTATTAGTTCCAAGGCTTATCCTCCTTGTCTTCTTCTGACAAAAATGTATCGACCAAATACACACTATAACATTGCCACAATACAGATGTTAATGTTTAAATATTAAATGAGGTAGTGGAATGTGTATTAGAAGTAACAATTTGATTTGCATATAAGTAAAACCAACCTAATTCAATACGACGTCGTTTAAACGTCTTTGCAAACAGTTCCAGTTCTTCCAAATCTATATTTTCCTCAGGATGCTGGAAATTTATGGTCAAAATCAGAATTATTTATCATCATGCAGTTCTGTTCATGTTATATACAGATCTTACAATATTTATATTAACCAGACGACAGAAAATGTAAAACATATTTAAGCCAAGATTCTATATACACGGTATGCATAATGTGGCATGCGAATCCGAATGCGTATGCGACATTGTGGTAGCATATGTGACATTGCAGTATCCATGTGTTTCAGAAACCCTTCCCACCTTCTGACCAATTTTTCTTAGGAAAACCTTCTTGTACACTCAAATTAGATGGTTGAATCCAGAATTTTATGACTTCAACCATCCGAGTCTCAACGGCACCAATCGCTACGTGGATTCGTTTTGGCGTAAGCAGTCACACATGTGGAATTATGCTCGTACGTTTACATGTTTTCCATTTTTGTCACATTCGTATTCAGGATTCGCATAACGCATATATGAAATCTCAGCTTCACACTATGCACAGTAATAATTTCAGTGTACATTTCTAACTATATTTAAGTAACTATAAACATCACTACTAATCAGTAATGCTGATATATTAACAGAAATAGACAAGTAACTTCATAATGCATATTGAACATTAGCAATTTTGGAATGCTCACTGCAGTCACACCGGTTCCATGATCTTGGCTTAATGTCTCTAAACCTGTGGTCATGGACTGTGCCTGTAATGCAGATTTGGTTCCAACAACGGAAGCAGGTGTCGAACTCTTGGCAGCCGTACTGCTCATTGTTACTGCAGCATTGGCCGGTGAGAGTATTACTGGCTGCTGTTGGTTAATGGAAGTCTGCTGTAGTACTGCTTGTAGTGCCTGCTGTATGGCTCCCTGTAATCAAGATAAAGATATTTGAAACAGAAGCAGTAAATTTTAATTATGGAATCATTCACCATTTTATTAATAGATTTCATTTCAAAATATCATATGCATTACTTCAGTGATTACTTGACTTCCATATGGAGTGGCCCTTACACTAATTAAAGGTGGTAACTATTACTGTTAGAAGCCCTTTGCCCCCAAAAACATTACTACACCAGTTTTTCAACACTATGGAATTCCTCTTTTGAGGATTAGTAATAAACATGACTCACAATGTCAGACCTCTTTCTCCACATAATTTGATAGAATGTTAAACGAATTCAATCTGAAACCACGACCCATATAGCTGTACATGTGAAAGGCACTACATCGAACAGAATGATAAAGAAATATCATGCCATGATATTAGTCCATGATTCAACTGGTCGCTGGCAAATAAACAAACCTATGGATCCCCCCAATCGATAATGAGGGTGATTTGACGATTTGGATAGTGGCTCCATCTTTATGTAGTGCAACCACCGCAATGAGGCGTGTATGAAAGTATTTGGTCAGCATAACATACAAGTGTCATATATGCCAGCTTCCTTTCGTAGGTTTATTCCCAGACATAAGTGGTCTGATGTTTCTGATGATAATCTAGTAGATTATGGTGGGATGCTAGATCATCCACTGTCATCAATGTCCATTCCTTGGGAAGCCATGCAATGTGATAATACACCGTGTATGGATCATGATGGTCATTGTCATTCCGTTCAAATATTCCATGATACTGTTATGGACAAGATGTATTACTGCCAGCGATTTGTGTACTACCATACAGATCTGAAATGTCCAGTAACTATGCTAATATTAGCAGGTGGAATGATGTTGTAAGCGCCAGAAAGATGTCTCTATTTTCTGAAATAATGCGTGGAAGCTGTCTGGCTGTTCGTGTAAATTGTAATGCTGCTATTGTTGATGTCACGTGATGGGCTGGGGCGAAATATCACAGGTAAAACGTGATCAAAAGATCATAACAAGAAATAAAATGGCCGAAACTATCTTATGCGATGATACCAGATCATTCTGGAATGAAGTGTGCAAACTTTCTGCAGGTAAAAACAATACATTGCCCAATATGACTGATGGTGAAAATATAAGTGAAGCATTTGTAGGTAAGTACAATCCATGTACAATTCTATATCGTGTGATAAATATGAGACATGGCTAATTTATTATTTAAGTTAAATGAGCTTACTGAATGTAGCAATGTAATTAATATATGTAATTACATTACATACAGCGTTGCTTCTAGGATCTAGCCTATGTGGGGGAGCTCCCCCTTAGGTTTTAAAAATGTGGGGGATTTTAATGTAGCATGGGCACTTGGTATGAAAACCATTTAGGGGTACAAACGCATACCCCCATGAATATTTGAACTGAAAATAGTATTTATACAGTTTTGCAGTGTAAGCATAATTAAATTTATGCATATCACTTATACCTGTAACATGAAAAAACAAGACTAGGAAATGCTTCAAAATGTTATTTATGAGACTCATTTTATATATTCCAAGGGCTTTCTTCTCCTTCCACATATTTACAGCTAACTCATAGTCAAAGTCAGCTACAGAATAGTTTGATGTTTTAATTTTCATTAACACATTGAGGAATTTTTTTCTTGTGCCTGTTCAGGTGAAGACCATCATTACCAGATACCAGCCACTTATCAAAAGACCTGGAAGAAGTTCTTTGGGTAGCGGGCCATCACATGCAATAAGCATCAAATCACATAGATTTTCCTGGCCAAGGGAGTTCCTCAACAAAGTTTTAATGCTATTCATTGAGGAGAACTTCCCCTCACGCTCAACAGTGGATGGACAGAGGATCAAGGTTGAAACACAATTATTAAGTTACCAAAAACTGCATATATTTCCATCAGTAAAGTATGGATACAGTTAATATGATATATGAAATCCATATTTATATCATATTAACATAAAATGCAAAAAACCCAATGATCAAACAAATATACAGGAGAGGGACAGAGAAATCCACCAAATAAACAAGACCATGTGCTTTTATTTAATGTAAAAAAAGACAATGGCCAATCAGGAGAGACTATTTGAGTTACGTGACCATCATAATGCAAAATGGACATTTACCAGCCAAGATCACCAACCCACCAAGATCTCTCCCATCCTTCAAGCATAGTTCTTATATTCAGTAAATATTTATAAATATGACATTTGAAATGGCTACAGCAGTAGATTTTTGGCATTATTTCAGATCAGGAAACTATCGGATGATAAACATTTGGCATTTATCACGACCCATTTTCTGCTGATAATGCCATACCAATGGTATGACATGATTAAAGCTAATGTGATGGGGAGATTGTTGATGCCCACAACACTTACAATACTGCGTCATGGGATTTTATTCTGCTCCATGTGGTGTCCAGGGATTTTCTTTTATGCTATACGTTAAAATATCGTATAACTACGAATTATTGATTTTACTTGTTTATCTGTCAACGGGAAAAAATGAGTCACTTAAGAGCCAACAAAATGAGTCACTTAAGAGTATGGGTTGTTACAAAATATGGTTCCTAAAGCTAGCTCAACCCGGTTATTCGATGAAATATCCACACCATCGATCAACAGGCCCACAAACTTGTACGTAGGCAATCGTGTTAATAACGAGCCGAACATTCCTATGCATTGAGCTAACGATGAACAAATTGGAATGTTGATGAAAACCTTTTGCTGAGAAATAGAAACTCTTACCTGATTTGGCAAAACCACCTGTGACGTGGGATTAACCAATACTAATGGTTGCTGAGCTTGTGACCCTTGACCCGTAGCCAAGGCCAATATCTGCGCTTGACCGGTCCCGCCTAAAGCGGATGGGTTGGCCAGTATAAGAATCTGTGGCGTGGAAGACTTGGACATTTTCTGTGGTGATGATGATGACAAAGTACTTGATGCGGTCGTCACTGAATTTGGCTGTACTGACACTTGGTTAGCTACCTGGGCAGCCTGGAGCTGAAGACAGATAAAAAATCATTATTAATTAAACCTCTGACAATCAGACAATCCCACCTTTCTATCTTCCTATATGTCTTGCTGGAGAGCGATCTTCGGGGGAAAAAAACCCCCTGAAAAGCAGGAAAGGAAACTGCAGAGCAAAGTAAGGAACAAACAGCGGGGGTGCTGTAAGTCCCGAGAATTTTTTTAGTTTTGTGCAATTTTAGGACAATCTCAGACTATCTGGGGGTGGGGGTCAATTGTATTCTCTATAAGTATAAGAGAAATTGCTTCAAACCAGCAATCTGACCCACTCTCCATTTCCAAAAACGTTACTTCCAGCTCTAGAAATCCGGCAAAATATGGAAAACTCTCATCCCTGATTATTATGAACCACACACACACACACACACACACACACACACACACACCTCTGCTGGAGGATCCAGATGTCACACCCAATACTGGTTTTCATTATCAAATATTCAATACACTGAGCTAGGACAGATAATAGTGACACTTAGTACAATATCTTGTAACCACGAAGCTAACTACGTGCAGATTGGAGAAGGACAGGGAGAACATACTAAATGGACCAGACAACCTCCAATGGTATGAGGTAAAGGTGAAAAAAACAAACCATTCTGGCATAACTAAGACCAGACTTGAACTCGGAAGCTAGAGGTTGGTGGCCAACTGCAGTAAAAGTTAACCGACGAATACATCCTACACACAGGCAGCAAATGATGTAACTTTTTTCGAGTTTATCTGTGTGATTTATCTCTTTGGAATAGTCACAGTTTGAAAATTTAACAGGCATGAGAGTGGCCTTTGAAAAAATTAATCCTGAAAAGCAAGAAAGGAAGTCGCACTTGGGGGTGTGGAGGCAACACTTGGGTTTTGTGTATTCTTAGCACAATCTGAGACAAATAAAATGGGGATAAAACATCACTTTTGTGAGAATTTGTTTCAAACCATCAATTTTGTGCGAATCAATGGTGATTAGTCCAGCCTTGTCCTCACCCCTTCTAGCTGTCTGAACCACCCACTTTTATTAAAATTTTAGCTGACATGAGATATCAGGACTATATACTGGTACCATTTTTCTACAATCGAATTTTTCTTTGGCAGGCATAATATTTATTCACCGGTCTTTTGTTCTAAGTTGATTTTTTCACAGGCAAAATATTTCCAGGACATTTCCAGATTTGGTCAAATTCGAAGTCATTTCCAGGAACTGGAAAATTAATTTGTTATTGTCCAGGATGCATAGGAACATCATGTATAGGCACGTTAGTGTTCTTTAACACACAGCATTCTGACATCTGTACAACTTCATCCTTAGGAAGTGTTACTATTATTGTTTTATTTCTAGAAAAACAAGGCACAGTCAGTAGGGCGCTTCCATGGTCTAGCTGGTAGCACGTTGGACCAGAGATCACTACCATCTGAGTTTGAATCTCGGCGTGGCCATATCTGAAGGGTGTTGCATCTTCGACTTTGCTTCATTACCTTTGGAGGTCGCTCGGCCCATTTAGCCTACCATGTGCACAACAATGGCCGTCACGTCACGTCAGTTAAGTATCTCTCACCATTAAAGGCGGCCTGTTACATGGAATTTATTCCCACTGCATGTGACTTTGTAATCCATATTGGATAGAAACAAAGCTATGTAATTGTTGTTGTTGAAATATAAACAAATAGCTAGTTAATCAATGTGATTTTGGTAAACTATTAAACCTGTTATGAACAGTAATGGCGCAAATCTGGACAGCGGTCAAGCAAAATCGTTTTAAGAATAATAGCTATAGAGGTGCTGATTAGTGTGAAAATTAGTGAGAAAATTGATAATGCCTGCATAGAAATTTCTTTCTATTGTAAATATGTATGTAAGTGAGTAATTATATCTGTGTGTGTGTGTGTGTGTTGTAACTTTGATAAATACCTGTAGAGCAGCTGTTTGCAGTGCTTGTTGTTGCAGTGAGGTTGACTGTAACGAAACTGCAGCCTGTAAGCCCATAGTCTGTTGCTGCTGCTGCTGAGCCACCGATGCTAACAACTGCGCCTGGAGTGGCAAGGTTAGCTGGGCTGCAGATGAGACTTGCTGTTTCTGCTGCAGACTCTGAAGGATCTGTTGCTGAGCCAACTGAGATATTATCTGAAAGACGCAGAGTGTTATCTAAATGACCTACTAGACAACGATGTAAGCAGATCAATGATAATGTAATAATAATGTATATTTAATAAAGCGCCCTTACTAGCAGGAGCCATTTAAAGGCGCTGTACAAATAATATGTAATATAATAATACCCCAAATAATATGTCTGTAAAAACCCCTATAAGAGATTTAAAAGATAACTATTATTTATCTGTGATAGCAACCTTTTTTAGAACAAGAGATGACGCATTTCTAATATCTGCCGCCAACCTATTCCACAAAGTGGCAGCAACACTAGATGAACAATTGCCATCAATGATACAACTAAACAAATCCACCATAATTAAAACTACAACTAAACCCCTCAATTAGCCACCACAATCCAGGCCTGGTCTTGCTCTAATAAGCATCACAACTAAGGATAAAACCATTTTAAAAGACTTTAGGTCTATACACCTACTATACACCTACTAATACAAAGTGGAAATGAACATGATGATGATGATGATGATGATTGATGTGTTAAGGCCACTAACGTTTGTGCAAATGTTAGGCTAAATGGGCGGAGCAACTGCCAAATGTAATGAAGCAAAATCAAAGATGAAGCACCCTTCAGATATGCCCACACAGAGATTCAAACTCGGTGGTAGTGATCTGTGGTCCAACACGTTACCAAGTAGACCATGGAGACGCCCTAGAATTAAGCATGAATATATGCATGCTCTTAAATGTGAAACTATACACCCTCAATCACTTACACAAAATGTTCAGTGTGTTTTAAAAGTGAATTAGAAAGGTGGTGAACTTAATACATATATACACACACACAGTTACTGAAATCACTCTTCTAAAAATGACCTGACATAGAACAAGATATTTTGCTATCAACCTGCTGTTGTGCTTGTTGTGCCAGTTGACTTAAGTCTTGTGCAGATAACTGGAGACCAGGTGGAATATTCACAGGAAGCTGTAATAAAGAACACACTCAAAACAGTCAACATACAATCAAAATAACAAACGTGGCAAAATAGTTCACATTATTAAGTATTCAACAAATGCGCAGCATGGGGGAATTGCAGCCACTTATCGCAAAACGGTGTTTAAGAATTTCAACACTGATCCATGCTTTAAATCAACTTACTCAACAAGATCAGAATTTAGAAATAACAGCACAATTTAGACATAACCACTGAAATTGGAAATAACTACGAAAACTAGAAATGCAGTAAATATATAAATTAAATAATATTATAAAGAAGTCGTCAAGTGATCAAAATTCATATAACAATGCATTAATTAAATTTGATGCTGTAGCATTACTGGTCTTCAAGAAGAATACTGGCCAAACCATGCTTGTTTCTTACAACGTAACTAGTATCTGATAAATTTCCATCATGTTATAAAGGCGTACAAAAACACCACCACATAATAAACTGCTTTAAACATGTGAAACCTGAATACTTTCAAAATAGCCATGGCCATTATGAAACAACCTTAATACACACCTGAAGTACTGGTTGACCCAACTGGTTCTGAACAATCAGTCCAGCTGCAGCAGCCTGAGAGAGAGGCAGCTGTGCTATGGCCGTCTGTGCTGTAGTATTCAACAGGGATGAAGCAGTACCATTTTGCTGACCCTCGGTTGTCACAGCTGCCACCTGGTCAGGCTAGAAAAGTGATAGACCAAACATTAGTGGTCAAGGATGAAGAAAAATGAATGAACACGCGAGGTGCCTACTGTCTACGCATAAAAACAAACCAAAGGGTAGAAAAAGACTACTACTGCTGTAGTCCGTACAACCATGCCAGCCCAAACCATGCAATACATTCAACACTAAACTAAAAGTGGCTTAAGTGAGCACCTCGGAAATGGGGCTGAGCACAGAAAAACATCAACACCTCACACATGTCCGATTGGCAAGTCGGAGGTAGCCAATACAGAGTACAGGATTGCAGTGATTCTGAATCAGTTCGATTATCTTAGCTAGCTATAACAGCTACTAAGATGGCACTTTGTTGGTTTCCATCTACCAATAATTATCTGCCGTTAATTTTCACTCGACACCAACGACAAATGAACAAGATCACAGCCAATAGCGCTCTAACCAATACTGATGACTGGGTGTCGGTGATAAACAACAGGTCATCTGTCCATTACATAATGTTTCCTGACCAGTCTATACCAATGATAGTTTGAGGAGCCCATTATTACTCAGCTATAACCAATACTGATGACTGGGTGTTGGTGATCAACAACAGGTCATCTGTCCAATACATAATGTTTCCTGACCAGTCTATACCAATGATAGTTTGAGGAGCCCATTATTACTCAGCTATAACCAATACTGATGACTGGGTGTTGGTGATCAACAACAGGTCATCTGTCCATTACATAATGTTTCCTGACCAGTCTATACCAATGATAGTTTGAGGAGCCCATTATTACTCAGCTCTAACCAATACTGATGACTGGGTGTCCCATTGATCAACAACAGGTAGCCAATTTCAATAATGTTTTGCCCGTCTATACCTGAAAAGTTTCCATTATTTTCTAGCTATAACCCGCTACTGATGGACTGGTGTCGGTTTTCATCTACCAACAGGTCATCTGCCATTTAATTTTCCTGACCCTCTAACCAAAAGAAAAAGTTTCAGGAGCCCCAATTTCTCGCTATAACCAATACTGATGACTGGGTGTCGGTGATAAACAACAGGTCATCTGTCCATTACATAATGTTTCCTGACCAGTCTATACCAGTGATAGTTTGAGGAGCCCATTATTACTCAGCTATAACCAATACTGATGACTGGGTGTCGGTGATAAACAACAGGTCATCTGTCCATTACATAATGTTTCCTGACCAGTCTATACCAATGATAGTTTGAGGAGCCCATTATTACTCAGCTATAACCAATACTGATGACTGGGTGTTGGTGATCAACAACAGGTCATCTGTCCATTACATAATGTTTCCTGACCAGTCTATACCAATGATAGTTTGAGGAGCCCATTATTACTCAGCTATAACCAATACTGATGACTGGGTGTTGGTGATCAACAACAGGTCATCTGTCCATTACATAATGTTTCCTGACCAGTCTATACCAATGATAGTTTGAGGAGCCCATTATTACTCAGCTATAACCAATACTGATGACTGGGTGTCGGTGATAAACAACAGGTCATCTGTCCATTACATAATGTTTCCTGACCAGTCTATACCAATGATAGTTTGAGGAGCCCATTATTACTCAGCTATAACCAATACTGATGACTGGGTGTCGGTGATAAACAACAGGTCATCTGTCCATTACATAATGTTTCCTGACCAGTCTATACCAATGATAGTTTGAGGAGCCCATTATTACTCAGCTATAACCAATACTGATGACTGGGTGTCGGTGATAAACAACAGGTCATCTGTCCATTACATAATGTTTCCTGACCAGTCTATACCAATGATAGTTTGAGGAGCCCATTATTACTCAGCTATAACCAATACTGATGACTGGGTGTCGGTGATAAACAACAGGTCATCTGTCCATTACATAATGTTTCCTGACCAGTCTATACCAATGATAGTTTGAGGAGCCCATTATTACTCAGCTATAACCAATACTGATGACTGGGTGTCGGTGATAAACAACAGGTCATCTGTCCATTACATAATGTTTCCTGACCAGTCTATACCAATGATAGTTTGAGGAGCCCATTATTACTTCAGCTATAACCAATACTGATGACTGGGTGTCGGTGATAAACAACAGGTCATCTGTCCATTACATAATGTTTCCTGACCAGTCTATACCAATGATAGTTTGAGGAGCCCATTATTACTCAGACTAAGCACTAGTCTCCATTTGGACAAAGGGGCTACTTAATAAATAAGGAAATGAGATAACCAGGTCGAAGCCCTTTACTGGAGTGATGATGATGATGATTGATGTTTTACGTCCACTTTTGTGCAAACGGTAGGCTAAATGGGCCGAGCGACCTCCAAAGGTAATGAATCGAAGTCAAAGATGAAACACCCTTCAGATATGCCCACGCCGATATTCGAACATGGATGGTAGTGATCTGTGATCCAACACGCTACTGTTAGACCACAGAGGTGCCCCCCTTTACTGGATGATTAAACATTTCACATATAAGGATACCAATAGAAGTTTGCAGCAAGTCCTGCCATCAGCACCCATGACTGCAATGGAACAGGGGCTGAGAATTAAATATCGGCAATGAAGTCCTTGAGTCAAGTTGAGCTGTTTGATGGTCACACCTGAGACATACTATTTAGGGGCGACTGCCTGGTGAAACATCCCACAGGCACAGGTATGGGTCAGATTCAAACCCAAACCATAGTGGTTTGTAACACACTGCTTTAAAACAACTGCATCACTGGAGGATGCTCAGGTATGTGAAGGAGAAAGAGAAAAACTTTCCCCCGATATTGATCCGAACTCTTATGCCCAGCAGAACTGATCTAGTCGAAGTATGATTCGAGAGACATAGTACCGTTGGCAATTCATTCTAGCCTTCTATTTATTGAAAAACACAACTCTGTTTTAAACTTTTTGCAAGCAAACAACCATGTTTCAAATTCCCTGTATATTGGAATAAATGGAATCACATCATTCCAGATTTTACTTCACATAACAACCTAAAAAGTCAGTTGAAATGATATTTACTCTCACACTATGCTAACACTGTGAAATGCTCAAACAAATATTGCAGACTGCCATCAAGATTAAAAATTTCAAAACATATAAGCCTCACCCCCCCCCCTTCTTCACATATATGTAATCATTTGCTGACCTGGTCCTATTTATGAATTTTGTTTAAAATGCATCCATTTCCCATCGCCACCCACACATCTTGCACTGGACAGTGATGTGACGCCTATACATGGTTTTTCCTTTAAGTTTTTTTGCTGACCTTGTGAAAGCTTTTCATATATTTTATGTACTAATATTATTACTGTACAACTGTTTATTGGAAATTGAAAATAAACTTCACTTCAGAAATGAAAAACAATATACATTTGACCTGTGCCAATTTCTGATGCAAAAAGCTTCTCAGTCATAACTAACAAATGACACTGATCACTTTAGCTACAACTTAGTACAAGCTAGTCTTGGTGGAAGTAATAATTAAGAGGTGATGATTAGACCAGGCAGGTTGAGCTGAATCATGGTGCCACTAATTCCATTCAAGCTAACAGACCATCCGCAGCCAGGCAGTGGCCTGAGCTAATGCTGCATTTACTGTATGGGGTGCTTCCGAGTGACTAGGCTGCTTGGTAAGTTACACCCGAGCAATACGCTTGGCAACATATCAACAGCATGCCCATCACAGCGAAAAAGTGGACAACATCTTTCCCCAACTGAGATCACATAATACATGCCATGATGATGTGTAAATCAGCTGTTATGATCGGTAAACATTTGTCCAGATGTTCCCGGTTTTACTCCTGCTGCCACCTATTAGAAGTCTCAAGAACCTCTTTCAAGCACACACACACGCCTCAGTAATGCTCTCTCAGCCATCCGGGATTATGGAGTAGGAAGCTCTCTAAAGCATGAAATTTTGTACTCAGATGATATTAAACCAGACCATTTGTCTACCTGTCTGTTACAACACAGTTCAGCAAATTTGATGGGTGTATGTGCATACATATATATATATATATGGGAGACAGATGTGTTGGAGAATATTTGTTCATCTGTTTCTTTCTTTGGTTGGCCAATTATTTTGAGTAGCTGAAACTAGGTGTGACTGTTTTTTCACAACTTACAAAGGTGCAGGCGTACGGGGTGAAGCCAAAATGTGTCACAAAGACGAGTCTAACTATGTGTTTCTCATCCTCAGATGGTCTTCAATGTTTCACTGTATGTTTTAATACAGTGATTGATGATGATGATGATTCGTGGCCACTTTTGTGCACATGGTAGGCTAAATGGGTCGAGTGACCTCCAAAGGTAATGAAGCAAGGTCAAAGATGAAACACCCTTCAGATATGCCCACGTTGAGATTCAAACTCAGGTGGTAGTGATCTGTGGTCCAATGTGGTACCAACTAGACCATGCAGGCGCTCCATGTTTTCATACAGTGAAATGCCAACATTGGACAATGGACAAATGATGAGCAATGCTGCTCCAAACATGGTGAGTTGAGAAATTACTAATTCAGTCACTAAGACTCAAACCCAGGAACCTGGCATTTCAGAGTTCATACACATTTTGACATCTCAAATTCCAGGACTTTCCAGTGTCGAATTTCGATGAAAGCAGGACCACAGTGTGGATGGACATCAAACTAATAGTAATACAAACACTGACTCGACATTTAGGAGGAAGTCCAACGAATGAATTACAGTATGCTGATAATTGGAAATACAGATGTAAATTAAATTTATAATTACGAATGTCCAAAAATCCAGCACTTTCAAGGTCTGGAACCCAAATTTTCAAATTCCATGACTTTCGATGTCACATATGGTTTTAAAACTACTTGCTCATGAAGATTTACTGTTGATACAAACTCTAGGCTGTAAACACAGTTATCCATCATAACCACATAATGTGCAGATAAACAAATACACAAATAACAACAGCTACATGGCATTAAATTAGAAATAAATATTAAAATTAAAATTTAATATTATTCACATTATACATATTATTTAACAGCACAAATATATTATGGCAATCAAAGTGGTGACATTCAAAGTTTCCTTCTAAAATAATAATAATAGCAGCAGCTTAAATTTATTTACAAAATACATTCCATAATATATCGAGGTAATCAGCATTATGAAATATCTTATATAATAATATGAAGTTCGTGCTAAATTAAAGATAGAATGAAATTTCCCCTCATAAAATGGCCTTTTAACAATAAATAACATATATTTCCAGTACAACGGACAGATCAACGTGCTGGGGAAAATAAATACTGGTCATAGCACAAACATGTCTCGTTATAGAATTCATTAAATAGGCAGCCATCTAGAGTATTAGCATTTTCTGAAGGGTACCGGGACCACTCCACATAACATGTACAGATTTAATGTCGGCTATGAAGTCAGCTACAGCCAGCTCTCAGGGATCTGACCTGTTCTTAACCCTTTGTGTTTTGAAGGCCCCATAAAGTGCTGCTTTTTTATGGTTGACCCCTCCTTCTATATATTAAAACTACACCTAAATGCCAAACAACTGAGATGTATAGGTTCTGACAAGTATACAAAAACATACCAGTAGAAGCTGTTCCATGGATTACCAAACACGGACAGCCATATATCCTGTGACCATCATTGTTGCCCACTAAATTCCCTAGCTCGGTACATGACCGGAATTAGCCATAAAGGCATGAGGTGACTACCTGAACTTGACTTTCCCAGTCCAGAGCATTTGCTCTCAAGGAAATGTTTAACTTAATGTGAGTATCTCAGTATTATAGGCCGCCATCGCTGGACATGTTTTTAGAACAAGGCTACTTGATTTATGTTTTATATATATATATATATATATATATATATATATAAAATAAGGATGATTTAGCTCTGTGTAAAAAGGTTGCCATATTTTTTCACTGAAAAATGAAATCTGTTGTAGGACACGGACACACACACACACACACTTGTCTTCACTAGTCTTGTCTAGGTGATGTTGATTGATGTTTTACAGCCACTTTTGTGCACATGGTAGGCTAAATGGGCCAAGTGACCTTCAAAGGTAAGGAAGTAAAGTCAAAGATGAAACACCCTTCTAACATATTAAAGTCTTGTCAATGGAAAATCATCAATATCTACAGCATGCATACATATATGTGCATATTAGAACACAATTCCCATTTGTTCCAATACATTTATTTAAATAAGCTGGCTGCGAGTAAGAAAACTGGGGACTATAACACCAACTACAACACCCCTTTCCCACCTGACCCTACAACAGACAGTTGAAAACGCAGCAAACATTTAAGGGCTTAGAGGAAGTGGTTAAAATGTAAACAAAATGATAGGTCTGGTATCAAGGATATGAATGATGTCTCTTCAATATACTGCACCAACGGCCATGATTCCTATCTACCATTAACTCACTTTCAAAACCAAAACATAGAGAGGGAGAGAGAGATAAAGAGAGATTTTAGGTGATCACAAGCCAGTTTCCACTCGTAGTCAAACTGTCTTCGTTATCAACCATCTCTGGGCCAGGACAGGTCAACTGTCCCCCCTGGGTAGTCCCTTAAAACATGTTTTACTGTACATATAATAGTATTTGAAGCACAGACCGATGTCAGCACAGACGATGATGGTGTGATCTAGAGACCACGTCCTTTGTGAGCAAGTCCAGGCAGGTATTAATCTTTGGATGTGCTACAAGTACAACTATCTGCTCTAACCATGCATGACTAAGTTACAGGGGGGGGGGAAATTAGTGTTCATCAGGTAGACAAGACAGCACACAATAAGACAACAGATATGAAAAGTGCGACAGGGAGAGAGAAAAAGAGAGAGAGAGAGAGATAGAAGGTGAAATACCTCCACCAGGTGTGTACGTTTCTTACGAGGACTGACCAAGTTCAGTGCCTGTGGAGTGGACATCTCGGCTGCTTTGCTCGGCTGCCGTATGCCAAGTCCTAGAACTGCGGACAACAACAGAATAAATTGATAAACACAAATTACAGTGAAGCACAGTTGGTTAAGAAAACTGGCAAATACCATCACAGTGGTCAATACTGGTTAATACAACCTGCTGATGATTTGTCTGGTAGTTAGCGGGCAGCAATTTAAAGGTGGTTTAACCAGAATTAACCACTGGTCTGGCAAATACTCTGGCCATTTACCAACTTGGCAGTGAATCGATCAATTTATCAAATGAGCAACAGTATTACGTTCATATTCACTGAAACTGCAAAATATTTACATATGTCCTGTAAATGCAGCTATTAGTATTACGTCATGTGTAAAGCTTAACTGCCAAATCAAATTAACAAATTCATACATTATATATATATATATATATATATATATATATATATATATTACATATATAAAACCAGCCACATCTGGTGGCAGACTATAAACATGCCAGACATTATATATATATATATATATATATATATAAAGCAGTATGAGAGAGATCTCAATGCCATAGAATTAGCCATTCCCCTGTTACAAATTACAATATTGGAAAGCACACAGAGTTTTTAATGGTTCTGTGTATTACACTTTACCAATAACTAAATTGGCCAGAATCGATGGTTTCACATATTCCTCACCAAAACATACAACAACGGTCATATACACTGACAACTTATTCCCACATGATGTCGTTAACTTCCAGTTTGGAGAATTTTATTTGTTCGTATTCGAATTGGGATTATAGGGGTGATTTCTCATACAATTATAACATCTTCAGAAATAGTGTAATGAAAACACCGTGCGAGTTAACTATTGAGCATTTCATCAGAAGAAGAAATCTCTATCTCGCCGATGGAGTTTGGAGAAAGAGCCAAAATGTGTTTAAAATAAAGAACTGTGGGGAAAAGACTATACATAGGAGACTGACCAATGAGAGCATAAAGAGAAAGACATCATTAGACGGCATTCCCCTAATTGAGATCCTCTTCAGGAATGGCTGTCTGTGTTCTTGGATACCGTAATCTCCCATGTATAACATGCACCTCTTGTTGACCAGAAATAGGTCCGAAAAACCTAGTTCTGGTGTATAAGAGCACCCCTTGTTGACCAGAAATATGTCCAAAAAACCTAGTTTTGGTGTATAGCACACTCCTTGTTGACCAGAAATATGTAAAAAAAGTATACGTACACACACCACATATTGGCCTGATACAGAGTTTGCTCCTAAGGTCCGCAAAAAGATCAAAAGTTGTTCATCACAACCTTTGATTTTGCTGTTATAATTAATAATCAAACTCGTCTCAATTTCTATTGTTTCCCTATTCAATTAAATATGACACATGTATAACTTCTAAGTATTAAAAAACCAATGGCCTAATAACAATAAAAAATGTCTGTTATAGTGTTGATTTGTTTTTCTTTTAAAAAAAATGGACACTTAGTTATGGTATATAACCCCCCAAAAAGATGGAAACAGTGAAAAAAAGGTGTGCGTTGTACATGGAAGATTACGGTACTCATGAATATGCAAGTCTAGGTGGCGTCTAGATACTGAATATTGATCAACAAAAAAACAACACAATCTTTATTTGCTATTTACAACCAAAAATATTTCTAATTGGTGAGAGGCCTAGACATGATTTGACATTCTCCAAGCACATTTAATGATTGTCCATAAGTATTTCTCTTAAAAATGTATCACTTCACCTATTCTAATTCAACATAATATACTGTTATAATTGTAACGAAATAACAGTAGTTGATCGACAATAACACATTTAAATCAGAAACATTTCTCGGTAAACAACAGCCAATTCTCACTGTTCACATCAGATTTATAACGGAAATATTGCTAGTGGCAGGTCCACACACGCGCATGTTTTATCAATCCTTCCACGCATCTTTTTGTTCTAATTCCTGACCAACATATTTTTAACCTTGAACAAGCAAGCACCAACTGAACAACCCATGGAGGTGCTTTGTCAAATAATTTATTGTTCTATGGCCAATAGCTTGACTCAATAGCTCGGCTAATTTGGTTTTTTAAAGCCACTACATGGCGGAGTAGTTTGACCAACACTGTGTCTGTGTCAAGTCTCTTTTGGCACACAATCATTGGAACGTGAAATGAATGTAAATTCTTACCATAGGAATTCTGGCCGAATGACTGCGAATAACTGGAAAGTGTGAACTATGGCTAGATAGTGCTGACGACTGATTCAACTTATAGAAATAAGTTCAGTTCGTGTTCTAGCATCAGCTAAATCAAAAGTCACAAGGAATAGAACAAGGTAAATCAGTAAGCAGATACATTCTCACGGCTGAACAAAACAAAACATCCTCATGAACCAACGGCCATAACAGATGGATGGCAATAGTTCATTTATCATATCTCAGAAGGTATCATCAGGCAGAAATCCAACAGATGAAATTTAGAATTAACTAATTTTTTTTTAAATCAATGCTGTTCTCCATTTAAGTTTAACACTCACCCTCATTGGTAACATCCTGATTGTTGAATTCATCTTCTTTTTCTATCTTGACACCTGAAAGGAATATATTATATTATTAAGTGACGTATAAACACAGATAGAAACAGCCAAGGAAGATACTGAACAAAATGGAAACAGGACATCACTGAATTTTAAATGTTTAAAGATCTTAGATTCCCTAGAAGATTGGCCTTAGAGCTGGTACTAAACAGAAGCCAGACACTTGATCAGTAGCAGTTAGAATCAGCTTAATTGTACCTGGATGTGTAGGCCATTAAAACACTGTATAATTTATACCCTGTTATGCACAACAATATACTACATGTTATTCAAACACAATCCTATTAAGCAGTCAGTCCAATTTCACAGTGAATATTCATGAGCATGGATTCGTTGATCACTCCAGATTTTAAATAAGAATTTGTTATAAAAAAACCAATCAGCTTTCTGTAGAGAAAGTCATATTTATTTCTGCCAAGACTAGGGTCATATTCATTTGTAGCACAACTAAAACTGATTAGCCAATAACACCTGATTAATTAAATCAACCTAACCGGAACCATTTATCCAACAAATCATCCACTGCGTTACATACACAGGTTTCCACTATCCCACAAACACTATCATAGCTCTTTGGAATGACAAAAGTAACATAGTAAGCCAACTAATAACAAATTTAAATCACCAAAATTATGTCAAACCAAAACCTAACTAGGTTTAAGGTTATCTGGTGGTTTATCATAATCAATGAGTCCCAGCTCATAAACTCAATTTTTCTCTTATATCGTTAACGGTAAAGAGAATTTTATAGATGATGATAGATGTTTTACGGCCACTTCTGTGCACGTGGTAGGCTAAATGGGCCGAGCGACCTCCAAAGGTAATGAAGCCAAGTCAAAGATGAAACAACCTTCAGATATGCCCACACAGTGATCTGTGGTCCAACATGCTACCACTAGACCACAGAGGCGCCCTGGAATTTTATGGAATAACATTATTATATTTCAACATATTTCTACCCTTTAGTACATATACTTTATTATCCAAATTGTTCCTTTCACCAGCATACATGCTTACATATATATATATATATATATATATATATTACTGTATTATTTCTATTATGTCCATGCCACTTGCTGATGGTAAATTATACACAGGCTTTCTGGTTTCAACTTACTAATAATGTGTCTCTGTGTGTGTGTCTGTGTGTGTGAAACCATATTCACTGACGTTAAAAATAAGAAAGGGGCACAGCACCACTCTGCTTTGAATAACTGTCTATGTTGACAGTCACTATTGACAATGTTTTGGGATTCCCCAAGAAGTCTGTCATGAAACAAGTTAGCCTAACATGCAGAGATGTATAAGATGATGATGATTGATGTTTTACATGGTAGGCTAAATGGGCCGAAGGACCTCCAAAGGTAATGAAGCGAAGTAACAAATGAAACAACCTTCAGATATGCCCACCCCAAGATTGGTCCAACAGGCTACTGCTAGACCACGGAGGCGCCCGGAGATGTATAAATAACTTCAAACTGCTTAATATGTATGATACTGGCTGTGCCCAATAGGCGACAGCCAGGGGGTCTCTACCCCAAACTTCAACTATATGATGATTGTAAAAACACACACACACAGCGAGAGAGAGAGAGGAGTGGGTGAGGGCACACTATATAATAAAAAGTAATGTACTCTCAGCTATAAAATCACTATTCAAGTTTTTATCATTCAGGTTAACCAACTGACATGTACTTTTGGTCGGTGCCCATTATAGAACTAGCTGCTTGACAAGGATTCTTTATATTCGTATAATCTGACTGGGATGTTCAACTACGACTTCGATATGTTAGCATTAATACCAGACAAGCCTCGAGGCTCGGTGTCCATGCCGTTCGTGGTTAAATCCATGATATCACAACTCTCCACTGACATGCCAATGACGAACCTATCCGCAGTAGCCACTGGCATGTCCAGATCATACGGATGCGGTATTAACAACTGAAATGATGCCGAGTTGCGGTTGGCGTCGCTAACCGGAGTTAAAAGGCGAACACTAATCTCTGCCCACGAACTATTCCAGACCAAAGCTTATCGGGCCAGAAGAAACTCTCTGCCTCGTAAGTTCAGTAACAATCACGGCAAAACGCCGAACGCGAAACAGAAAAATCCCATCGAATTCCGGGCCGCTTAAATGCTGGCTCAGTAACGAACGCAGCAATATTGGAAGCGAGACGCGCCACCACCAACACATTGGACGTCAGCCGTGGTTCTGCTTGTTTACGATGTGATCAGCCATGCCTGGCTACTCGGCACTGCGAGTCAGAGGCCGCCGACTCAATACTGGCAGCAAACATCTATCCGTAGGTACTAGAAGTGCCCCCCGCGTGTTGCTTGCGCTGAAAGACGGAAGCCCAGGCGGGCAGGCCAAAAAAAACCCCCATCTCTTACGTGTACTATCACTACCACTACCGCCATTATTTACTACACCGCGATTTTTACGCTGGCCACGGGGCCCTGCTAGCTCAGCGGCTAGCTCTTAAAAGCGGACTTGCTCGGGCCAATGTGACAGAGTTGAAGCCCTCGCTCTCAATTTTATTCTCCTGCCGGCCTACGTTGCTTCTGATGTTCGCGTTTCTCGGTTTAATGAAGGATCATATCACTAGGCAATTTTCCACCGCCGGGGCATAATGTTTTCTCGACAACGCAGAACTGTTATGCCCGAAATATGGGCCATCCTAAATGTGACCTTTCTTCGTTATGATTCAACTCCAACGCTACCAAGGCGGCAGTAAGACTCGGTGGGATTTCCAGCCATTTGGTATTCCCCCTTGCCGGAATAAAAACAGCGCTCGCAGTCAACGCATTTACATATTCCATATATTAATGCAAATTAGCCAGTCTGCTGCATGCATATAAATGAGACAATTTACTGGTTTTGCTGTCAGGCTGAATATTACCATAACCTGACCCAGCCATCGTCGAGTCACTTCCTATGTACACAGAACAGATCGATGCGGATCTCCCGACATTAATTATGTATGCCGGCCGTCTGGCCAACACCGACATGGGTGGCACTCATACATACAAATAAGCCTATTGGCATTCACCACAGACAGCTTATCCACAAACTGGGGCCATTATTATACAAGATTATATATACACACACAGGAGGAGATCACGTTATGAGCGATGATCATTGTAAGGATGGTTATGGAAATGTGCAACTTAATTTCCTCTTTCTATAAATCTATCTAATCCATTAGCGTTTGCTACGGGGGGGGGGGGTTATATCTCTCCCATGTGTCTGGATCATCATAGCGGCAACAAAAATACTATCCAGCCCACATGTAAAACCGAGTGGACTCATCGGCGTGTCCAACTAATTTTATCCCGCTAAGACAAATACAATCATCTTGCCTCACTTCGGCACTATCATATAATGGATTGGTAACTGTGTAATTGAAATGGTTTATATATATATATATATTATGCATCCTGTTCTTTCCGGACTTTATTTTTGTCTGTGTCATATTAAAACGGTGTTAAATGTAGCATTGTTTTCGTTCGCCGGTCACACCACGACATGAATATTAATGCTGCCAGTCGTAACAAAACGCAAGAGTAACTTATTCAAATGAGCCATTACGTTATGCATGCCGATTCTATCTGGATGGATGCGAATGGAGATCAGACCAAATGTAGCCAGGCCGCTCACGATTGGATACGGGATGAATCGTTTTGAGTAAAAAGATACTGCATGCTATTGTCTGATTCATTTCCCATCAGTTTGTATTTATTATATAACAAAAACGTCGCCGATATTACGCCTGGTTTCGTAGCGCGTTATAAATGGAATAAGTTTTCAATAAATACTTTGTTTCTAACGTCAAAACAAACACACACATATATATATATATATATATATATATATAATTGGCATCTCTTGGTAAATAAAAATATTCACACTTATAACATTACACAATCATGTGTGTGTTGCTCTGCGTTCTTCAATAAAACCTTCAATAAACACCTAACTATTACAAACTGCTTATCTGGAGAAGTTCTCACAGTAGTTTACTCATCACTAATTTCAGTACTCACTACTGCCAGATCACACAAAACAACGTGACTGCATACAGTAGAACTTATCCGCAGCTAGTTAGCCCACCAAATTAGAAACTGGTAAACAGGACTTAAACCTGTAACCTAGAGAGCTGTGTAGATAGCACCAAAAGTGTTCAGCACCTGACCATGAGCTACTGCGAATTCACTGACTAGAGAAAATCAATAGAGAAACATCATTACTTGTTGAACAAATAATGATATTTCTCTATTACCCAATGTTACTTGGAAGTCATTAATTGAAAAATCAGAATGCTATAACTTTGAGATAATCTACACACTACCCACACAGTCTTTAAACCATTTCCTCTGTTGATTGTAGAGACAATGAGTCCACTCAAAGTATTCTAGAATTTGTAATTTTTGTTTGTATAACTGGAAGCCTAATCATACCATATGTGAATGTTTGACTCCCTTTTTTTAGAATTCAGTTTTAAATGCACAAGTAGAAAAGGGATAGGAGGGATAGGAGGTTCGCCTTCAGGTCTGGCCCTGGGATTCATGCACAGGAGTGTTAAGTCAATGTTTATTACTTCATTCCACTGCAGCACAACAATGAAAATTTTGTTCTCTGGCTAATCGAAATAATAAAACGGATATAGCCAATCAAAATGTTTCATATATCAGTGAAGCACATAAATTTATCAACATGACTTGCCATTGTGTATTATGTCAACTCTCACTTGGCACCGACATTATTCATTGAAACGGACCTCTCTGATTCTTGAATGAAATCGGCTTCACCTAACATTAACTAAGCGGGAGAATTATTTTGCTATATGTTAGTAAAAGTTAGAAGGGGGCTATTATATCATTGTATGGGGGATCTGTACTATGGATCACCACATGGTATTAAATCAAAACACTGATGGATAATTCTCCATCTTCCAATGACAATATCAACAAGTTAGTACTAATGCTAGGCTTTTGAATACCTATTATTTTCCCGTCAGAATGCTGAATTTCGACAGGACTAGCTGGCATACCAGATAAATAGCAGAGGAGAATCTACACGGCCTAACTGATAGCGCGGTTGACCGCGGATCTATAGCACCCGAATTCTAACCCAAGCTAGGCTCTGTCAGGTGTTTCATCTTTCACTTGGCCTCGTTACTTTTGGAGGTCACTAGGCCTGTTTAGTCTACCGCATACACAACAGGGCTGTAAAACGACAAATGTCTTATATGAATATAAAAGTGACATAAACTAATGGAGGAAAAGAGTAATAAGCCAGCTATATTTCTCCAGATATAATCTCTAAACTTGAATTTTCTACATTCTATGACATCATGATTTATTATTCATGATAATAATGGACATTTTTGGCTAAAATTATAGAATTTGTTGGTATCTAAGAATTAAATACTTTCTATGTGAAGTAATAAATATATATAATTACAACTACAGGCTGAATATGCAGCATGATGGACATATAGAATAACAATAGTAATCATTAAGACATCTCCAGTAATTAAATTGGTTAAGGGATAACATTAAGATTCTTAACTCCAACAAATACAGAAATATACTGAATGGTTCAGTCCGTCTAATATGGAAACAATACACTTGTCACGCATAGACATAGTGATTACAAAAATTTAATTTTTATTCCAAGTTTAATAGATCTATAAAGACTAATATCCCTTCAATTTTAAATACTAAAAATAGGTTTAAAGATCTTTCAACCAGTCTAAATGTCTTAACAGCTGAAATCGTGCAACTTAACAAGGACGAAATTTCACAAGTATATCTAGAATCCATATCTATATACACATACACACATATATAATAGAGCTTTATATCATCTAGATCTAGTCAATTAAGTTAATAATAGCAGACTAGTCTAGATTTTGCTAATGCAAATCAGTTTCCATTCATCATTGTTTTATTATTTTACGATAGTACCAGTATCAGTATGCACTACGCTAGCCCAACAATTGAACAAAGTCTAGTAAATATATTCGATCTATATTTTCCAATTAATCACTCATGGTAATAAAACCATAAGTTTAGCAATAACATTAACTGAAAAATTGGACTATGGCTGAACATTTCATTCGTGCTATCCAACAGACCAGTCACCAGACTAGGCTAAACGCCTAATAATTATAAATACACATTATATGCATATGCATTAGTAATCGGTATATTACTTCGCACGTGTGTGCACGCCAACACAAAGCCATCAGCCGTTTCTGCTAAACAAATAAGCAAGCATACATTATGCTAAAATTAAAATATGAATATGTAAGAAATTCATTATTACCTGAGTGCTCATTCGATTGTGTATCGGCCTGGTCCGCCATTTTGAATAATAATAACTAGTCAATTAGTCTCCGGAATTGTACGGAAAATAAACAGTTGTGCCGTATGCAAAACGCATCATCGTGTAAATAGCCAATGCCGTATATCCGTAATAACTCAACAGACAGATTGTCATTGGTTTCTAGATATAGGTGGACGAGATGCGGGATATTTCGCGTATTATTTCAACCAGGAATAGCTTGTGGTCGGTTTTTCTCCGCCTAGCCACGATTTGACGAAGGTTAAGCGGACTGGGCCCGAACACTGTCGAGAAAATTTCGCGGGGAGAAGTTGAGGGTGGAAATCGGCGCTTTGTTTCTAGCTGAGGCCTGACGGCGATGTGGTATTTCAGTTGTTTTGGCTGTTATTAATGCTTCTGTATTAGATACTTATTTTGCACATAAAGTCGAATTCCAATTATTTTGGCATGCACTTAAACACTGTTTTAACACTCTAAAAGTGTTTTCTGTGGTGCTGCTTACACACACACACACACTACGATCGATGTAGAATACATAATTGTTGTTTTTATTACGTGAATTTAAATAACAACAGGCGTAACTTTATTTATAAATGCATGTGTACATCGATATATATATATATATATATATATATATATCGATGTATATATATATATATGTATATATGTGTGTGTATATATATGTATGTGTGTGTGTGTGTGTGTGTGTGTTCTGAGGTTTATTAGTTCTGAGGTTTATTAACATGAAATTTGAATTAATAATTCATGTAGTTGCCTAAAGAGGCCTTCCCCAGCCAAGAGATTCCACGGGTAAGAACCATAGGCAATTAACAACGGAGTGGCATGGGCAGTAAATGAGTTATATTTTCAGAACACCGTGTTTCCATTCCCACATAGATGCATAGTTTGCAAATCAGAACAACCAGCTTAATTTCAACATAAAGCATTCACGAGAAGCCGGTAGAAAAGCTCATTGGAAGTTTGGTATTTACATGAACGTGCATGCTGTTGTATTTGTTTGCGTTTCAGATGATTGGGCCAAGTGCACGTCGATCGCGTTCTGAATTTACTGCTCTGCGGTCAGTATGCCATTATAGGCGGGTGCATGACTCTTGCGCAGCCAGTGAATTATTAAAGTAAGTCAACCTGGAAACTAAAACGAAGATATGTCGCCATACATCTGGTTGTATTACAGTCTGCATATAACCGGACATGTTTTTATGTTCACGTATTGTAACAGGGCCCTAATTTATCAGAAGACTGTCCAGCCATCTACAGAAAACTCTTAACCAACGGACAACTCCTGGAGATGGCAAGCAAATGACACCAATACAAGAAATAAACAGTTCACGACAGGCTACCTTTGTATTTTTTTAAATAAGGAACTTTTAGCACACCTGCTTCAATTGGGGTATAAATAAATATCGATAGTCATTTATTTTACATCTGCGTAATAATAAAAGGCGTTTCTAAACGCACTGTGTATATGTGCGCACGGCTGTGTGCGCATGTGTGTGGTAAGTTGGTAGCCTATGACCATGTCCTCCTTTTGGGAGCAACATGTCGTCCTTTTTAGAAAATTATAAATGGGCATCTTAGTTATAATTAGACGGATCCAGCTGATGCACTATATAAAGCTGTATCCATGAGTGATTGATAAGTGCATTACTCGAACGCACATACACACGCGCGCGCACACACTCACACATATATATATATAAATATAAAATTGGCATTTCATGATCAGCAAAAATAATATCACGTTATCAAAAACGTTGCCGTGTAGTTCAGTAGCTCGCATGTTTATATGAAATGATTAACTACTTTGCAGGTGATTAATTATTTGTTTGAGAACAGTGATATTGCAAAAATAAAAAATGTGATCAGACCTGTTGGTGTTCGTTTATTTATTTTTATTACGATGTGTATGCTAAAGCAGGCTTATTAGTTGAATTATACAAATCTATGCCAATCACCTCGTCAGCACCTCCCAATACAATTTTATTTGTACCGTTAAAAGGACGAAAACTGTCTTTAGTTATATTTTTAACACAAGACAAGAATTAAAAGTGAATAATACATATGACCAGCATCTACTCTACATTCCGACAGTGCCTCGTTTTTAAAGCCACGATATTCTGATATTTTAATATTCCATTGTTTCATTCAATAGGCTATGATTTCGGGAACAGAAATATGATAATAATAATAATAATGTATATTTAATAAAGCGCCCTTACTAGCAGGAGCCATTCAAAGGCGCTGTACAAATAATATGTAATATAATAATACCCCAAATAATGTCTGTAAAAACCCTGTAATGATTTAAAAGATAATAATTATTTATCTGTGAAAGCGATCTTAAATAGGTGTGTTTTTAGAAGAGACTTAAAATTTCCAAGAGACGACGCATTTCTAATATTTGCCGGCAACTTATTCCACAAAGTGGGGGCTGCAACACTAAACGCACAATCACCATATGACTTGAGCCGAGACACTGGCACCTGCAATAGTATCTGACTGGATGACCTGAGTTTTCGGGATGACTTTCTAATGGAAACCAGTTCACACAGGTATTCTGGCACCATATCATTAATAGATTTATAAGTTATTAACAGAATCTTAAAATGGATACGCTGTCTAACAGGTAGCCAATGTAGTTTTTGAAGAATTGGGGTGATATGATCATATTTTCTAGTATTTGTTACAATGCGAGCTGCACTATTCTGAATTCGCTGAAGGCGATTAATGTTATAATCAGATATGCCATATAACAGGGAGTTACAATAGTCTATACGAGATGCAACAAAGGCATGAACTACAGTTACAAGTAATTCTTGTGTCAAGAATGCTTTTAAACAGTGGATGTTCTTAAGATGGTAGTAGGCAGCTCGGCATACTGATGTGACATGTTAATACATTGGTCAAAAATACCCCCTAGATTATGGTCAGCTGTATCAAATGATAACTGTCTGTACGCACGTGTGACGTGTGCATGTCACCGGGTTTGTTTGTTTTTTGGGGTGGGGGTTTGGAGGTGCCCTAACTAATAGTAAGGTGTATGCCTCATCAAGTGCATTAAATGTTTAAAGATATTATCGGGACTTGGCGATATTTCAAACTTTAAACTTGCTGTTTTCACCTCACCCCCCCCCCCACCCCCAATATTCACGCATAGTATGGCTTTATCTACGCTATTCTATATTTAGCATAGGATCAATACTGCAATGTTAACATATTTGGTTATGGTAACACTGGGCTGTCAATACGTTTGAATGTGAAATCGATGTTACAGAACAAACTCTCAGAATATTGGGCCGTCGGACCAATGACAAAAAATTGAAATGATAATCTAATACCATGTATATGTCCTATACTGAAAGGTGAAAACTGTTTGAAGACATGAAGTAGTTTTAACAACAAGTCGTAGACAATGGCCTTTTCGAAGGAAATGTTTACAGAAAGACTTTGGAATTTGTTCGACCTTTTCTCGGAATATTAATTTTAATGAAACTCGCATTATGATCGGAGAAGCTTTGGTTCTTCGCACTCTGTGCATCTGCACCATGTGCCATGGCGGGGCTGGAAACGGATACCTTGGCAGCGGTAGCCGGTTCTGCTGGCTTGACCGCTTTGGGCTTCGAAACGGACAGTTCTTCTAGACGTTTCCGTATGCAACCATGATCTGGCTTCTCGAGGACCAGATCCCAGTCCAAACTGAGCACAGTGGCGTATTCGCGTTTGATCTTGTCCAACTGGACGGCGCACGTGTTCCTCATCGCGTTGAGCCTCCCTGCCAACACTTGTACTGGCTGTTCCAGCTCTTCGGCGAGGCTGGAGCACACAGAGAGATTGATTTCCTGGGTGTCGACTAGGGTCTTCTTTATGTTGCTGAGGCGCTTCCGTTCCTTGGTCACCTCTTTTTCGATCTGATCCATGACGCGTTCGTGGCGGTGTGCCACCAGTTCGGTTAGGGCTTCAGTTTCCGTCATCGTCTCAGCCTTCACTCGGCGAGTCTTCTCGTTCACGTCGCCCAGAGCGGCGTCGACAAGGTTTAGCTTGGACGAGAGTTGCTCAGTCGACGAGGATATCTCTTGAACAAGGACGACTAACTCTTCACGTATGTCCTCGAGGTGTGCCTTGTGGCAAATACCGCACGATATGCGCTTGCAGTGTGCGCATTCCTCCAGTTTGGCCATCGTGTTGCAGAATTTGCAGACTTTGTTCAGCACTCGCATCACCATGGCGCTATTTGGCAGCGTGTTGACATCTCCGCGGATGTCGTATCTGCTGCTACAGTCTGGGCATTCTACGACGTTCTCGTATAGACACCCGCTAAGGCAGACTGCGCAGTAGGTGTGGGTACAGGGCAGCGCTTTTGGAAGGCGGATTGGATCCCTGAACACCTCGCCGCACAACGCGCACAACATCATATCGTGAAATAACGTCTCTAGCTGGTTCACGTCGTTACCACACTCCGTCATCTTGGACAGACCAGGACTGAAATTGAAGGCAGTATACACGTATTGATGGCAATATATCAGCTGATAATGAATACACACTCGTGAGTTAATACGGTTAATACGAAGACACGATTGATCACGTAAATCTACAATGCATTACGTATTCGGAGGCCTGGAGTAAACAGTACCTGTACAAACTTGCAATAGACGAAGATGACTTCACTTTCTGATTTGCAGCCAGTTTGTCCTTGCGAGCAGCCATTATTACCAAGGCGCCTATAATACATTGCGTGTTAGTACGCTAAGACTGAAATGTCCTCTTACATTAGCAATATTTAATTTTTTAAACTGCAATTCCACGAATAACGGCTAACATTGCCAAATAAACGGTTCTGTTTTCAATCCAGTCAATGCCTTGCTAATAAAATGAAACGTGGAAAAATCGGTGAAATATCCCAATCAAGTGTACTAGCTATAGTATTGACGCAGAACATACCTTGTCTTATGTTTGTCCGTACCTGATACGGTCACGTTTATCGACAATAATGCCAGAATTACTGTTGCCTCGGTTGGTCTCCAACAAATAAACATCCAAGACTAGCTATAGAGCTTTGGTCTTTGACCTAAAAGATAACGAGACTAAACACTTTGTGTACTCAACGATGATTAGTACCAATAAACTACTCAAGCCACCAAACAATTGGAGTATCTGGACATGTAAGACTTATTGATATATATATATATATATATATATATATATATATATAATGGCCGAAATGGCAGTTTTTTTACGTGGCTGGCAACCTCAAATGAGGGAGACACACATGGCCTGTAATTTACAGCTTCCCCACGGAGACTAATTCTAAATAAATTTGGAATATATGTCATGTTCGGTGGAGAAAACCTTGCCAGTTGCCTGGTTGGATGGAAAACGTCTCCTTCTATAGTGCTATGGCCGAGGTGCGAACCTGGGACCTCCCGGATAGAATGACCATAGCCATAGGTAAATAGTCTCACGCTCTACCTATGTGGCCAAAGAGGCGGCGATATATATATATATATATATATATATATATATATGGTTATTAACTGTATGCACACAAACACACACGCGTGAAAAAGGTGTGTGTACACAACTTCTGAATTAGGTGATTCATTGCACTTCTTCAATCAAAATCTCAGCTCGAAAACTGATTGTTTTCATGTCTCCAAGATCATTGTTTTATCATTTATCGAGACTGCAATATCCCATAGGACTTAACAGCTTACAGGTTAAAGTTTGTTTTATTATCTGAATAATTTGGTTAATGAATTAATTACCAGCATGATCAGGGACGGGGAAGAAACTGAGTATGAATTAACGCTGAAATATAATTATTCCAAGTCATAATTTTACCTTTGGAGGTCGCTCGGCCGATTTAGCCTACCACGTGGACAAAGGTGGCCGTAAAACAATCAATCATTATTATTGCCATCATCCAAGTCATAATGTCGGCGTCCAGCAGTTCGTTCTTGTTGCGCAACTGCAATAACGAGGAATAATCATGCACGCGCACGCGCACCCACACAAGCACACTAACACTAACACGAGCAATTAATATTAAAACTAGGCGACAACAGAGTTATGCATTGAAATAAACACTGACAAAAACAAATGAATGGGTCGATAACTAGTTCATCAAATGGCTATATACCTGTAGAGTTGTCCAAATTAGACCAAATTATTCAGAAATTAAAATGATTGCGATTCAAGAGGCTGTTACAGTGAGTAACTGAGTGAGTGAGTGAGTGAGTGGGTGGGTGGGTGAGTGAGTGAATGAGTGGGTGGGTGAATGGGTGGGTTGGTTTGCAGAATCGGTGGGTGAGTGAGTGAGTGAGTGAGTGAGTGAGTGAGTGAGTGAAGTGAGTGAGTGAGTGAGTGAGTGAGTGAGTGAGTGAGTGAGTGAGTGAGTGAGTGAGTGGGTGAATGGGTGGGTTGGTTTGCAGTGAATCGGTGGGTGAGTGAGTGAGTGGGTGAGTGAGTGAGTGAGTGAGTGTCCACCTCTTGCCTGTGTTTGTGCGGCGTGTCACTAAAGAATCACACATCCCCCGGTAAAATGTTCTAGGTGTGATCAGTGTCGAGGTTGAACGGCTGGGATGTGGTTAAACACAAGGCTACAAATCTCCCGGATACCTATATCAGTAACACAGCTCCTGTATATCCGGAAAATTTTCTGATTCACTACCAGCCGAAAGGTTCGCTGAAGACACGAACTACAACATATGGTCATTCAAGAGAAAGGGCATTTCTGATATCCGTCGATAACCTGTTCCATAAAGTGGACGCTCTTCAGTCGAGACACGGATAGCTGCAATAATGTCTGGATGATCCGAGTTTTCAAGATGACTTTCTGATGGACACCGTGCAGTTAGTTCATTGATATATTTATAAGTCGTTAGTAAAATCTTGAAAATGAATAGGCTGTCTAACGGGCATCCAATGTAGTTCTTGAATAATTAGGGCGATCATATTGTAGGGTCCCCATACTTTATACTATGCGAGCTGCACCATTCTGAATTCACTGAAGGTGATTGATATTATAACATAAAGTTAATATAATCTATCTGAGATGTAACAAAGGCATTGAACACGGTAATAAGCAGGGTTGATAAAAATCACGATTAAAAAACAAAACAATTAATTATATTTTTTTATTTAAAAACAGTTTGTTTTTCACATTCCATAATATCACTGATCAAATGATAGAACAAGCATTATTTTCACTTGAGCCTGATGCAATGGCTTATGCCATTCAGGGTGGTTTGTAGTAACTTCTCACCAGTAACATAATGTTTGCAAATGATGACCAACCGCTCATGTAGCTGTTTAGTGTGGTGACATACTGACTTCTTTGGGGGGGGGGATGGTCAATGTCACCGAGTCGCAGTGTTCCCCCCACAACAGAAAAATCCTTCCATAGAGACTTCAATGAGCTTCCATATTGTGGGACGAGCATGACCCACAAGGGTACTGAACACCCGAGTCCATACTTTACACCTGTGGTTTGTTCGAGAGCCACAATTAACAGCCACAGCGGAGAGTGGTCTTGTTGGTTCCTTTCTTGGTGTAAGAATGTCCTTTGGATAACCTCGGTTACAGTGATTTCTGACATATATGACTGACATCTCATTTTATTACCCTAGATTAATGATAAATGTGGTCATAGATGAAGCTCGATCTGAATGAGTGGCTATATTCAATGTCTTTGATTTGAAGAAGTCCATGGGTTATGGTTCCATTCTTCTAAATCACAATTAATAACCTTTATATCGTTAATTAAATGATAATCTTAGCTTTGTTACAAAAGGGAAGCCTATAATCAAATTTTATCTAAGTAACACTGTTTACATTGTAAATATAGCATTCAAATTAATAAACTGCAACTAGGCTGATTTATATAAAATTATTAAGTTTGTTAATTTGTTTTAATGAAAGCATTGATGAATAAAAATTATTAAATAATTTACACATGCATACATGTTCGTAAAACAATTTGAAAAATATTGAGCAAGAGGGCAACTGACCGGATTCTGAATAAGCAAATGTCCGGGTGTGTGGGATGTCCAAGGGGACACCGAGGGGAAAATGCCAGGGGGGTGGGGGTGGGGGGGGAGTAGATTTACCTGGACCCGAACACACACACATACACATGCGAACTATCGTGATTCAATGTTTAATATTGAATAAATATTTGTTCAGACGGAAAGTCCCTGTCTATAATTTTAGATTCAATATTAAAATTTGAAACGGGTTGTTTAATTGTTGCAAAAACATTACAGTCCAAACTATTTTTTACCAATGGGCTTACATGGGCAGCTTTCGTGGATCTTTCTGGAAAACCCCCAGGATTAACGATTTATTGCTTATTTTTGTAATTGGACCCATCGGAACAGCATAACACTCCTTTGCAGGTCAAGTAGCCATCGAGTAAACTGGACAGAAAACATCAGATTGCTTTTTCTGCCATCGTGATATCAGTCTCTGCAAGAGGCTTAAATATGTCCATCACGGATACGCAAAACCCTTTCTGGTAATGGTGCACCCTGTGCTAATTAAGATGCTGGTATGGAATTAATAAGTGCGTTTAATATGTTTTGACGGAATAAGTGATTAAAACAATGGGCCATAGTTTTACCTGATTTAATCATATTTGGGAGGACAGTCTGATTTTTAAGTAGCAACGATTCATAACACCGAAAGGATGCTTTGTTTTATGTCAGATGCTTTGATGCTTTTATTGCAATTTTATTATTATTGAACAATATAGAATGAATAAAGCCGATCCTGATCCAAAACAATTAAAAATGGGAGGTGAAACACTGATAACCGGATATAAACCCATCGGGGAAAACCCACACAAATCTTACCCACTTAAATTGGAAATTTTCTTTCTTCTTCTTAATTTATTTTGTTCACACATTTTGATTTAAACATAGGATTACTACATGGAATTACAAATATAATAATAGAGCAGTCTCCAATCCATAACACACACTGTCCAATACTCCTTAATACACCAGGAATTGATTTGGTGCCATCAAGATAGTCAGTACAGAATATAATTTTATGTACCCATTTCCGGATCTCATGTATTAATTAGCTTCAAATCATGCTTGTAGTTAGTAATGATCTCCGTGTTATATGTGCATTATCTACGTTTTATAGTAGTATCACACACATACACACACGCGCGCGTGCGCGCGCACGCACCTCCCCCATACACAGATTAAACAAATTGGTGCCTTTGGTTGTCATGTAACTAGCACTGAAGGTAAGCTATCTACTACTGTATGACATCGTTGTTACATGATGCTTTCAGGGATAGTCTCCCTTGATCTTCTACATAATTAGTTTGGCTTATGAACAATTAAGATAGATCAATTAAAGCATAGGATCACATGCTGCAGTATGGCAGTATTGCTTCATAAGTAATCAACCGAACCAAAATGTTTTACGGCCACTTTTGTGCACGCGGTAGGCTAAATTGGCGGAGCAACCTCCAAAGGTAATGAAGCAAAGTCAAAGATGAAACACCCTTCAGATATACCGACGCCGAGATTCGAACACGGGTGGCAGTGATCTGTGGTCAAACAAGCTACCGTTCGACCACGGGGACTATCTGAGTTAGAAGTACACAGTTAGACGAGAAAGGATTTCCAGTTTTAAAATAGCCACCAATCAGAGAACAGAAACCGTTGGGGTTCGCTTGCGCCTTATTCACCGCTAAAGTGGCGCAGCGTAGTAAATACCAAATAACTGCTAGCTAATGGAAACTAAGTGAACAATTCATGTTACATTACTATACAGAGTATTATTATTCAAGCGTCTTGATTAAACACCACAATAAAATATATTGTTTACCATCGCCGACCGACCCACTTTTTGAGGCCCGACCCAACTTATTTTGTATTTCCTATTCGCGATATTTTTCCGGTTTGTTGTTTCCATATTTTGCTCCAGGGCTAAATTTATATTTCGGGGTTTGAACGCCAGGTGGTTGATGACCGTAGACATGACCAAATAACCAGCGGTGATGATGTTGTTACTCATCTTGCCATGGCAATGAACACGTCATATCTGTATAATGAGGTGTATAAGACTGCTCCCCCTGATTGTCCTATGCCAAGCATATAGTCGTTTAGACTCCAGTTCTGGCCTCGCAAATGTAGTACCTTTGCGCAATGTTCAGGTTTCAGAAGGGATTTGCTGTGAAGTTCAGAGATGATTGTACTTTCGTTTGCTCAGATGACAAACACACCGTAAAGGTTGCAGAGCCTGGTTATCCAGTGGCAGTAGTTGATAGGGGTGAAGAAGTTATTGTGGGCATTGGCAACACATTTGAAGTATGTGACCATGACTTCATCAAAATGACAATGATGTACATTTCCATCAGATGTGCGTGATGACATAGATAAAAGCTTTTAACTTAGTCAGGTATGTGTGGGACCCAAGAAGAGCCCCATTTAACCACCTTGTGCCATACGACATGGTACAGGACTGATATATCTGAGAGAAGCGTTTAACGAACGTTTCCAGCCCGTGCTACTTGTGTACAGAAATGGTGGCCCAGATCACCGTCCTACCTTTATGCCGGTTCAACGGGCGCTCATGTATCTGTTTCTTATATTGGATCTTGACTATCTATGTGCAGTTCTCACACCTCCAGGCCACAGCTGGAGAAACCCTGCAGAACGTATAATGTCATTTCGAAATGTTGGGTTGCAGATTGTGGAGATTATGAGGACTCAGTGTTCGGATGATTTGGAAACAACCCTCAGAAAATGCAACAACATTACAGACATCCGTAGTAATGGAACAAGTAACCCTGAAATACAAGTTGAATTGAACAACTCACTGAGGGAGCTTCAAACATTGCTGCTCGGTAGTGCTTTTTCCAACCAAAAGTTGAAAATTAAGCCATTCAGGATTTTCAACCCAAGTAGCAAAGAAGCCATTGAAAAGTTATGGTCAGCAGTACAAACGGTAGATGATTCATTTCAGCCAACAGATATGACAGTCAAACAAGTAGAAAATAAAATAAGGGTGATGGGTTTCTTCCCAACACACTGTCGTTAAAAACACTGTGTTTTCCATCAAAAAGAGTAGTCTACACTTGCCAAGTTTGCAAATTTCCAAAACTACCTGCTGACATATACATTGAAGTATATTCCCTATCCTATGCTAGAAGTCATATGGAACAATAACCACAGAGAAGCACCGACCATCAATGAACAAAACTACATAAAGGCATCAATAATGGCATGTCCTTCTCACCAACAGCACAGAAAGCCAAGAACCACGATGTTATTAGCTCTGTGTGATGACTGTGGGAAATTTCGACTCATCTACTCCAAGAAAAAGTTGGTACATGCTCATAGGCAGAAGGTAGTAAGTGCATATATATCCTACACGTGTGGATGTTGTTTTCAGGATCTCTTGGATGAAGACTTGTCGACAATGGAACATCTGTATGTGAAACAGAACCTTCGTTGTGTGCATCCCATGGAAAAACCATATTGCTCCGCAAACTATAACCCTGTTGGCTAATATTGTGGTTGTGGTGGTGTAATACTTGCGTTGAGCGCTATAAAATGTCTAACTCCAAACAGCTCTTGAAAACATATATTTCTGTGCTGTTTACAGGTGGACAATATCTCTATAATTCGGCAGGCATTTGTCTAAACGATCATAGAATATATAACCAAAGTTCTGGATATTGCAACTGGTTTCGATCTGGATAGATATCGACATTATTGTGACTGAATGGGTGTTTCAGTGTTCAATGAACCATGACCACATACATACGATCGTTTCTGCTTGGTCTGAGGTATTGTGTGTACACAACAGCCAGTCAACCATGGCACAACACACTGCATAAGCTACATATACGTAGGCCACACACCAGGCGGGGAACAAAGGCGGGGAAACGCTTAATCAGTCCGATTCGCAGTGTCTTTAGTAAACACTACAATGCGGTCAAGTTCAATTGTGTTACCAAACAAGCTGGAGCCAATTTCGACAATCTCAAATTGCTGACTGTACCAGAGAAAAGATCTGCACCAGATAATGCTGGTTGTTCGAGAAGTATTCCATCTATTGTGCGTATGCGGCATCTACTGCATCCAATTGGAACAGTATCTAATAAATCCACCCTACATGTGAACAGAGATAATCTTTTGAAGATAAAAAGAGTATCTGATTGTAAACCAGCCGTGGAAAAGCATCTCCGAATCTGCTGTTTCAATCCCAGGTCAGTCAAAAATAAAACTCTCTCTCTCTTTGTGATTATGTACTCACCAATGACTTTGACATGGTGGCCCTCACCGAAACATGGTTGGGTAGTACGATTGATAAAACTTGTATTGGTGAACTTGTTCCCACTCGTTATATAATGAAGCATATTCCCCGTCGTTGTAGAAAAGGTGGCGGTGTAGCGCTTATTTACAAATCCGCTATACTACTCCCTCTCATCACAGCTAGTAATGATGGAAATTTCACACATTTTGAACATATGGACTGCGATCTGGAAGTCGGTGGTCTATCTGTTCGTCTCGCTGTTATATATCGACCCCACCCTCTAAGAATAATGGGTTGAAAACCACTACATTTCTGGAGAATGAATGGCCAACATTCCTAGCAAATTATGCTACCATCCCAAATGACATTGTTATTGTAGGAGACATGAATTTCCATTTGGATATTGTAGATGACGGTGATGCACAGCGTTTTATTGGTATCCTAGATCTGTATGGCTTACAACAACATGTTTGTGAGCCTACACATGTTCATGGTCACACACTGGACGTTGTCATAACGAGAACTACTAGTACCATCGCGTCAGATGTTGAAGTCACAGACCCTGGATTAATTGACCATCTGGGCAAAATGTCACGTGACCACTTTGCAGTGAAATTCACGGCAGGCATCATTAGACCTGCACCCATCCACAAGACAGTGTCTTTCAGGAAACTACGCGCCATTGATGTGGACCCCTTCAAGCGAGATATAACAGACTCCACTATACTGCATCCCTTCAATGGTTCTGTGGATGAACTAGCAAATGCATACAATAATGGACTCCATTCACTTTGCACAAAGAGAATTGGATTAAGGCCCTCATGTTCATGGTACTCTAACCAACTGCATGAGGCAAAGCATCTACGACGGAAACTGGAACGTAAATGGCGTTGCTCCAAGTTAGCCATAGACCTCAAAATGTATAGGGAACAAATTACAAACAAGCTTCTACAACAAACGCGTATTTCTTACTACTCAGACATGATCAGAAAAACACTGTAAATTTGATGTTTAGCTTTTAAACATTTTTCTAAGCACATAGTTTGCCTTCACTTTTTAAACGTGTTTAAGGCTAAACATGTTTAGATTTTCACAAGATGTTTAGAAAGGTGTTCACATGTTTAAAATTACAAAGTGCTTAGAGATGTGTTTACGTGTTTAGCGTTGCATGTGCTTAGCTATATGCTTAGGTTATTTAGATGTTTAGAAAAGTGTTCATATGTTTAGAAATACAAAGTGCTTAGAGATGTGTTTATGTGTTTAGCGTTGCATGTGCTTAGCTCTATGCTTAAGTGTTTAGGTTATTTAGATGTTTAGAAGTGTTTACTCAAGGCATGTGTTTAGCTATATGCTTAGCTGTTTAGCCAATTTAGATGCTTAACAAAGTGCTTAGGTCTTCACTCATGTGCTTAAATACATGGTTAGATGTTTAGTAAAGTGTTTAGGTGTTCACAACATCATATGCTTAGCTAGGTGTTTTAGCAATTTATATATATAGCAAAATATTTAAGTGTTTCCTACCATTATGTGCTTAAAAGCTACCTAGATTATATATCTTTAGCTTTCAGCACTAGATCCTACTATATACTTGACTTATCTAAAGAAAATTGATAACTATATAAAGTCATGTTTATTCACAAAATAAAGAGCTGTATTATGATGTGTAATGAATATGCTAGACTAACAAATTGAAGGAACTACCATGAAATTATTTAAAAAGTAAATAAAACACATTATGTAGATTACAATGATAACAACTGGACTGCTTCCAAAACTAAATAGTAGACAAATTCCGACAAGTCAATATTTAAACAAATTGTTCTTTATGTCTTGAAAACAAATTCAATGTAATTTTCAAAATCGTTTTTTGTTGTAGGTCATGAAACATGCAAAAAACCCAATAATGGTCACCTTGAACTTTCCATCTAAATTATTTAAAATAGTTTTCTGTGAGTATCTTCCCCCCACAACAATGAACATACCTGTAAAATACATGTAAACTACACACTAATCAATGCAACGCTTAAAAGAAAATTAAACGTGAACAATTTATTTAATATTTGTGAATTGTTTTTCAAATTTGGTTAAAAGAGTTCCTCTTGCAACTGTGCTCGCTGTGTCCCTCAGAAAGCAGCTGATACTGGGTTGGGTATGGGAGATCCCATGTATAATAACATGCGAGAAGTGTTTGCATGCCATACATAACTGAAGAATTCTGTAGTGGTATGTTGATCCCGTCTGCAATAATTATGACTTGTCGGCCATCTTGGTGTTGACTGAACACCGGTCGTGGTTGTGGATGTCCAACTACACACGCACACAGAGACAAACTCAACATACACATACATACAGAGAGAGAGAGAGAAACTCAACACACACACAGAGAGAGAGAGAGAAAAAAACTCAACACACACACACACACACACAAACTCAACACACACACACACACGCAGACAAACTTCTAGAAGGGGGGGGGGAGCTAAATTGAATGTATTTATTGTCATACGAGGCGTGGGAGGATATTTGCCAACTTTCTGGACATTTAATTGATTTACCTTGTTTTAATTGAAGTTACAACTGCGCTCATGTGGCCTGAATATAAGCATGTGTATGAGTAGGTGATGCCTGTCTATCCATGTGTGTATATTAACGTTTGTTTTTTGTATCACAATAACTGGCATATATGTGTATGCATGTATATATATGTATGAATGTGTGTATATATATATATATATATATATATATATATATATGTTGTATATATGTGGTCCTGTAATCGCCCCAAACCTGAACCTAATATTAATGCATTTTTTCCCCAATGTAACTAATAATGAGATAATAGTTTCTCACTTGCCCCCAGTTAGATATAATTGTGAAGTATACACAAGTTTACAATATATCGAATGATAAAATTTGATTGTCCATTTTAACATAAAGGATACTTGCTAAATGACAATAATCTAAACATGTTTAGATTTTGCGCGTGCTTAGAATATTATGATCATCTAAACACATAACTGACCAACGTGTTTAAATGCTAAACACCATGAACATTTAACTAAGCAGCAAAATCTAAACATGTTTAATGTTTTATGTGCTTAGAATTTTAAAGATGTGCTAAGCACACCACTGTCAAACGTGTTTAAATGCTAAACACCAAGAACATATTCCTAAGCATCAACGGCATAAACATGTTTAGATTTGCATGTGTTTAGGATTTTGACACTTTGCTAAACACATTGAGTGTAAGCACATTCTAAACATGTTTAAACCACAGATCACTACCACCCGTGTTCGAATCCCGGCGAGGGCATATCTGAAGGTTGTTTCGTCTTTCACTTCGTCTCATTACCTTATTTTAAACCTGCCGCACCAGAGGAAGTGCGAAGTGTCATACGCAAAGGTCCGGATAAGTCATGTGAACTCGATCCGATTCCAACATGGCTCCTCAAGCAGTGCCTGGATGAGCTGGTCCCCCTAGTGACAGCAATAATTAATCGGTCCATGGAGACGGGCAGTGTGCCAGTGTGCTTCAAATGTGCTCGGATAAGACCACTCCTGAAGAAATCTGGTCTGGACCCAGAGATATTGAAGAACTACAGGCCAGTGTCTAATCTACCATTTGTCTCGAAAATCCTGGAAAAAGTTGTGGATGCCCGCATAGATTGTCTCCACTTCAGTCTGCCTACCGTAAGTTCCACTCAACAGAGACGGCATTACTCAAGGTGAATAACGATATTTTGGACTCTCTGGATAAGGGTTGTGTGTCTGTGCTTATCATGCTCGACCTGTCCGCAGCATTTGACAGCATTGATCACCAAACACTACTGGGACGATTGGAGCAACACTGGTATCACAGGTATACCGCGAGCGTGGATGACATCATATCTTAGCGAACGTTTCCAAACTGTTTCTGTTGAAGGTGAATTGTCATAGCCAATATTGATGGAGTACAGTGTTCCCCAGGGCCCTGTTCTGGGTCCGAAAAATTACATACTCTAATGCAAAGCCCCTTGGTGACATCATAAGGCGTCGTGGACTGCAGCACCACTTCTATGCGGATGATACACAGTTGTATCTGTCATTCAAACCAAAAGATGATGTCATCCAGACTGAAGCATTGACACGCATTGAGAATTGCCTAATCGAAATCGAGGCATGGATGCACCAGAATATGCTGAAGCTAAATAATGAGGAGAAAAAACAGAGGTCATGCTTTTTACATCAAAACATAACTCACAGTTCATGAACAAAGTGTCTGTACAAGTAGCAAATGCTCGAATAACATCCACAATATGTGTGCGTAATCTAGGTGTCATGTTTGATTCCGACATTACAATGACACAACAAGTCGCCTCCATATGCAGATCTGGATATGCCCAACATTGGGCGTATCAGGCGTTACCTATCTAACGATGCTACTAAGTCATTGGTATATGGGCTTGTAATGTCGAGACTGGACTATTGTAATGCGCTCATCCATGGACTACCAGATACCATGATCAGTAAGCTGCAACGTGTACAGAACACGGCAGCTCGCATTGTGACTAGAACAGCTAGACATAATCATATCACACCTGCGTTAAAGAAACTCCATTGGCTGCCAGTAAAATACCGTGCTCAGTTTAAACTTCTGGTCCACACGCATAAGACATTGCACGATCGATCTCCTGTGTATTTGAGAGACATGTTACAGATGTATACATCAGGCAGGACTCTAAGATCCCAGAATACAGAACTATTGGTAATACCTAAGATACGGACCACAGCATATGGCAACAGATGTTTTACTTATGTAGCAACCAGTCTCTGGAATGGACTGCTTGCCGATATTAGAAAATCTAAGATAACAGAGACTTTCAAGAAACGTTTAAAAGCACATTATTTTCTAGTTCACTGTAGCCATTGAACAAATCTAGTCATTCTTGATAATGTGTATATATAACATGTTTATATTCTATTTTTATCTTCTAGTTAATAGCAGTTCGATATATTGTTATATCAGTATATTATAACGATTTAATTTAGTTGATTAAGTTTAGTTTATTTGTCTTTTTTTAATCATACTCTTACGCCAAAAAACTTAATCACCACTATATTGTAATATTTTATTTTACATTTAATATATATTATTCCATGTCATTTTAACATTTTACGTTTATATGTCTTGTATTGTAAAGCACTTTTGAACAGAGTGCTATATAAATATGGTATAATAATAATAATAATAATAATAATATTGGGCATCGAAGAAACCAGAACCAAATTTGATGCTGCTTAGCCCAACATTTTGTGCAGATTGATTCATTTACTTTGATGTAAATTGATGCGAATACTTTCTATAAAATGTCCTCTTCTTAGTCAGTAGTCACGTGTTCTATATTTATCTCTAGATACCACAGATAATATTGGATTAAAGGTATCATGATTTAGCATTTTAGTTGAGAAGGCATTGTTGGACAGTGAAGAATTGATAAGTATCATGTCTTTTCAATATGCACTGAGGTTAATTTTAGTGAGTGTCCACATGTGGAATACGAAAGATCAAGTGTTAAGGCACCTTTCTCCCAATCACTGGATTTTTTTTTAAATATTTAAACTTTTGTAATTAACACCTAGTCACTGGCACCAAATCGCTTTCAACCATAGAATTGTTTTTACATATTGTCCCTAAATTTTGGAAATTAAAAATAAAAGCCTACCTACCAACCCACTTATATGGGTAACAAAATATGTTTATGGTGCCTTAATTATGCCTACAAAAAGCACGAAGACTTGGTGTATTAGTACGGTCCAGCAAAACTATCAAGTCTTATCTTACCAATATAACTAAATGAACTACCAGTAGATTAATTCACCAGTCATAAACATGTACCTGGTTGTTTATAATGATGGCATTGTCTTAGCAATAGCATTAGACTTTCCAAACGTACACGTGAAGGTGGAATTCCTTCGCCATTACCACTTAATATAATTCTAACATGATCTTGTGGGCTATTTTTCCAGAACGGTTGGTGCCATGAACATTAATAATTATTGTTCATATAAAAATACTTTTTGTTACACAGATAACGTTCTATTAGCTAACGCAACAGTATTTAAACTGGTCTCGACAAGATGATACACTTTGCAGAAAGGTACTTTAAAGTTCGTGGTTTCCGCTTTAATTCCCTCAAAACAGAGTGCATTTGGAAAATATGGCCCTGTTAATGATCCTATATTAATCGTTTCTGGATGAAACTACCTTAGCTCTTGATGTTGTTGCGTATTTGGCTGGAAGTTTATTTAGCAATAGTTGATAAACGTACTGAAGCCGGTAGAAGGGCGTTTTGCTGTTCGTAACCCACTGGTTTAGGTAAAGGAGGAGTATCTATCTGATCACAGGGTACGGAAAATTGGCAAAGTAAGAAATTGGAAATAATGGCGATTATGACGATCATTGATGTTTTACGGCCACTTTTGTGCACACGGTAGGCTAAATGTGCCGTTGGAAATAATGGCACCTTCGGGGTTTTTTTGCAAATTTTACTGGATTCTTTTTTTAGAACTATTTTTATTTTGTAGGCTAAATGTGCCGTTGGAAATAATGGCACCATTGTTTTTTTGCGAATTTTACTGGATTTTTTTATAGAAATATTTGTATTTTTTGTAGGCTAAATGTGCCGTTGGAAATAATGGCACCTTCGGGGTTTTTTTGCAAATTTTACTGGATTCTTTTTTTAGAACTATTTTTATTTTGTAGGCTAAATGTGCCGTTGGAAATAATGGCACCATTGTTTTTTTGCGAATTTTACTGGATTTTTTTATAGAAATATTTGTATTTTTTGTAGGCTAAATGTGCCGTTGGAAATAATGGCACCTTCGGGGTTTTTTTTGCAAATTTTACTGGATTCTTTTTTTAGAACTATTTTTATTTTGTAGGCTAAATGTGCCGTTGGAAATAATGGCACCATTGTTTTTTTGCGAATTTTACTGGATTTTTTTATAGAAATATTTGTATTTTTTGTAGGCTAAATGTGCCGTTGGAAATAATGGCACCTTCGGGGTTTTTTTTGCAAATTTTACTGGATTCTTTTTTTAGAACTATTTTTATTTTGTAGGCTAAATGTGCCGTTGGAAATAATGGCACCATTGTTTTTTTGCGAATTTTACTGGATTTTTTTATAGAAATATTTGTATTTTTTGTAGGCTAAATGTGCCGTTGGAAATAATGGCACCTTCGGGGTTTTTTTGCAAATTTTACTGGATTCTTTTTTTAGAACTATTTTTATTTTGTAGGCTAAATGTGCCGTTGGAAATAATGGCACCATTGTTTTTTTGCGAATTTTACTGGATTTTTTTATAGAAATATTTGTATTTTTTGTAGGCTAAATGTGCCGTTGGAAATAATGGCACCATTTTTTGGCATATTTTACTGGATTCTTTTTTTATAATTATTTGTATTTTTCAGTGAAAATAAGTACATATACATGTGTATTATCAACTTTATTATTCCTTCACACACTAAAAATCTATGGGTAATTTAGACTATTAACTAACTTATTATTCGTATTATTCGTTCACATTTACTCATTCATTTGGTTGGCACTCAAGCAATATTTAGAGAAGCTACAATAATTGAGGAAGCTACATTTATAGAAGTACGTATACATGTATACATAAAAGATAATTATCCTATTGCCAAATTACAGTTTGCTTTAACTCAGACAATATTAAAATGAACATTATAAAGGAAAGAACATTTATCTTTTGATCTTTACAAACAAAGGTTCTTGTGTTTACCAACATAGATGTTTTCATCGGATTGTTTCTAATCTAGCAGCACACCTCCTATCCAAAATAGTCATTGATGCTTCAGATTCATTATAAACGCTCCACGTATATGGTGAAACCAAGGTCAAACAACGATTAAACTACTATCACTAATCTACACAATACAACGCCTACTGCCACAAACATCATCCTTTACAGGTGAAAGCATGCCGCAGTGAAAACGGTAGCGGAAGATAACATCATTCTTATTAGAATATAAATAGTTTTCAGATTATTAAATTTATGAGTGAGCTCCGGTGGCCTAGCGGTTAAGTACCCGGCACTTGGTGTCAACGGTCACAGGTTCGAAATCCGTAAGAGGTCGAAACTTTTCCAGGGATTAATTTCTCGGCTCACTACATCGTGGGTGGCTGACCACGTTAAATGGCGCTGCCGTCTCCACTGAATTATTTAAAATAAAGGGGGACGTTAATTTCGGCTCCATCTTTCCGTATTGCTCCCCTGTGAGTGGTGGGGAAGGAGATCCTTAACCACTCCAACATAGAGGCTGTGCTGATTAAGCGACAGCCTGGGGATTCTCCCCGAAAAACAAAACCAAAACCAAACCAGTAAATTTATGGATGAGACAGTAATTGTTCAATAGCGAGGCACATTGTCCTCAAGTTTTTCTTATGCCAGTCAAGCGCGACGATAAATGCTATTGTCTGCATCAGTAAAATAGTACATCTAGGAGTTGACGCGTTTTAAGTTTAGTTCCGCATGACGTGAAATGAAAGACTTTAAATGGCCTTATAATTCTTAAATGGATCAAACAGTTCAGGAATCTGTGTTATAACTCGCTAAAAATTATCCATACAGCTCTGTTGTCTAAACTAAGTAGTACAACAAGCCCCAAAACTGATAACCATCTGATCAGACATAAACAGATAAGATGCACAGGGTCAATAACAGCAAATCACGCCGTGCGTATTGCGCCGAGCCACACCCCGACACGGACGGCGCACGACATTTCGGCGAAAGACAACTCGGCGAATGGACAACTGGTCGAAAACTAATTTTGGAGATGCGACACGTCGTAGAAAGGGATTTTCCTTATTCCGACATCTCGTCGAAAATATATATTTACGCATTGTATAAAAATATCACAATTTCATGTTGTATATAATGTGTATTGAGTTACGAAGAGTTTATTTTGAGAGCATATGGCACACGTGAAACAATATATACAAACAAAAAAACACACAATAAAATCCAATTAGATTAATCACTCGAATCGAACCCGATGGGCAAGGCCTCGCAAGTACTCTTGAGGTGTCCGGGTAGCGAAGGAGTCGATGATTCGCCTGAAGTAGCTGTTGCTTGTGCGGACGCGCTTACGAGAAGTTACTCAAAAAGGAAATTCTATCATATTAAATTGTTCTGTAATTGTCATTCTACAATTTTATATATATGAGTGATCGATATCAACCAACAAAAGAACACTTAATAGTGACACCAGTAATCACAAATCCAGATCTGTTCATTATGATCCAGGGTCAAAAGTAGTTAATTTGGAGTGTTTCTAAACAGCCAGCTGTTACAAATGGACATTTTCGCGTTGCAATGGAACATATTCTTACCGACTGTAACAAAGATGCTTCTAAAGATATTATATGTGGTGACATAAATGTAAATATGCTAAATTCGAATAACTGTATAAGTGCTGTATTAGATGTATATGGTGCAACAAATATTGTAAATATAAAAGGGACACCCCAACCAGGGTTGGCATGTTTCTTCCATTTAGATTTGCCATTAGTTTGAGGCAACAGTTGAACAGATAATTGCTAATCTGTTAATTGATTAAACTGCTTGGATAATTTGACAGTTAATATGTCAGCAAATGAAGACAGCTACGTGTAATTGCTAACTGATTAATCTGCTTGGATCATTGGAATCCACTTAATTGCACACAAATCTTTAAAAGGAGCCTCAATTTTTGTATTCCTCACTTCTTACGCAACATTAGTACACGACTTTGTTATTTGTATGCTTTTGTCATCAGTTATCCAGAATATTACATAAGAGTGCAACTTACTTGACTGAATTATATTTCTCTGTCACCATGTTCCAAGGTGGTAGACCCCATGACCCAGTATGGCAACACTTCCTGGAAGTGACAGTAAGTGGCAAGACATTTGCCAAATGTAAGTATTGTGGCAACCAACAACTACCAATGGCATGTAGGTTAAAACAACATCATGACAAGTCTGTTCATAAACATATGACTGGTGAAGATAATAGACCAGCTGCTGGCACGTTGAACCGAGACAGATGAACCCTCCACCCCTCTGTCAAATGTCAAGCTGTATCAATGCCAGTTACACCAACCCAGCCCAGCATTGATGACACTGTGATCAAGGCATTGGCTAGCTTCCAATCATCCTTGGATATTGATCTAGCTAGAATTATCTATGGGTATAATCTTCTATTTTCCATTGTGGAGCATCCCCCCCATGGTGAGCTTTGTAACAGCTTGAAACAATCACTAGATGGCAAAACTGCTACCCTCGTTCAGGATGGTTGGAGTATCTGACATAATGACCCCATTGTGGGATCATGTCTACAAGTCGGTGACCAGTCTTATTTTCTGGATAGTACGTGTTGCTACTGGATCTGTGTCCAAAACTGCGGAGAATTGAAAATCCCTTTCTCAAAACCGCTAGAGAAACATACAACTGTAGAGTGACATCAGTTGTAACAGACAATCCGCCCATTTACTAAATCTACTTGGTGATGATCTAACTCCGACAGTCGTTATGAAACACGTCCAAGAAGTGAATAAATACTTCCGTAATCATCACAAGTCCAGCGCTCTTCTATCTGCCCTCAGGGATATCTGTAAGCCACAACCCCACGCGACACTCGATGGAAGTCACATCTATTGTGCTTAAATACATTCATCAAGAACCGCAGCTTCTATATACGGATCTCCCATGATCACGAGGAAGAATTCGACAGGTCCATCATTCAGAAGATACAAGATTATAACATCTTCCGCAATGTTAGAGATCTAGCTGACCAACTACGTCCGATAGCAAGTGCCATTGATCTGTGTCAATCAGACAACAAGAAGATTGCCGATGCACGTGATGTCTGGTTATCTTTGTTGGATAATCCCGTTCCAGCTGCACACAAAGCCACGGTCAAGAAACGTTTTAACCAAACGATCACAACGGAGCACCTCGTGGCATATGCTCTACATCCCAGCTACACGGGTGCTAAACTCCCACCAGATCAGTTGATTTTTGTCACAGAGTGGATATCATGCAATGGTGTTGAACGTTTGACAATTTTTATCTCTTATCAAGCGAATGAATCACCATTTCCCATATCGTTCTCCACAGACCAGGCACCATCTCTACCTCCCCTCTAGAGCATCATTTGGTGTTCCATCATCATTTATCTCTCTTGCATCTCTACTACTACGTCTATTTAGAGAACATTCTCCTGTTTTGGTGCCATCCATACTAAAATAAGGAACAGACTCGGCAATGAGAACACAGCTAAGTTCGTGTTCTGTTATAGGATGCTATATGGGGAAACCCTGATTATGACTACTAGATAATAAATATGTTGACAATACACATTGTTAGGTTACTGTATCGCTTGAGAGTTTCTTCCCAATTTTTTTTCTGCGAAGAAAGGTTTTCTTCCCGGTAAAAACCCATTTCGTCTCACGGGAAGGGAAGAAATACTTTTCTTCCCGGAAGAAATCCAATCCTGACCCGAACTTTACTTGACATGGTCATTACAAATGTCCACAGCAATCCCCAAAACACTATATGTATTGAATGTGATTTGACCGATTTTCAAATTGGTAGGTTTTGCCACGAAACAATACGCTCCAATCAGAACAAAACGCACTGTCATGTACAGAAGTTATAAAAAACGTTTAATGAGGCAATATTTGCCAACGAATTAATTAAGACAAGCTCCATATGATGTATCAGAGATATTTGAAGATGTAAATGATTCATATCGGTTTTGTTAAACATTAACTAAGTCAATTATAGATGAACATGCACCAATTAAGAACAGGGCTATTAAAAACAACCAAGTACCTTTTATGAATGGTGACCTACTTAGAGCTATCTATGTAAAAATATGTACAGGAGAAAATTTATAGAACATCTGCTAATTGTATCGTAAACATCATAATCACGTTGTCCAGTTACGCAAAACATGTGCCAACGATTATCTCCCGTCAACACACCGTCAAAAGTAATGGTGGTAAAGATGTCTGGTAATTGATTAAACCTTTAATTTCAAATAAGAGTGGGAATAAATCAAACAATGTTATACTTAGGGAAGGTGATAGCGTCATAAATGATCCGCTGAATGTTAGAAATATATTAAATACATATTTTGTAAATATTACAAGATCGATAGGTTGTGAAGATGCTATATCTGAAGGGGAACCATTTGGTGACATAATGAATAACAATCACAGCAATATCAGTATTATATATATATATATATATATATATTGCAACCTAATGCATACATATGCAAACTGTAACTGTAGATCAGGTGTATGATAAAATACGAGGACTGAATGCTAAGAAGACTCCAGGGTATGACTCCATACCACCTAAACTTGTAAATGTGGGTGCCCATGTTCTTTGTCAACCACTCGCATAGATCATAAACCAATGTTTTAAAGACCTTTCCAATTGTACTAAAAACGGCAGAAGTTGCTCCAATGTTTAAAAAGGGAGAAACACTTAATAAGAAAAAATAATCGTCCTGTGAGTGTCCTACCATGGATTAGCAAGATCTTTGAATCCAGCATAATTGATCAAATCCAAGAGTTTTTTAGCAAATATTCTTTGAAAATGACAGGATCCAGAAAAGGTCACTCCCGTCAAAGTGTATTGATGCACTTGGTAGATAAGTGGAAATTACATTTAGAGAACCGTGGTGCACTTTTGACTGATCTCTCAAGTGCCTTATAGTCTCTCCTACAAGATAGTTATCTCTAAATTACAAGCGTACAGTTTTGACCAAACTTCTTGTATGTTAGTGGCAAATTATTTTACAAACCGCCAGCAGAGTATGATGGAAGTGCACGTAGTAATTGCTCTTACTTAAGCAATGGGGCTCCACAGGGTTCCCATTTTGCTCCCTTTATATACAAAGTTCTCTCTAATGATCTGTTGTATATAATTGCTGACTAATGTTATATTTTTTTACAATGCTGGTGATAATTATATTTGTTGCCGTGGCAGCAATGTAATCACTAATCTTGAAAAGGTGTCAAATGTCACGTTAACATGGTTCAAGCAAAATTGCATTCAGCCACACCCTGATAAGTTTCAATCTATTTTATTTCACAATGCTGTACAGTCCTCAGATAAATCAATGAATGTAGGTGATACTATATTGAAACCTTTAGAATCAGTGAAACTTCTTGGTATATTTGTAGACCACCGATTAAACTTTAATGTATATATTTCTGAAACCTGCAAGAAGGCAAGAAAACGACCGAGTGCATTAGGTAAGCTAGCAAATATTCTTAGTACAGAAGATAAATACCGGTATGTTTTATTTGAATGTTTTATCCTCTCGCATTTTAATTATTGTCCAGTTGTATGGCACTGTTGCAATATATCAGACATGAAGAAACTTGAAAACATCCAAAAGAGGGCCCCATGTTATGTTTTTAAAGATTATTCCTCATATTACAGAGAATTAAGACAAAAAGCAAACAAACCACTATTGTATGTGCAACGACTCCAAAAAATATTGTTAGAAGTGTACAAAATTGTTAATAAGCTAGGGCCAAGGTATTTATATGAAGTGTTCAATTTCAGAGAAATGTCAGCTGACTTGAGAAACAGTCATACTATTATACTGTAAATGCATCATGGAAAGAAATCCATCAGATTTGTAGGTGCAAAGCTATGGAATATGCAGAGTAATGAATGAGCTAAGAGAAACAATGGATTTTAATGCTATGGCAAGGTCCAAGCTGTACATATTTTAATTGTGAAGTTTGTTTTTTAAAGCAAAGGTGATGCTTTATATGCTTGTCCTATTTAATGTTTAAGTAACTCTAGTCTGTCTAGCTTAATGCCATATACATGTATGTATGTCTAGTGTTTCATCCATCAGTATATCATTCTGATCTCACATCATCTCAAACTTTCTCGTTTATGATAATTCACTTAATAGCTTTCAACTAATGTTTGTATGTATCGTTTACTGAGCTTAAATCAATTTTATCTTATCTTAGACATCTAATACTCATACAGAATATGGTATGGGCAGTGAGAAGGAACAACAACTTTGTGAACGGCATAAAGGTGATTAATGTTTATTTTGGATTATTTTATATATGTACACATTAAATGATACGTCTTTCATTTGATAGATTATTAACAATGTTTACAACTATTGTGTAGAAATGCTCGGAAAGTCCTTTCTAATAATTGTTTTACATCATTGGGTATGCAGATAGTTAGATTAACATGTTAATTCATGGTTCCCACAGCCAAGGAAATATTATTTGCCAGGACATTTCTAGGACAAATTTACCATTTTCCAGGACAAATTATACAAGATCTAAAGGTAATAAATCAAGATATGTGGGAAAAACATGTCATATTTATTCAAAGTATGATCGATTATTGACGTGTTTATGGTACAGCCTCCTCCTCCTCACCCCTTCTAGCTGTCTGATCCACTCACTTTTATTTAGATTTTAACTAACATGGGATATCAAGACAATGTGCTGGTACACTTTTTCTTCTGCAATCGAAGATTTCTTCTACAGCCATAATATTTATTCCCGGGCATTTTTTGTTCTACGTGGATTTTATTCACAGGCAACAATTTCGATTTTGTAAAATTCAAGGACATTACCAAGACCTGGAAAATGATTTTGTTATTTTCCAGGACGCGTGGGAACCCTGCTGTTAACAAGACTTATTGATGCTTCAAATGTTGCCTTTGACATGTCCAATACGGAGTTATCCCTGGGCCATATCGCTCAGCTGTGATTAGCGCCGATGCCAAACAAAGAACTGAAACCAAAACAGGAAATAGATAATACCGAAGAAAGACAATTTCATAAGTATACTAATACGTTAATTAAATTAATTATGTAGTATCGCCTATTTCTGCTTTTGTTTCAAGCAATACATGTACCACATATTCACATCGTATATATGTACCACATATTCACGTCGTATATAAACAATAAGGGAGTTCAATCAACATTATGGCGCCTGATCATTCACTGTTTATGATAGCAACGACTACTTCCCAGAAAGTGACTTCGTATTCGACGGCAGTTAAAGGAATGGAATATAGTAGATTATTTTAACTGTGGAGTGATAATATCACTTAAAACCGAGATTCCATACATGCAGTATGCAACATTGCGGTAGCGTATGTGACACTGCGGCATCCATTTGTTTCGGACACCCCGCTCACCTTGTGACCTATTTTGTTTGGGGGAAAGTCTGCCTGGACACTTGAATCGGATGATTGAATCCAGAATATTATGACTTAGGTCGTAAAAATATAGATTCAACTGTCCGATTTTCATTCGTACCAATCGTTACATGGAACGGTCCATTTTGTTGCATTCGGAAATCACATACTCAGTCATGCATATGGAATCACGCCTGTATGTTTACATGTTTTCCATTTTTTGTTGGATTTGCATAGCGCATAGACTTAAGACAACACACCACCTATTTAAATGGTGTCGCCGATTAAAAGCTGTATTCACTGCAGTTTACTGGCTACGCATTCTTGGTAATTTGAAATTTTATTTATATAGTGAGAGTGAAAATGGCTACAGGTAAGTCAGCAAAGCAGCATTGGGCTTCACTGAATAACCATTTCATATCGGACACTTCTTTACTTGTTGATTATTATTTCAAATACAATACTAATACTGGCATTATTTGGCTATATCCTAACTGTGCATTAAATAATAAAAATACAACATTTTATATAGCGCTCTACATAATTGGATTAAAATTACCCTAAAGCGCTTTACAGATAAATGCTACACAGTGTACAAGATTAGCGTTATTCTTTGTTACATAACAATCATATTTTGCTTCATTTAGGCAATTGCAATGATGCTGCTGAGTAACTATTGACTACCACTAGTGATGACTAATCATTGACTACCACTAGTGATGACTAACTATTGACTACCACTAGTGATAACTAATCATTGACTTCCATTAGTATTGACTAATCATTGACTACCACTAGTGATGACTAATCATTGACTACCACTAGTGATGACTAATCATTGACTACCACTAGTGATAACTAATCATTGACTACCATTAGTATTGACTAATCATTGACTACCACTAGTGATGACTAATCATTGACTACCACTAGTGATGACTAATCATTGACTACCACTAGTACTGACTAATCATTGACTACCACTAGTGATGACTAATCATTAACTACCACTAGGGATGATTACCAGGTAATTACTGAATACTACTTGTACTGAAAACAACATAAAATTACATAAGCAGGTAAATGTTTTTTAAACACTGAATTTAAATATATATTGAAGGATCTGTACTAAAACTGCAAAGAAATAATATTGTCTACATACATACCAGTACATTACCTTGTGGAAGTGACTCTATCCCACATAGGCATTTGATGATGAGGTAATTCGTTTCTTGACCTCCGTCTGGCTTTGTGCAGTCTTCAAATAACCAAATATGGAACTTATGGAAGGACGCAACGCTGGATCTTTATTCCAACACTTCTTCATAACATCATATCTGCCAAAGTGAAATGCGGATATCTACATAAGCAGAGAGCTTCAGTCAGTATTCTTAAAACGAAAGATGATCCAACAATCTGTATCATTCAATCAGCTATTACCAATGGCTGAATGAATGGATAAAATAACATCAACTGAAACTCTCTCATTTTGTATTCATCACTCCAATTCCAAATATCATATTATTTATTATAGGAGGCAGCACTTCCTATCTAGCTCACTGATCAATGTCACTATTCCCTGGATAGTGACGCAAATAAAATTCTGTCGGCAAAGTGACATTTAACATCATTGTGTGGGATTAAATGACACGATTAAAACTGGAAAACGGATCTTACTTTGGCTTTTCAGGTTTCTGAATGATAAGGGCGGGCATCAAATTATTTCATATAGCTCCAAATATTCATGATATTGTGACGTGACAAAAGGATATTTCAGTTATATAGTGGGTACTATTTTTAGGTTGGAGAGTATCAGCATTTGGTTTTGGTGTCAACTTCGAAATTCTATTTCTGTTCCTAACAATTACAATTGCCGAATGTTATGGGCCTATATAAGCGAGTTGTTTACCCTTGATACAAATGATGAGGATGATGATTGATGTTTTATGGCCACTTTTGTAGGCTAATTGGGCCGTGCGACCTCCAAAGGTAATGAAGTGAAGTCAAAGATGAAGCACCCTTCAGATATGACCACGCCGAGATCCGAACTCAGGTGGTAGTGATCTGTGATTGAACGCGTTACCAGTAAGACCACTGAGGCGCCCCTTACCCTCGGTACAGGTCACACCTGTGGCATACGGCAGAGTGGCTTTTGTCAAGGGTAACAATCCCACAAACCTACTTATGAGCCATATACAAACTCACAACCTGGAGGTCTGCAGTAAAGTGTTCTAACCATTGTGCCCACCGAGACACGTGTAAGTGAATTCTGAATTAATTGACATCAACAACACACAATCAGTCACTGATCTAACAACACTAGGTCATACAGCACTGTCAGTTGATAATAATGTTGCGCTGTTTTACACAGTACAAGAATATATAACAAAAACAGAAAGATTCTAGGAGAGCAAATTCTCAATGAATATTACACCAAAACTGTCATCGGTAAATTCATATCAACACAACACAAACTGTACAATTATTAATTTGATTCATGTATGTACATGTACACTACATAACTTGCATTCTATGTAAATGAAAGCTGGCTAATTCTGTTGTGCAAACCCCATAATGCTACAGCATCACAGAATACACAAAAAAGTGCAAATAAATCAAATCGAATCTTCAAATCTTTTACACAAACTTGCAAAGCTGTTTCATCACAAATTATGAGATCTATATTCGTTACCATGGTCACCCTAAATATATATACAGTGACTGAAGTCATTGGTGACTGACAGTAGAGCATGAACGAACATTTACCATCTTCGTGGTCGAAGCCATTACCACAGTGTAGGTATTTACGTCTGTAATATGTCTGTACAATTCTCCTCGTTTTACTCGTATTTGATCGCAGTAACTACTACCAGCATCCACCCCAATTCAGCCCGATGAACCATTTATCGATCCAGAAAATTCTCGGACACTCAGATGTAGCAGCCACATCAAGGAACGGACTACAGAGCGGTAGCACGCAGTCTTTCACAACAAATACACAGTGTGCCATCTCTCATTATGTCGTACCCTTTGCATCACTCCTACGCTAGTCGCCGCTGTCTAGATTAGATCCGATTTGTTTTAACAGATAAATCAACGCGTTTTAGTTGTTAGATGTTACTACTCGTTAATGTCTCATTAGAATTCAATTGTAACATTAACTTAAATTAGGCTACGCAATCTTCCTCGTGAATTCTAAGCAGTTTAAGCACACACACACACACAGAGAGAGAGAGACCTATATATAAATTATTCTTACATGCAATCAGGACAGTCTGGAGGTTGTGTTAAAGGATTCCCATCTTCTAATGTTTGTAGTAAATAATGCGGTGTAGAAATATCATCATACGGCTCCTTTCCTTTACTGAATACTTCATACAATACGATGCCAAAGGCCCACTGAAATTGATCACAGAAGTCAGTTATACAGAAATCCAGAACAGGCTACGAAGACCTTCTCATTCCACATTAGATGAGGCATATGCAGTGACAATAAGCAACGTTTTTTGACAACAAATCACTAACCACATCAGTTTCCGTTGTGAACACGGTTTCATTCTTGAGCAGTTCCAGTGCAAACCACTTCCATGATGAGGTAAGTAATTGGTTTGCCTCGTAGTGATCCTCTAGACTATCATGAGTATGGCTGAACTGAGACAGGACAATGGTCAAATCATCTGTGACCCTGTATATATATGTATATATACATATATATATTTATTATATATATACACACAAAGAAGTTATGTCATACAAGCTTAAAAGTCATGACCTGAGCAGTCAATGACATCACAGTCCGAATCACAGTATGAACCAATGTCAAATTCAGCAACATTTAATACTCTTGTCATAATTTTTTTTGTGAACACATAGACAAGCACGCACACATACACATTCACTTTTATTTATATAGACGATTTGTGTATGCAGTTAACATGTAACAATTCATAGACTACCATTATGTGCTATAATTAATAATAATAATAATAGAACAATCAAAGGATGAAAGAAATCATATGGGAGGTACATTAGTTCAGTTGAAAGACCGTGAGTGTCCTCTTTCAGTTATTAGAATCATAAATTGGTTATTTGAAATCAGTTACATGTAAGTGTTACTGTTAGCAACAACGCAATCATCTGAGTGGAGATATTTAACCGAAGGAAACAAATCCCACCAAAACAGGTATGAGCTGGATTCAAGCCCACAACCTCTAGGTTTGCAGCGCAGTCCTCTAACCACTACGATATCGGTCCATCATAAGAAAAATCATGGTGGGAAGGATAAAATGTCAAAGCACATAAAATGTCGAGAAGGATACAATCTGTATTAGCTGTCAAAGCACATAAAATGTCGAGAAGGATACAATCTGTATTAGCTGTCAAAGCACATAAAATGTCGAGAAGGATACAATCTGTATTAGCTGTCAAAGTGCATAAAATGTCGAGAAGGATACAATCTGTATTAGCTGTCAAAGCACATAAAATGTCGAGAAGGATACAATCTGTATTAGCTGTCAAAGTGCATAAAATGTCGAGAAGGATACAATCTGTATTAGCTGTCAAAGCACATAAAATGTCGAGAAGGATACAATCTGTATTAGCTGTCAAAGCACTTAGGCCAGACTGAAGCAGAGCAAGAAAAGGTTTTTCATGAATTATAATAATAATAATAATATACAAAATTTATATAGCGCCCTATATAACCTGTAAGAAGGTTACTCTAAGGCATAGGCACATAAATTTTAAATGAATTAATTCAACAAATCTCAGGACTAATATAGTCGAAATTTGATTGTTCTCTTGTTTGCCCGAAGTCAAATAATGCACAAGAATTAACAATCCATTTTGGCCAGCATAAACGAGCAACGTATTATACCGAATACGAAATAATGAAAGGCATCAGAGGCACATCAGACAATGGACAAATGAAAATGTTCATAAAATGCTTAAACTAGATCCAGCTGCAGAATAAACTGAGCATCAACGCTTCATCGATTAATGATGGCCGAATGAATGTGGTTATTAACGAGCTTACTGGATACCGGTAAAACACTAAAAAAAAGTGCACTGGCTGAACACACCAGAAGCCACAATGCTAAGACGGTTTAGCTAACTCGCGACGGTACCAATTATAAAAAGAAAAAGTATGTTCACATACAAGCAATTCCCTGCCATAAGTTCACAGTAGATATAATTGTTGTTATGGATGTATTTCAATCCCTCAGCAATGTCAACGGCGAAGTCTATAAGTTTAGCTTGAGAAGTATTCTGGGAGGAAAAAAGAAAGCGAGGACTAAATCACATCATTAAGGGTTGCACATTGTATATTATACAATTTCTGTACCTCTTTTTATCTCGTGGTGCAAAGCATTTTCAACGAGAATTAACAAAATAAAAAAATCTACTAGTCATATTTTCCATACTTGGTTCTTTTTGAGGTATGCAGAAACGTTGCCATTTTTATAAAACGGGAAAATCATGCAAGGCCGGCCACTGTGGATGGTGAGCTCCAGGAGCGGAATCAAGTTCTTGTGATTGACGTTTATCACGAAATAAGCTTCTTTCAGGAAGTTCTGCACTGTCTGCATGTCACTGACTGTTATCATTGGGAAAACAAAGACACGCCATCAACTGACGTGCAACACAGACACGCCTATACAATGATCCATACAATTCATTAACATTATACCTTTCAATTAGTGAATATGTAGCTGTCATCTTTATAAAATGTTTACTATGAATGTACTATATACGCCACCAAAGTGAAACTGGTTTGCTGTCTTGGAATTTCCAATACTACGTTTCACTTAATATGAATCATGATTATCAACTGTAAATGAAAACTGTCCACTATCCTTTAGATGAACGCACTTCAGTGTAATATGTATTATAGTTTACTTATAACAAAACACTTTACAATATAATATAAATATATGCCGAGTGTTGTCAGAAACAGGACCATGTAAACAGCACACTAGCATTTCATTATACTAGTCACGTCTTTAATTATATATCCTGTTAAAAATATGTGTAATTATCAAAATATTTTTTAACTAGATGTCATACTTTACCTTACTGTAGGTAATGCATAATAATTCAATATTTCTGACATGATAATTGTTATGGTGCCACACTTGTTTTATGGGTTTTTTTTCCTTTCAGGGAGCACATATGATGGCCCAGAAGCAGGCAATGTGTGCTGTAACCAGACATGGGGTCAATTCTAATTCTGGAATTGATTATTTAAAAAAAAGGAATTGGAATTGAGAAATTTAGAATTGGAATTGAGAAATTTTGAATTGGAATTGAAGTTTCCTACAAACAAATTAAATCCAAAAATTAATTTACCATTTTTACAATGTTAACACTTACATGTGATATTACCAAAATACTGGAACCATAATGACCCAGAGCTTTGGTCGATATATATGGCTTTGTTGTTCAGGGAGAATCCCCAGGCTGTCGCTTATCTGGCACAGCCTCTATGTTGAAGTGGTTGAGAAAACTCCTCCCCACCACTCACAGGGGAGTAGTACGGAAAGACGAAATACCCTGAGGGTGGTCACAGGCAGAGTGTTTTAAGTCCTCAGGGGGTCTTTAGCATCCTCCTTTATTTTAAATAATTCAGTGAACGGCAGCACCATTTAGCATGGTCATCCACCCACGATGTTGTGAGGCGAGAAATTAATCTCTGGAAAAGTTTCGACTTCTTACAGGGTTCCAACCTGTGACCATTGGCACTAAGTGCTGGGGGCTTAACCGCTAGGCCACCGGAGCTCACTCATTAACACTTACATGTGCTGTTACCAATATACTGGAACCAAATTGATCAAGAACTTTGGTTCCTTATATATATATATATATATATATATATATATATATATATATCAGATATGCACACAGATTGTGGCACCACAAATGTGCATTTAACCAATTAAAATGGTCTGGATACCATGGGATCCACCCACAACACGGCAACACCACCACATAGCATGCCCGTAACCTATATAGAGATATTGCTATTTAGGAATTTACCCCCGTTCAATGTTTAGAACGGGCAAAATAAAATTTAATCCACAAATTAATTTACCATTTAATTTTTTAATTCAGAAATATTTCTTCCATGACAATCCTACTTGGAATATAAACTACTCAGAGTATGTATTCCAAGTAGGTACTCGGAGTAACTACTTGTGGTAAAAATATTAGACAAAAAAGAGTCTTGGAAAAAACGGAATTGGAATTTGGGAATTGATAAATTTGAGGTGGAATTGACCAAATGTCTGATATAGATGGACAACAATATATAAAAGTAAGTAATCCCGAAACAGAGTTTGTACTATGGCTTAGGACAAGGCATATTTTATTTACCAAAGTTATAAATTTTTTACGTCTAAGCATATGTGCCAAACTTATAATTAGCTCAAATATAATGTTAGTGTGTACAAAATTGATGGCAATTTATTTTGTCAAGAAGACATCCAGTCAATTTCATAATAATAAATTATATATAGCTTGATATGATTAGTACTAATCACACACACACACTATATAGGGCCAAATGTCCAAATTAGCACTTGGATCATCATACATTAATTCTTAGGAATTTCTATTATTTCAAATTTATTAACGTACCAACTGAAAGTTTTGCAACAGCCATTCGGAATCCCTCTTCAGAATGGATATAACGAGTTAAAAAAAATTGTCTTCCCCCTGAAATGAAATAAGAATAATTTGGGCCAGTATAACTATAATTAAATGAACCCAGTTTACATCAAACCCAATTCATGTTGTTTGAGTAACAGAATGCTAGAATTAGCAGTAGACACTTTATTTAGAACGTTGATATCGGTTAATTAAGGAATTACCATGTACACTTTCATCCAGGGGTTTGCCAAGTTTCAGATCAACTTCAGTCATATCTTTTCTAACCCGTGGGTTGTACCTGACATGATGTTTATCCATTTCCTGCCAGAACGCTGCAACATGATACAATTCAATTCATCTAATATTGTACAGTTGTGACATTTCGTGACATTAGATTACAGTACTGGAAAGGAGAATGTCAGAAGCATAATACTGGTATTTAGGAAATTTGTTTGACACCACACACACACACACACACACACACACACAAGCATGATTAGCTTCAGCTATTATGTTGGTTCAAATGACATAAAGGCCTAACTTTTCACTGTGGCCAGACTACAACTTGCCGTGCTGGATCTCTGTCCATACAGTACAGGTAGGATGTTTTTTAGCTATTTGAACCCAGAATGAAGCCGAGGTCAGCTTCTGGTTTCAGAATGTTCTTGTGTACAGGTTTCTTTTGCACCGCAGCAAATTGCTGCTGACTGTAGCAGCTTGTGGTGGTGTCAGAGTAGTTATCCTCTATAAGTATTAACTTATCATTGTACGACAGGCACATGCTGTTTACTGTGAGCTGTGGTGTCAAATGGTACTTTTTGTATGTGCTTCTACACAGCCTACATATAAACAGTTCACTGTAGGTATGACACATTTCTCTTGAAAACCAGATATCGCTGAGACCCACAAGCTCATGAGTAGCTCAGATTTATTATCAATATTTATGTTTATTTCCATATATATATATATATATATATATATATATCTTTGTATAGATATGTGGAGGTTTTTGTGTCTTCAGATTCATGCATGCCTAGATTTATTTATATAAAGATTTATGGAGACAGTGGTTTTAAGGATGTTTTTAAAGATGTTTCTTGATGCTGTGAGTCAGTGCCACCATATATATATATATATATATATATATATATATATATATCAGGGTTGGCAAGTTTATGACACAATGTCAAAAACCATGAATTAATCCAGGGTTTATGACGTCATATCATAAACAGGTTTATGACAGTTTATGACATGACAGTATCATAAACTGTCGAAAGCATATTTATTTTATAGATATTGACATAGACAACAAATTTGTGACATATTTTTTCCAAGATATACCTGAAAAGTAGTTTTTAGAATGGCTTAAATTATTAGTATAATATTGTGATATTAAAAGTAAAATTATTATACAATAAATTATTGCCTCATTGTTAGAGTATGGTAATCATACACTAGTATTGTTTGTAGCCAAAATCAATTGACCTGATTGGTCTGCCATTTGTTTCTAGAGTTTAGGGGGTGGTACTAATTCAGTAGAACTATTCATTAAATGGATTGGTGCTGGTGTTTATATGTGGCTGACCATGCATCCAGTGACAGTGGCTTCATTTAATGATCCATCATGTGGCAAGAGCTCAAGATATCTGCTACTCTGATTCTATTCATCCATCTTATAGCTTTCATATTAAATAATAGTTACACACAGACATGGCGTCAATTCAATTCTGTTATTGCTTATTTATAATAAAAAAAATGGAATTAATAAATTGGGAATTGGAATTGAAGTTTGCTACAAAATAATTTAAACCAGAAATTAATTTACTATTTAATTTTTTAATTCAGAAATATTTCTACCATGACAATCCTACTTGGAATATAAACTATTTGGAGTAGGTATTCTAAGTAGGTACTTGGAGTAGGTATTCGGAGTACCTACTCATGGTAAAATGTAGTAGGTAAAAATGGAATTGACAAAGTTGGAATTGAATTGATAAATTTGATGTGAAATTGACTACCGGTAAATGGAATTGAGTGGAATTTGAATTGACAAAATGGAATTGACCCCATGTCTGGTTACACATGGTTAGTTTCATGGGAAAACAGCCAAGCTGGTATTTTGTCACAGGATCCTCAAAGGACTTTGTGATTTGGATTACTGATAATTGATGTATCAAATGGACTGATTCAATTGTACATGTGTGAAAGATGTGAGAGTCTGTTATGGTTACTGAATAAAAATAACTCGTAAGAGAGACCAACATAAAATATTATTTTACATTCATGTTTGTAAGTTCTTAAAAATTACTATCACAAAAATAGTGAATAAAATGGTTTGTAGCAGTTTGCAATGGTATATGACGTCATAAAGGTATTTACGACATGTTTACGACAGGTTTCTGACAATGTTGTGTCATAAACAGGTTTACAACTGTCATAAACCCAACCCTGATATATATATATATATATATATATATATCACACACACAGTATAATAGTAGTTGTTGATTAAAGATAATGATATACAGCTTATAATTTTAAATTACAAATAATGATAAATTAATTACAAGTGCCAAAATCACTGCAAAAATTATATTTCAGAATATTATATATACCATCTACAAGAAGCTAGACATGCACACATACACACACACACACACAGAGAGAGAGAGAGAGAGAGAGAGAGAGAGATAGTTGTTTATAATAAATAAATATATCATTCATGGTGCATAATTTGTTAACAACAAAAACTTGTCCATTTTACCTTCTATCGAATTTTGTGGTTTATAACGAATCATATTTAACTGATTCCGTTTTTCAGTTTCTGAACTCAGTCTCTGTCCACTATCTATTACCAGGATGCCCTGCGCTGAACTCTGATTCTGTTACATAAAAAGTTCTTATTATTAAAAACTGTCTCCTTGCACACACACACACACACACACACACACCAAAACTTTGATACATATATACAACCATTTCAGATGAAGCCTGTTTTTTGAGAATCTACAGGCTATAAAAATTGTATCCAGATTTCCACACATACTACAGGATCAGCTCTCAGTTTCATATTTGTCTAAAATTAATCATAGACTTTTACAGAATATTATAATGCATGTACACTTTACAAAGTACTGCTTCAAATACAATTTTCATAAAAATTGGTTTGTAAAATTCAGGAACATTTCCAGGACCAGGAATATGGATTTGTGATATTACAGGCTTTCCAGCACGCATGGGAACCCCGTCAAATGCCATATTTCAAGTGATTCGAAATTACCTCCAGCTTGTCATATTAGATTATCTGTTACCAGGTATGTCCTTTGTATTCTTCATTTTTAATACTATGTCACATATCAGTTTATAAATCTAGAAACAGCATTTACATGTATTATGTTACCTTATTTTTGCAACCAGAAACTGAAACCACTTCACTGCAATCCTTTCTAAATTACTAATAAACACAATAGACAATTTCCGCGATGACTGTGCCAACTAGCAAAAGTCCGTTTGTGGGTCGCAATTCACCGGGCTTGCTGAACCGTCTGATAAAAGCATTCCTTTTAGCAGTCATATTTTCCTATTGTTTGAATTCATATTGTTCTTTAGCAGATATTTTGAGTTTATTGCCACAAGATCTGACTTGCGGTCTGATAGTCATTACTTCTCAGCAACAGCCGTCTCTAATGATGAAAGTTAACCTTCCAAATACAAATAATCTTATCTATTAGCAAAGAAATAATTCTATTTATATTTAACAAAAATAAAACTGCTACAGGAACTCGTAGATCGATTTAGTTCTGTAAATGGCCCCCGAAACGTAAAAATACAAACAATTACACTTCTTGATCCATGCCACTTCATTATGTACACGGCATCAATGACCAGCAAACCACAGTAGATGCGGACTGCACATATGCCAAAGAAATTGTCTATACATTTGCCATTAATGCTTATGTTGAAATTTAAAGCCAGATTTGTGCAAACAGTAACCTAAATGGACTGAGCAACCTCCAGAGACAATGAGGCAAAGTGAAAGGTGACACACCCTTTAGACATAGGCCAGCTGGAGTTTGAATTCAGCTGCTACATGTCCATGGCCAGCTGTGCTACCATTTAGGCAATGGAGACATTTAACATTGATAAATAGTCGAGTACTCTGCTAATCTTAATAGTAAAAGAATGCTACTAAGTTTATGAATATTTAACCCCTGTAAAACTATCAAGATACTTACGAGTGGGTCAGATTTAGTCTTTTTATCATCTGTAAACCCAAAAGTGGACACTGCATGTGATGTGCTCGCTCTTGGACTATCTTCAACTTGAGAATAATATGAACTGGAATATTCTGATTAATTATGGAAGAAAAGAAATATTAGTTGTTTCTGTGTGGGACAGCAGCACATTTAAAATTTAAGGACTTCAAGATCAAACACACATTTAAAAATCTAGTCTAAACTGACAGTGAATTAGGTAGAGCTCAGCTGCAGGTGGCACCATTTTAAAGACAGACAGGGATCAGATGTTCCTGGAGGCCGACGTCGCTTAACACAATTGGTTTGTATGACCCAGTCATAACAATGTAAACAGACATCAGGGAAGCATTGGACTTCAGAAGAAAACGTATTATTGGATATTACAGTTTCTCTAGTCCAAATAACCCGAGCTGTTATTGAAATGCCTAAAGAAAATCAGAGCGTAATTCTTTATGAATGTAGTTTTGTGCCAAGCTGGCAGATTTATGTAAATGAATCAACAACTGCATCATTTACAGTAGGCCGAGTCTTGGGGGGGGGGGGGGGGGAAGCATTGTCATGGGGAAGGCAAAGACAGAGTATTGGTGAAATGATTTGGAAAAAGTTTTCTACATCCTGCCATACATTCTGACATTTGAGTAAGCGGTAATGGCCATATTATATTATAGTAATGTTTTCTCAGAGTGATGATGATGATGATTGATGTTTTACGGCCACTTTTGTGCACGAGGTAAGGCTAAATGGGCCGAGTGACCTCCAAAGGTAATGAGACGAAGTGAAAGACCAAACAACCTTCAGATATGTCCACGCCGGGATTCAAACATGGGTGGTAGTGATCTGTGATCCAACACGCTACCGCTAGACCACGCAGGCGCCCCCTTTTTTTTTCTCAGAGTGAACAAGTTCCTTTTGTATTGATAAATCAAATATACTTAGGTATTTCAGGCTAACCTTTGGATGCAACTTTACCAACTTCTAGAAACTGCGATAAATAGATAACCAGTAGCAATTCATCCGGAGTTTGGCAAGTCATTTGAGTTGGCTCGATTAACTGTGGAACAATATAAATAACGCCAATCAAGAGAAACAGCAAACAATTTCTGTAAATGACACACACACACACACACAAACACACACACAGATAAAATATTTAAATTAAATTGGTGCTATAAACATGCCACTATTATTATTCGTATTATTCATCACTCACGAATAAAAAAAAAGATTTTGTTACCTTGATAACGTTAAGCTGTTTTTCAGCTTTCGACATCAGGTTGGAAACAGTTACTGCTGTGTTGTCCGTTTTGAAGCTACTCCATTCAGGACATAAACCTAAAATATAATTGGAAACATATATCCACAACATTTATGTTAGACTGATATGCAATAGACGTCTAACCTGACGTGACGCGAGATGTATTTGTTGATGATTGATTTCTTCTCAATAATTGTATAATGTTTGGCGGGTGAAGGGTTTAAATATTATATTACATACTGTGGGGATTAAAAGCTATTTACTGTGAAGAATCGACGCTTGACTTGACGATGTATTTATACCGGCTCACTATCGGTAGCTGCCGGAAATAGTTTACGGCATAAATGGATAGCGAGCCTCCTCTAAAACGAGGGCGCCACCCGTGGTCTAGCGGTAGCGTGTTGGACCACAGATCACTACCACCCGTGTTCGAATCCCGGCGTGGGCATATCTGAAGACTGTTTCGTCTTTCGCTTCGTCTCATTACCTTTGGAGGTCGCTCGACCCGTTTAACCAACCTCGTGCACAAAAGTGGCCGTAAAAAACATCAATCATCGTCATCATCATCATCATCATCCTCTAAAACGACCTACATGGGATGCTTTGATTGGTACTATTAATTTATTAGTCTCCAGCCAATATTAAATAGTGCAATCATTATCTAATGCCAATGAAAAGGGACCAATCTTTGGGTAGGTAGTTACCAGCAGTGCGCATACAAATAACGTCGAATTAAAAACTGAAAAGCATGTTTTACACAGCTTATATATATATATATATATATATATATATATATATGTGAGGTAAATTAAAATCCATTTCTAAAGATAAGTTTCGTATAGGTAGGTGTGCCACTTGTCTTTTAGGGCCTACTGTGAAAACAAATAAACAATGCAGGTCCCAGCAGATAAATCAATCCGTGATGTTTCGCTTCTCCAGTCCATTAAAGGACGTGAATGTCATACAGTACCAATACATTAGACTCGTTCTGACTTCAATACCAACCAGGCCTAAGACTGTTCATTAATGCGCCTAATGCAAATCCGTTCTTCCAGCTAACTGTAAAGTTGTCCACTACGAACAATGGATCCAGTTGTTTATTGATCCAGGCAAGAAATATATTTATGGTATCACTGTCATCTATTTCTGGACATTGGTTGGTGATTGTCTTCTCAATGTATTGCATCAGTATCTCTTTGAGGACGCCCAGCAGTTTGCTATCAGCCTGAAGAACTTCAGTCGGTTCTGCAAAAAGGGGAACATATAGACTATATCGCAACGGCATGACATCCTAAATTACAACTACCTATAGCCAGATTTAATTGTTTATGCATGTAGTATATGCATATATTTAACAGATTACCAAATGCAGATATTTCGTAAATACCAATCGTGTCAAGCAAAGCTCTCAGAGACAGTTGATGGATAACCTGCCAAACCACCAGTGGCTTGTAGGTGGGACGGGGGGGGCGCATCTCTTATTATCCTACTCGTAATCACTCTCGCAAAATTGATGGCTCAAAGGCCATTTGAGACTAGATTTTCTGTTCTTCAGAGATACTGAAAAGCGCCCAGACATGGACCAATATAATTGTCAATGGACGGACATGATAAATTTATTAACACATGAAATCAACACGCACTTTGTCCCTAGATATTTGTGGCATTTATTAACCATCATCGAGTCTTTGCTATGTCCATTCCGCTTATTCAAATTAAAATTGAAATTTTTCCGCTTGATGAAATGTACAAAATATTCCGCGTCGCGTCGCCATTAGCGCGGCGTTGCTGGAAGGAGGTATGGAGGAGGGGGTGGTTTAGGCCTGGCCGTGGAATAGTGGTAGACACACTAATACAGTAGTGGCCCCTTCTCCATTGGAAGGCGAATTATGGCTCTCCCCTGAAAAGGTTAGGAAAACGGGCCACTTTTTTCACCAAAACCCTAGTAGCTGAACGATTTTCTGCAGATAAAATGGACGACGATGGACTGTAAAATAGACGACGTAAATCGTCAGACGCCCGTTGCTGTTGAAAAGGCTCAAGACCCGCTTAAAATTAAAGAAGGCTTTGATTATGAGCACCTCGGCATTCATTACCTCAATGTACACGCCACTGCAAAGAAGAACAGGCCTCGCTCTGAAGTCTGATTACAGACGACTTTCAGCCTCAGATAGAGGAAGGGGGGTTCTGATTGGCAACATAAAATTAACTGATACTCTGATGCTTCCAGAAGTTTCCTTGCCCAACTCCAATCTCGTGCATGAGACACATTCTGGCTTGTCTTGTTGAAAATTGCTACACCCAGGTTGAAGTGGATGCGTTTGAAATAGCACATACTACAAGACTAACACAATATTAGCATATGATCAAGGTTGGGTTTTTTAACTGTAATTCTTTTTTACCTTACAAAAAAATATAAATAACCTTAAAAACCGGTAAATAACATCATTCATTATAACTATAAGCCAATTTTATGTAGTCGTAATGGATGTTGTTCAACATATTTATGCGATAGTGTCTTTCACATACATGAATTTTTATTAGCACACTACTCAATATTTGACACGAATTTGTACCTGAAGACTAGAATAATAATTACATTTATCGTTCTTCTGCACACAACGTGAATATTGTCTATCTGAACAGTTCATAGGCTAATTGAACACTGCCTCTGAGAATAACAGAATACCAGCTTAAAAGTTTTACTGTTGGCTAGACGACGTGCACAATTAAAGTCTTTAGAGTAAATATTCCCAAAGTTGGAAAATATTCGCTCAATAGACATATTCAATTACTCCTGGTGCCACCATGAGGTAGAATTTCACACTACTGTCTCGGGTTAGAAGTCTAAGAATCACTGTGTTGCATGGCGATTTACGCGTATAGTGGCTGATAAAAGTCTTATTGAAAAGCTGTATATAGGCTATTTATCAGCTATAACTGGATTTTATTTATAGTCCATTAAGGGTATGTGATCTCCAGATCATACTTTTGCATTTAATAGGAATGACATAGCCTTAATCTAATAGATATATGTGCCACTAAACTAAGTAACGTTCAGCGCGATTTGCATGGCCCCATTTAATTGAAACATTTGCGATGGCATCCGGCATGGTCTGTTCTGTCTAGTTTAAACTTATTTTTTGTACCACCTTTGCCATCTGACATGACGATATGAATGGATAAAATCAATTATCACATAGATTATAATTCTATGGGTGATTCTTATTACTGTAACATTGGTATTTATGCATGATATCTTGTATTGAAAGTGAACTGTTTTATTTTCTGATTCAGCCGTTCGTGCAATGTTTACTACATGTAAATGCCAAGGGTGTTAATACTCTATTGTAACAACATTTTTTATTTAATAATATACAGGTGATACATATATGATTGGTTCCCAGGTTCGAGTTAAATAATATTTCCAAAACTCTACATTAAATATTTAAAAAATCTTTATTAGAATCAATTTACATTCAGCTAAAAGTTAAATTTTAAAATCAGTTATTTAATCCATTGAAACCCATGCTAAAAAATCCCCTACAAGTCAACATGAATAACTAAGGCTTAGCTATGTCATTCATCTGGATAAATCGCTCCGCTCAATCTTTGGGTTATATCTTGATAAATATTGTGTTAAATCCTTTGGAAAGATGGAATTGTTCAGCTGAGTTACAATCTCAGTCTCCATGTAATATGAACTAATTTGCTGAAATATTTCCAGTATTTACAATTAATGAAAAGATGTCATCCCCTGTTAGCAGTGGGAACCATAGCTGTTTCTAACCCGAGACCGCAGTTGCTAACTGATGCAATGCATTTCGCCTGGATCGGTCTATGATGCCGATGAAACTGAATCTGTTGAATATTTTGTGTCGTGGAGTTACATTCTGACAGCATTGTTAGCTTGCTGATAACTACACTGGATATGCATATTTCTTATTTCCAGTGGTAGCACGTAAACAAATCCCCATATGGAATTATGTGGTCTTCCACCTTTACACATGACCTAAAGGCTAGGTATCAAATAACAATGACAGTATTCAAACTTTTCTATAAGTATAATATAAGGATACTTTTGTTTTTATAATCTCTAATTTAAACCCCTGTTAAATAGGTTTTTATGATGCTAGATTGAATCCTAAGACTGAGGGATACAAGATTAGCTATTTTCTATATCGCAATTTTGATTTTAACAGATAATGCGCTAGTGGTTTAAGTAACGTTTAAACAATTATTAATGTACATGGAAGTCGTTTTCCTGTGTTGGCAGGTAAGCATTTCAATCAGACCACCGATTGAAGCTGATGAAGTGATATACCCAACTACCAATATTGAATAATGGCTGACCTGAATAGCTTGCAGGGTCACATATAAAAAAATAGGTACTGAATTTTATAGCATGAACAGATCGATGCAATTCTGAATCTTCCAAAGTCACAACAATACACTACTTTAAAAATCAGGTTTGGTACATGTTAAATTACTTTTGCACGGCAACAATTGCAATGCACTAAATTTGTTATCACATGTTTTGTATTGAAGGCAACATAACCATTGGTTTATACAGCTTGAGACTAATATGATGCATGAGATGTTTAAATACTTTAAAAGCTATAATCTTAGTCATTTATGGGATAGCTCTATCACAGTGTCTTTTTATCTGAACTTTAAAGTTGAAGCATTTTCTTTGTTCTTCTTTTCTGTAAAATATTTTGTCTCTTCTCCACATTGCATTTTTTTCTGTTCGGGATAAAAAATTGGGGGACTTAATTACAGTTTTTGCATATGGAATTTTTAAACATAAAAAAATGCCCCTGATGAAAATAAATGGCACCCAATCAAGGAAAAACATTTATTTTGATCATTCTATGGCAAAGGTATAAGCAAAGCATGGATTCTTCCACATATAATTCTATATATACTAGATGAAACTAATAAAAGAAAGTATGTCTGCTTAAGATATAGGCAATATATATATATATATATATATATCAGGGATAGCATGTTTATTTCATGGGTGGTAATAACCAGGTAAATACTTTCTTCCCTTTCATTTTGGGAGGAAATGGAAGGAACTAAAAAAATAGTACAAAATCATCATCCAAATTTAGATATACCATTTTAAATTTTGATAAATATTAATCATAATAATACGCTTTTCATCCAATTCATATGATATGTTTGAAATCTGAATGGGATATATCGTATACCTGTTGGCTTGCAAAAACAATTTGGGAAGGAATCGAAGAAACTAAAATTGATTAGTTTTGTGCATCAGATTGAAAATAACTGTACTTATTATTGATGATAATGATGATTATATTTATAATTCACCGTTAAGTTCTACTATTGAGATCAAGAAGATCATCTGACAATGAAGACAGATAATTGTTAACCTGCTGATTGATTAATCTGCTTGGATCATTGGAAGCCGCCGCTTGTTGATTGGTTAATTAAAAAGAACCTCAACTTTGGTCTTCCTCAATGGCTGTGCCCAAATAGGTGACAGCCACTGGGGTCCCTTACTTCATATTTCAACAAGTGACAAGGTAACCCTCTAATCCTCACTTTTTACACGACATTAGTACGTGATTTGTTATTTGTATTCTATAGTCATCAGTTTATTGAGCTGTTTGGTACAGTGGGATGGAGGTGGTGAATATTGTATCGATTAGGATTATCGGGTTACTCTATCCATTGGGAGTTTCTTCCCGATTTCTTCCCGGAAGAAAGGTTTTCTTCCTGGTAAAAACCCATTTCTTCCCACAAGAAGGGAAGAATTACTCTGATATACATACATACATACAAATAGAACAGCATTAATATTAATTTGTCACTATTTGTAAGAAATATGCCACATACCTGTTGTATCATGACATAGATATTAACACACGACATATCAATACATACCAGATAAAAAAAGAAATGGAATTGGAATTGATAAATTTGGAATTGAAGTTAAATTAAATCCACAAATTAATTTACCATTGAATTTTTTAGTTCAGAAATATTTCTTCCATGACAATCCGATTCCTAATGACAAAACTACTCGAAGTAGGTCAGACATGGGGTCAATTCAATTCCGGAATTGCCCATCAATTCCAATTCCGGAATTACTTATTTAAAACAAAATGGAATTGATTAATAAAAATAATAAAAATAGTGTATATTTAATAAAACACCCTTACTAGCAGGAGCCATTCAAAGATGCTGTACAAATAATATGTAATATAATAATACCCCAAATAATAAGTCCGGTAAAAGCCCTGTAAGTGATTTAAAAGATAATAATTATTTATCTGTGAAAGTGACATTGAACAGGTGTGTTTTAGAACAGATTTAAAATTTTTAAGAGACTACAACACATTTCTAATATCTGCTGGCTATCTATTCCATAAAGTGGGGGCTGCAACACTAAATGCACAATCATCATATGACCTGAGTCAGGACACTGGCTCCCCCTGTAATAGTATCTGAGTTTTCGGGATGACCTTCTAATGGAGCCCTGTTCATACAGCTATTCTGGCACCATATCGTTAATAGATTTATAAGTTATTAATAAAATCTTGAAATGGATACCCAGTCTAAAAGGTGGCCGATGTAGCTTTTGAAGAATTGGGGTGATATGATCATATTTTCTAGTATTTGTTACAATGCGAGCTGCTCTATTCTGAATTCGCTGACGGCAATTAATGTTATAATCAGATATACCATATAACAGGGAGTTACAATAGTCTATACGAGAGGTAACAACGGCATGAACTATAGCTACAACTGCTTCTTGTGTGAAGAATGATTTTAAACAGTGGGTGTTCTTAAGATGGTAGTAGGCAGCTCGGCATACTGACGTGACATGTTCATACATGCTAATACATTGGTCAAAAATAACCTCTAGATATTTTTAGGGGTAATTGAAGATGCACCCATCTGTCAAATGAACAGTTAAAAAGAAAATACAAGAAATACAAAATATAATCAACTTATACTAATATAAATTAAATCTATATTACATAATATCCACAATACACCATTTTCACTGGTGTAACTTATCTAATAGCTGAACAGGGGGCAGGCGCCTCCGTGGTCTAGCGGGAGCATGTTGGACCACAGATTCGAATCTCGGCGTGTGGATATCTGAAGGTTGTTTCATCTATGACTTTGCTTCATTAGCTTTGGATGTCGCTCGGCCCATTTATCCTACACAAGTGCCGGGTGCTTAACCGCTAGGCCACCGGAGCTCACTGATGACATTATCAATAGCGATGCAAATTTATACTACTGATGATCAGCCAACAGTGTGTGTAATCCCACCCCTTTATATATGTATGATCCCCACGGCAGCCTATGTGGCTGGTCACCGGCCAGACACACAGACTTAGCCAATCAGCCGCCAGAGGTCTATCTTTATTACTTAATTAATTGCCTGACACTTAACAAAACTGGACCGCAGCATGTGCTCCGGGCTTTTGTTAGTGATTCTGTCGACTACCACACACCATCATCCGCAGGTCATTGTCTGAATTCGGCTATAGTGTAATATCTGTAATAAACACGATCCCACATTATTGAACTCGTGTAGAGTTATTGGTTTAATCCCCCCAAGTAAGCTACACGACAATTTTAATTCACAACTACCCTGTAAGAACCCTAGTTATCCAACATGGTATCGGGGTATATTTGTTGCTGGCCAGTAATCTTATATCTGGTGATATGCCAGGTAATTCCAAAGGTTTCGCGTATTTTGGTCATAAGAGAAATGTATATACCTGGATTGATCATGTATTATGTGCCGCGTTTGATAGCGGCTCCATGACAAATTGTCTTATTTTCGATCATGTAGTGATCATCTGCCAATCTGCACACTAATGTTAATTCCATCCACAGACAATCATTCCACTAGGGATTGCCCTACACAAAGTGGTATTAATTAGGATACACATTCTCCCACTAATTGGGGTAATATAAACTATCACAATGTAATGTACAAGTCCGTTCTAGAGAACCTGAATGTATCGGACATGAATTCCCAAGAAGATGCACAATTTTGTATTGATAAATATATATGGGGCATTAATTAAGATTGTGGGGCGAAAATGGTAGGCCAAGATCAGGTGTATTTGATTGCTATAAAGGCATAAACTTGATAAAGCATAAGTTTCGTAGCTATTCCGGGAAGTGCAAATAAATTCTATACTTTTAATAACCTATTTCAGAAAACGAAATTTGGATCATTCCGGAAATTGATATGAAATTAAAAGAAAACTAGACCTAATTCAAACTTAGATCCGGCCTCTTTTGTCATACATTACGCAAATATTATGAATGACGATGGTATTCTCAGACTGTATCGTCTCTAGAGAAATGCTATGATTGTTTAACTGAATGTGGGTTTGAGGAATACTCTGGCAGTGCTGAATATATGTCGGAGCTTATTAACTCTTTAGCTAATAACTGTACACCAGGTTATGATGACGTTACGAGTGAACACTAAAGATATGGAAAATCAGATGCTTTATGGACTGTTCTTTCTCATTTATTTTCATGTATGTTGTTGTCTTGGAAAACTGTACCCAATACTTTCTTCGTTGGTCTTATTGTAGCTGTATTGAAGAAGCCATCTCTTAGCCCAAAGGAAGCCAACAACTACCTCCCGATCACACTTTGCAGTACCTTCTCAAAACGTTTAGAATTGTTATTACTCCCTGCTGACACGGCATGTGATGGGCAATTTGTTTTTAGAACAAAGAGGAGAACATCATTCGGACGTAGACTGTTTAATGATATTAAATGTTATTTTTAAAGTAAAAATCTCCACTGTATTCTTGATGTTTAGATGCTGAAAAATGCCTCGATTCTATTTGGCAGAAAGTGCTGTTTCATAAATTAATAGGTAAAATTTCCGATGTTCACTGGCTGCTATTGTATCGATGGTATGGTAACCCAGTAGTGTGTGTTAAGTGGAATGGAAAATTTAGCAACATGCCTGAGGCATGCAGGATATAGCAGGGTTCATACACATTTTGACCTCTCAGATTCCATGACCTTCCAATGTCAAATTCAAGGACCTTTTCAATGAATTCACGAACTTTTAACACGCAAAGATACACCTATATTTCGGAAGAAGTGTAACGACTGAATTCCTGTATGCTTATGATTAGAAATATAGATCTATATCATAAAGTATATGTCCAAATTCTAGGACTTTCAAGGACCTCTACAAAAATTCCAGGGCTGTCCAGGCCTGGAATCCAAATTTTCAAATTCCAGGTTTTCAGATACCTGTGCGAACCCTGTAGGTACCAGTATGTCTTACCCAGGCTTAGCAACTGATGATAAAGCATACATATGGAATATTATGTGTCATATGTTGTAAATAATATGTAAATTGTATTAATAAATATCATTAATGAAGCATATGGCAGAAACAAATGCAGGTCGCCTGTCATTTGTTTTAGAGATTTTCAGTACCGCTTGTGTTGGGCGGTTGATACATACAATTCGGCTTATTCAGACTGCACGAATCATACAAATTCTTCACCTTCTTTAAAAGTTCACTGTATTTTAAATACATTCCATGCTTGTTATAATATTACACTCGTCGAAATTAAAAAGGTCTACACTGAAGTAAATCCATAGTAATTGGTGATAACATTTATATGAGAAAAATGACATACACTGAATCAGTGACAGTGTCAGGCTCAATTTAACTAAATAGTAAATGTCAGTGACATATGATTTAAGAACAATTCATTATTGTTTTTCAGCTGGTGGTACACTGGACTTATTCCGGTCAGTGTCCATGGCTATGGATGTCCTTCCCTGCCAACTTGATATGGCTTCAGCTGACCCAGCTGTTACAACTGAAGTTGGAGCTGGACAGCTGTCACAAGGTTGAAGGTTAACAAGGCTGCTGTTCCCAGGACTGCCTTTGACTGAATCGGATAACTTTCAAAATTGAAAAAAATGCAAAACTACAGACACCTTTACATTTAACAATCAGCCTGAATCAGGGCTCATGGGTTGCAGTTGCATATGCGGATGATTTTTTATTGGCACTGTGTTAGAAGTGACAAGTTCGGAGGTGGCAACAATTCAGTTTTTAAAAAGGGTACAGATGTCCAAGGACAGATGGTGTTGCTGAAGTTCAGAGTGAATTTGTTTTTGCTGCTGATATTGAGGTAGTTTTAAATTCTAAGGGGTGCAAATATTATGTATCATAAATAAAATATTTGCAGAAGTTATATCCATTAGAATATTTTTGAACATTTCAGCAGACATCATATAGTGACTTCAGTAACAATTTGTGTGAATAAAGTCAGCATTCTGTTATTGTTTGTATCTTAATGATATGTACATTGTGTTAAAAGGTCAGGATGATATTCTGAAAATTAACAAAGGTATTGCACATTTTGTATTTTCATGATTTGACAACCTTTGGACATTTGTGGAAACTACACATGTTGTTGTTTTCAAACAACTGCGCAATCTTTAATATTGATCAAAGGCTTGTGAATTTAAATAACCATATTCTATATGTTATGACTAACAAAAAAATATAAATCTATTAAAGTCTCTATTAATGGCAATTTTCCCCAAATTTAGTTTCTGCCATTTTCCCCCTGGGCAGCAAGTATTTCCGCCGTATCGGCAGAAAATGGGTAATTAGTGTGGTTTTTACCATGATGAGGAGAAACCTGCCAACCCTACCTTGAGGACACTTGTAATGCATGAAAATTTGATTAATATTAATTTTTCACCGTATATGGTAGTGATTTATCCGACGGGATAATGTTATATATGATTATTTCTTCTGCGTTAAAAAAACTTATATACACGTTTTGCAACATTTTAATTGTATGAATATGTAATTGTGTGATTTATATTTCCTGAGAAATGGTGGTTGAATGAAATAAATAAATAATACGGGTTTTTCTATTGGTAATTTGGTTTGACTAGAGGATGATGGTGGATTTTTCCATACTTTAGCCTCGTTTTCGAATTTTAATGCTCGGCCAAAGATTGAATTAATGAATAATGGTGTGTTCATAAAGTTGCATGTTGACAAAAGACATCTAAATTAGCTTGAACAAATCTTAAAAAATAATTACAACTATATATAAAATGTAGATGCTGATCTAAAGTTTAATTTGCTGAAAGTTTCAAAGTCGTATGCAGGTATGAGGCCAAATACATTTGTATTTGTAAGTATGTAAATACTTTTTTCAAGTATTTGAGATTGCTATAAAGAAAAGTATTTGTATTTAAATACTTTCACAAAGTAGTTGATTTTTCATTAAAATCCTTTTCTAAAATTCTTTCATGTTTGAATATTTTGTCACCAACATGATTTGTTTCAGGAAATAATCTGATCACTGAATTGCACACACACAACCATGAAGGGATTGTCTTCTCTCTGTGATTATAAGGAATTGCAATTAATGATATCTTTGATGTAATAACTTCTGCTTGTCAATCAAAGGGAGATTATCCTCAATTATATGTAGCATAATTAGAAGGGATCAAAGGATAATATGAAACATCTTGTGAGTAAATCCAATGAGCAGATCTCATCCTTCCTATAAAGGGACTAACTACCAGTCATTGAGGCAATATCCAGTGATCTGCAAACTGTAGTAGATGACTACTACCAGAAGAAGCTGATCCACTGGGTTTCTGGAAATGCCATGCGGAGCAACCAGTGAAAAGACTATTCAGTATAAATGGCAAGATATTTTGCCCAGATAGACTTGATGTCGTCTGACTGAGGAGAAATTTGAACATCTTATGTTCCTCAGGTGTAATCAACCAAAAATATGTAATGTGTGTATCAGAATAAAAAGCAAAGGAAAAACAATGATCTAATCATCTATTTCGATATTTGTATTTGAAATACATCCAAAGCTATTTGTGTTTAAATACATTTACAAATGAATGTATTTGACCTGGTCGTATGTACACTAAAACGTCTGTGGCAACGCGCGGAAAAATATTTGGCTATCAAATCAACGGAATTGAAATCGCCCTCAATTAGGCTATAGAGTCTAGGTCAATAGGACTAGTCCACAACAAGAAATCTTACCTAATGATAAATCTGAAATTGCCCCCATCAGAAAAAGAAATCTAACCAAGTCGAATACTCCGAATAATTTATAGTCTAATTTATACTCACTTATCTGTTTTGTATCAACCATTAGTATATCCAATAATTTCAGAACATTTCTAACATTAGTTTCTTTCTCTGTCTTGGTTCTAGATCTAGATCTAGTAGATTGACTTTCAGTGACACCATGAATCCGAGGCACATTAAACACAGCCTTGACGATGTCCGTGAAGAGCGTATCATTTTGTTCGAACGAATTGATACTGATGTCTTCACTGATTCCAGCTATATGCTGAAGTCTTTTCATGAGTGGATTTTCCACGTTTAAAGTTGTCATAATGATACGGATGTGTTAGATCGACCAGCAGGAAGTCCTGTTTCCTGGCTAGCCTAGTTGGAGTAGGAGCGAGTTCGCCCTAAGAAAGATCGCCCTAGATCAATTTCGCCCGGGCAATATCCCCATAAAAGTGAGCCTTGTGAGCACTCATAAACTAGGCTGTGCTGATTAAGCGACAGCCTGGGGATTCTCCCCGAACAACCAAACCAAACCAAACTCATAAACGACCATATTAACTATACAGTACCACCAAATTAGTGATACGTGAGACCGAGCTATACTGCTAATACATAAGACGACGAATTCTGATATATAACAAGACGATCAGGTATCATCTACACGATCATTTACCCCTTCATCAGGAGACAACCATATGGCCTGTAGTAAATCCTGCATGCAATTAACAACAACAACCCCATAAGAAGCCATGCCCTACAACGACGGCCTGGGGTATCAATTCCCCTTAACTAGACAAGACAAGACCAAACAAGTGATACGTCAGACCAAGTTATATTGCTAGTATATAAGACGACAAATTCTGAGCCATGCCAGCATAGAGGCTGTGCTGATTAAGCGACAGCCTGGGGATTCTCTCCGAACAACAAAACCAAACCAACCAGCCATGTCAGCACCTAGCGGTTAAGCACCCGGCACTCGGTGCCACCGGTCGCAGGTTCGAACCCAGCAAGAGGTCGAAACTTTTCTAGAGATTAATTTCTCGGCTCATCACATCGTGGGTGGTTGATCACGTTAAATGGCGCTGCCGTCTCCACTGAATTATTTCAAATTAAAGGGGACGTTAAATCCCCCTGAGGACGTAAAACACCCTGGCAGTGACCACCACCCTCAGGGTATTTCGGCTCCATCTTTCCGTACTGCACCCCTGTGAGTGGTGGGAGAGGAGGTTTCCCACAACAGCCGCGATACTGCAATACCAGCTGCTGAAAGTATTCAGCTTACCGTATTCGAACCGCCAGCCATGGATGTGAACGGCGAGTAATTTTGTACGTTTTTATTTGTCAATCAATTTTTCGTTTTATAAATCCGAAATTTGATCAAACTGGCAATAAAGTTGAGGCAACGCTTTCGTGTAAATTGGAATAAATATAGTTATCGAGGAATTCTGAAACATTTGGTGCGCCTGGTTCAGCGGGCACAATTAAGACGGTTAGCTGATGAACTGATCAACTAATGAAAATATCCAGAGTTGATTTGCTTGAGCTATGTTATGATTCTTATCACCTATTTATTGTTGCACTGCATTTAACGGCTTGGCGTTTATACTGAATACCTGTTCAATTTAATCTGTCCCTACCTTTGTTGGAGTATCCGTTTTATTGTTGTTTCTTAAGTTTATTGTTATTTCATATTTTATAGCTTTATGTAGTTGCCTCGTCCTGCACATCTGATAGAAGATGCCCCGATTAAGTCCCTACCGTCACCTGTACATATTAGCGTGCACGATGTACTCCGGTATTATTTATATGCAGTAAGAAAACATAGGATGTAATTCGATTTGAAATGTATGCTTATTATTCCTTGACAGGTGGTAACAAATATTACGGAGGTGTTCCCTGGGAAACGCCGAGTGAAATACTGCCCTGGGACACTAGGGCAGACAAAGAACAAGTTCGAGCGAGATCCTGGTACACTTCGCCACGAATCGAACATCGGAGGAAAGGTCGCCGCCACTATTACTGTCTCTTTGAAGATGAATGCCTGGTGGAAGGGGGTAGTCTTGGCCCACAACAGTGCCCAGCACTGCCCAGCATTGCTATATCGATTCACGCCGCTAATTAAGTACTCCCGGCAAGTCACCAGACCCAAACACCTAGCAGATCTCCCGTTCGAGTTATAAATAGACTTCAGTCCTGAACACTTTTGGAAGGGAGCTATGATTGTTGGAAGAAAACGCCACCTCACCCCTGCCACAGATTCAAAATGTTGGTATGTCGACGGTACATTCAAGCTGGTCAAGGGGCCGTTCACTCAACTTTCCAGCGTCCGTTCATTCATTCGCCAAAAAGCCTACACAATCAAAAACCGCGTGTTCTGTTTGATGTCCGGCAAGTCTGAAGTGTATCATAGAGATGTTGCAGGTAATAATAAGATAATAATACAGACTAAAATCACATCTGGCTGTCAGTCTCATGATATATGATAACAGGGACGGATCCAGGATTTGTTGGATGGGGGGGGGGTGAATATAAACAAGGGCGAAGATACTATGGGAGGCAGCAAGTGCCGAGGAGGAGTAGAGAGGGATGCTGGTCTACATCCTTTCTCTGTGGAAGAATACTGGAAATAAGATGATGCTTAGATGTCTTTTGTAGCACTACAAAATCCGTATTTTTCAATTAGATAATGTGCATAAACACTGGCAAACGTAGACACTCCTGTGAAGAAAGACCCATGGTTTGAGACTTGGTGATTGGTTAATAAGCAGACACCATTTATTTCGGGGTACATATTTATGAGAAAGAAACAATGATGTTTAAAATATTTATGACAGAAAGAATGTAATGTTGCCGTGATATATATATATATATATATATATATATATGCGTGTATGTAAATACAAAGACAGAAGGAATGTAAGGTGGGCGATCTCGCCCAGCTTCGTGAAGTGTATAATCACATAAACCAAAAACATTGAAATTAGCCTAGAAATTAGTAAACAAAATAACAGAGAACATCAACTGGATGATGCTACTTTTAAATATTCATGTATTTTATGGATATGCATATTTTAGACATCATTAATACTTTCTCGGTACACGTGAAATGTATGGAGATCTTGCCCAATGAAACGATAATAATATTTATGGCAGTCTCGCCCCGGATGAAATCGACCTTGGCCGAGTTCGTCATCCTCCGACTATAGTTTGGCGCAGAGGATCCATCCGCCTTAGGTTATATAACCATGTTAAATCGAAATTGGGAATCACAGCTAGCCACCATTGCCTGCATGCGCGCTTTCTTATAGAAAGAGCTCTATCACAACACCGCTTTAAACAGTTCAACGTCGCTTCAGACTGTCCACGAATGTCACCAAAGACCGTGTATAACATGACGTGTTACTTGACGTTTTGAGAGCGCGAACGGGAAATATCCTGCTACCAGCCAAATAAGTAACAAAGTCACGAAATGTCTCTTACACGGGCTCACTACATGCATATGCTAACAGTCACTAACCCTAACCCTCTAATCCGAGCATGCGCAGTTGACAAATAACCCGATTTGGGCGGTAGCAGGATTATTTCCATGATCTCTCTATTTTAACATGGCGCGTCATTTTGAATTCAAGGAGCGCGGCAATCCTAGCGGCTGGAGGCGCCATGTCCCGGACAGCTACCTTTATTTACATTGTGTCTAAGGGTAGTGGTTCATTCTGCGCCGCTTTCGGCTGCAGTAACAGGAAAACTGTACACAAAGAAAAGAATTAATGAGATATGATCTGACTTTTTAAATAAAGAATTAAAATAAAATAAGCATAACAATTTCAAGTAGCCGAATGATCATGTATTTGAAATTAGTGTGATGACCTGTGATCACTAAGAGAGATCGATGTTTGAGGTTAACAATGTCAGCCAAGCGGTATAAGCCCAATATCTATCTAGATCTATATTTGTTTCAGACAAAATCTTATTAAATTTGATTTGTGTTATGAATTTTATCTCTATATCATTAATTACTTGCTTAATTTGTTTTCATATGTGTTTCATGTATGATACGCAACTATGTTGTCGACATTCACCATGATATTTGTGTAATAAAAGATGCACTGAATATTTCTCGCAACTATTCATATGAATGGTTGCGATAAATCACTTAATTTGAAATGGTAACTGGTCATTTCACAGCCGATTAGAAATAAATTCACTTATTGGTCTGTGTAAGTGCCGGTTTTAATAAATCAGTGTGTCCATTCGAAACTAAGGTCTGTGTACTAACACTTTTGACAGATCACTTGCAAATTCAATAAATCTAAAAACTGCAAACATAACAAAATTCTGTCAATCTTCATCGCAAAAGTATTTTACTGCTAATTTTATATCTGTAACATGTTAACGCAAACACAAACATTGTTCATATTCCGTGTATAATCTTTGTTCTCAGCTGAGCAGGCCTATATTGTAGAGGCGTAGACTCTAAATGAACTTATGAATTTTTTAGATAATATCTGATAAACGGAAAGTTTGTAATGAATTATGTATTGTTTGCGTTATAATAGCTGTATATATCCAAATAAAAAAAATTAACGGACCATGGGATTGCCCGTGATTATTGTGTGTGATAATTGATGATAAATTGACATGATGAAAAATATGTTTATGCATATACCTCGTATATATATATATATATATATATATAATTTTTTAATTGTGAAAAATACCCCTTCCGTACACAAAAGAAAATAGACTATGAAATGACATAATTATTTTCTGATCGGCTGTGATCGCAAATTGTAGACTGTGAAGTGACTTCTTTATTTACAGTTTCGCAGCTTAATTAGCAAGAGAGTATGTGCTCATGTAACATATAGCAATTCATTTCAAACACATGCGGCACATATGTAGACAATCATATGTGTACAACCAGAGAGCCTTCAATTATTTAGCAATTGCTACGCTCTGAGAAGCGCACTCGGCCGCTACTGGTTCAAAATACAATATATATATATATATATATATATATCTTATGTACCACTAAAAACTGTCCGTATCGCACCTAAATGTATTATACGGGAACCGTGGATGACCAAGGGGATTTTGAAATTGTCATTAACAATGAGCAAAATGAACAAGCAGGAAAATCATTCAATCAATAGAAAATGCACAAGAAATTAATATATTAATTTGTATTATAGCCTGATTCAAACGGCAAAAGAGAAATGTTATGGAGCTTTATTCTATGAATTCAAGGGTGATGTATCAAAGACCTGGCGAGTGTTGAAATCGATTATTGGAAAAATGAGTTGTAAAATAGGGGAATGTGATTACTTTAGTGTTAATAATAAAATAAAGCGCCCTTATTAGCAGGAGCCATTCAAAGGCGCTGTACAAATAAATGTAATATAATAATACCCCAAATATTATGTCTGTAAAAACCCTATTTATGAGATTTAAAAGATAATTATTATTTATCTGTGAATGGGATCTTGAATAGGTGTGTTTTTAGAAGAGATGAAAAAATTTAAAGAGACGACGCATCTCTAATATCTGCCGGCAACCTATTCCACAAAGTGTGTGGGGGGGGGGGTGCAACACCAAACGCACTATCACCAAATGAGACATTGGCACCTGCAATAGTATCTGACCGGATGACCGGAGTTTTCGGGACGACTTTCTAATGGACACCAGTTCACACAGGTATTACGGTGCCATATCATTAATAGATTTATAGGTTATTACTAAAATCTTGAAATGGATACGCTAACAGGGAGCCGGTGTAATTTGTGAAGAATTGGGGTGACACGATCATATTTTCGAGTATTTGTCACTATGCGAGCTGCACTATTCTGAAATTATAATCAGATACGCCATATAACAGGGAGTTACAATAGTCTATACGACATGTAACAAAGACACGGACTACAGTTACAAGTGCTTCTTGTGTCAAGAATGCTTTTAAACAGCGGATATTCTTAATAGGGTAGTAGATACGTCGGCATACTGATGTTCATATATGTTAAATACATTGGTTAAAAATAACCCTAGATTTTTTACTGACACATTAGGGACAATCGAACATGCACCCATTTGTAATGCTGGTGTCGATGCCAAATATATAATATTTGTTTTATTATCATTTAGTTTTAGAAGATTTTGAGTCATCCATAGCCGAATATCAGCAATATGATGTTCTAAATTCTTCAAGGAAGAGGAGTAATTTAACTCATTCTCAGGATCCAGTGATATATACTGCTGTGTGTCATCAGCATACAAGTGATACTTAACCCTATATCGCTGCGCAATGATCCCAAGAGGACGGGTATACATCGTGAAAAGCAGAGGACCAAGAACTGAACCCTGTGTACACCAGATAACCAAAAATGAACGTCAGATAAAATACCATGAACAGACACTCTCTGGGAGCGTTGTTCCAGATAGGATCGAAACCATTCAAGTACGTACTTTACATGACAGACGAAACATGTCTTTTAACCTAGAGAAAGGTGCATTACGGTTAACTGTATCAAATGCAGCAGACAGGTCCAGAAGAACAAGTATTATTATCGTACCTTGATGAATTGAAATAATATCATTTTTCACCCTAACCAATGCTGTTTCAGTGCTGTGACCACTTTTATAGGCAGACTGTAGTGATTCAGTAAGGTTATTGTTGATAATATTTCTATAACTTTAGATAAAAATGTAAGATTTGAACCAGGCCTGTAATTGTTTAGAATATTACAGTGCATAGTTTTTTTTAAAATTTATTAAAGGTTTTACAAGGGCAGCTTTCATGGATCTTGGGAAAACACCCAGAGATAATGATTTATTAACTATATTTGTAATTGGGTTTATCAGAACATCCAGACAATCTTTCACAAGCCATGTAGGCATAGGGTCAACTGGACAGAAAGCATTAGATGACTTTCCCAGCAACTGTCTGATATCAGTCTCTGTAAAAGGCTCAAATGTATCCATCATGGGTATGCAGGACTCTTCTACCAATGGCTTACCCTGTAATAAGGTGCTGGACTGGAGCCCACTATGTATATTTAATATTTTTTGACAGAAGAAGTTATTAAAACAATAGGCCATATCTCTATCAGCAGAATGTGCTACCATCTTCACAATATGAGCCATCCTCCTCCACACATACACATAGTGTGTCTGTGAGACTAACATTAATTTAGCTCACTGCTATAATCTTGGCAGTTTTGCTTATATTTAATTACCAGTAGTTGTGTTTGATCAGAACAGGTGTATATATGTATGTATATATATATATATATATATATATATATGAGTGCGTGTGTGTGTGTGCGTGTGTTAGTAAATTATGATTTCATAATCTGGATATTGTAATATTGAAAAATATGTAGCTGAAAACCTCTAGGATAAACATAATTCACAAATGCTTCACATATATTCACAATGTTTATGAGCAACAAAATATTGTATTTTAAATAAGCAAGAATAAGCGCATGAAATTTTCATTGAAAAAAATATGACAATTAATAATCATTGATAATATCAATACAATATCAATACAAATTAGGAAATCATTCAGCTTCGTTTTAGTTTGGTGAAACATAAAGGCACCAAAAATCAGGCTAATCCTTTGATTATGTAAGTTAGTCAAACGTAAGTTAGTCAGTTAGCAAAAATAGTCTGATCAAAAACTTAATGGAATAATTATGTGCATACAACTGAAATGGTGTATAAATTAGTTATGCTGTTAGCCTGGCTTATAAAATGTTTCACACCAAACACATTGATCTAACTAATTATACCTGTCCTGTAGCCAAGTTAATGTATACACAGTAAAACAATAACTAATAAATAACGGACTGTCATTAGAAATGGCGTTCTATAAGAAGCTAAAAACATGTAATACATATTTTAAATCTAAACAATATGAACATTCGGTTCAAGGCGAATAAACTCTCATTGAATATTAGCATAACCGATTACACGTGTAAAAAGTGTACTTTTTTTTCTTCTTCTTTATTTATAACATATATCGTGGGAATGTCTTCAGTGTAAACATTGAGCTTCCGACTTCTTCATTCATTCATATATATATATATATATATATATATATATATATATATATATGCATCATGCCAACACAAACAAAAACATATACAATATGCTGATGAGCATTAATAGTAATACATCGTTATCATTATCATTTAAGAAACAATGAAGCTAATCAATAATTGACGAGAAGATGAGTATTTACCAGTGCAACGAAATGGTAATTTGCAGGTCGCAGTCGCATATAACCAACAGCACCCAATAATCTACCAGAGAAAGTGTGCAAAATATATGCAACAGAGACAACCCCATTTCAGAACAATTACTAACCTCGGTGGTTCTCTTTTGGGGGGGGGGGAGCTCATGGCTAACATTCGCTAGGAGTCGAGTGACATTTCTAGCAGGTTGATACTAACGTCACATTTTTCTGGTGAAGTTGTACTTATTTCTACAGTAGTAATATATTACGGGATAAACAATTTTGGAAACTGCATATAAATATTTCAATTTATTTAGAAACATTCCGCCAAAACAGTGACCGTCAGTATTTTTTATCATATCGTTATGCACAAATTACATAATTAACTACCGCTAGTGATCACTGACATAGTAATTTGCTTCTGAAGGCTATACAACAAGACTGACATCAGTCGCAAATTACATTTCTTTTAATTCGGTGAGTATTTCATCCACTGATGGTCGCAGCCCCGGTTCTTCATCCCAGCACCTCCTCATTAATTCGTATCTGCCAAAATTAAGAATTGGCATCAAAACACACACATATTGATTAAATAAAGCTTTAGCAAACATTCTAAGGAACAAGTTCTTAATACATAGAAATGTACTATTATATTTTGAAATGGTATATAACGTTCTATTGGCAATTGCACATTACCACAGTGTTTGACTGTTTCATCCACCATTATATGTCATGGTGTAATAAAACACAAATACATTTATATAGACTGCACCTTTTACACACAAACACACACATGTGCACACACACACAATTCATCAAAATGTGTAGATGTAACATCTAATTAATATTATTACATAAGAATGTAATTATATCATTTTAGACAATTGATGTTTTCCATTGTTTGAAGCACCGTAAAATACATAGAAGAATATTATTATGTGACTTCATAATAATACAGGAAGGGCAGTTTATTAAATTTTATTATTATTGCTTATCCAGAGCAGAGCAGTTAACAGGAATCAAGTACATTTTCTTACATGTTATTAGGGCAGGACTGTGGCTTATCTAAGCGGATTCCCAAAGTCAAGGCTTGACATAATTCATCTGAACCAGTGTAATCAGCATATGGCGTTTTACCCTTGCTGTATATCTCATACAGAACAACGCCAAGGGTCCACTGAAATTGGAAAATAGATAGTGATTACTTTCACAATTACACAGGGTGCTCGGTTATCTACGATGTTATAATATGCCATAACATCAATATTGATATTATGAAAGACCCGAGACCTTTTTATAATTTTAATACCACCCCTACCCTGAGCCAATTTCCACCTTTTAAGCCTATTACTTGTATATGTGCTTATATGTGCTAATTGCCCCATTTGTTGCATAGACCCAAGTGGCTACGGTCATGCTGTCCATGATGTGTGACATAATGAAATGCATATGAGACTATTTACCTATGGTCATTCTGTGTGGGAGGTCGCAGGTTCGCGCCTCGGCCGTGACACTTTAGTAGGGGAAGTTTTTCATCCAACCAGCCAACTGGCAAGGTTTTCTCCACCGAACATGCCATTTATTTTAAATTCTAAATTTATTTAGAATTAGTCTCCATGGGGAAGCTGTAAATTACAGACCATTTGAGTCTCCCTCATTCAGGGTTGGCTTTCTCCCTGGCAGAAAGGTATTTCTCCCCAGCCATGGGGAGAAATACCTTTCTGCCGGGGAGAAATGGCAGAAACTGGGGAGAACTGGCAGAAACTGGGGAGAAACTTCCAGATGTGTTCATTTTAAGGTGCAAAGCACAACCATGTGTAAGCCATGGCATCATCAAGTACATCTGTACAGGGATACAATTAAATTATTAATGTTTAATAACGTTTAAGAAAAAAAAAAGTGCTTCCAGACATAATCTCGCTGTCTACTTCCCTTGAATATGTTGAATGTTAAAGTGCAAAACAAAACTACAAACCTGCAAGATAAAGCAATTTGTCCAGCCACAATATTCAGCATGTGCAAACTATAGATATGTATGTCCTATTAATTATTACTGATTTATTTATCTGTTTAACAAAATAGTTTTAAGAAAAATAACAAATATTCATGATTTAATTGGTTTAGTATATCAGTTTTGGCACATAGCACTATGTGATTTTGTGTATGAAGATTGCGGTATTAGAACAAGTTTACGTGTACATAAGAAAACGTGAAACAAAATGATGTACATATGTGCACCTCAAGAGACTATATGTAAATGATGACATTATGTTTTGTTGTGGGGGGGGGGTAGTATCCCCAGGTTGTCACTTAATCAACGCAGTCTCTATGTTGGAGTGGTTGAGAAACCTCCTCCCACACCACTCACAGGGGAGCAGTACGGAAAGGAAAAATTCCCCTCCATTTTAAATAATTCAGTGGAGACAGCAGCGCCATTTAACGTGGTCAGCCATCCACGATGATGTGAGCCAAGAAATGAATCCCTAGAAAAGTTCTGACCTCTTACAGGGTTCGAACCTGTGACCATTGGCACCAAGTGCCGGGTGCTTAACCGCTAGGCCACCGGAGCTCACTGATGACATTATCAATAGCCATGCAAATTTATACTACTGATGATCAGCCAACATATCTGCTCAAGAATAACTAACTAATCTGCTGAGATTGATAACCCCCATCAGTGTCACATTAATCTAGTCAATATGAAGTCTATCTACCATATTGTAATTATGCAGTGCAGATATTTCCCTATGCTATGGTGTAATAACAATCATACACCACTAACTCACCGCTGCATATTTAATATGCAGCAGTGGGTGAGTGTTATTACACAACAGCATCTCTTCACAGTGATACATACATGCAGTTATTACCACAGACTACATGATGTTGTCAGTAGTATTCAAGCATGACTACACACACCATCACCCTCCTCATAGTTGATTGGGTATTTGATAGTATTATGTTGCCTTGCATAACAAAGCAAACATTATAAAATCAAATTTATTCAGCATTATAATGTATATAACTGCACAGATACCAGAAATAAATAATCTCAATCTTTTATCTCACAATCTTAATCGTGATGAATTATTGACATACGCTTTAAATAAGTATGTGGCATGTGGACAAGATTTATAATTAAATAACTTATGCTTATGTATATTGGTTTCAAACTGTTAAAGTCTCTATTAATTGGGTATTTTCATGGCAATTTTCCCCAAATTTAGGATTCTGGTTATGATTTATTAAAAATAGTAAATCTAGCTTACACTCTAAAAGATAGTACTTTTATCTTTACTTCCTCCTTACAGTTGGTGGACAATAGTCTATTATAAGGATAACTATTTGCCAATTACATCAATGAGGATGCCATATATCTGTTATCACATATAGAATTTTAATAACTTTCAGGCTTTATATATTTTCTGTGATGATTACACGTGTCATCTATATTGTATTTATTTCTGTAATTATGATTACGATGTACTGTACATACTCGCATATAAGTCGCACTCGCGTATAAGACACACCTGGTTTTAGGACCGATAAACCCCCCTGGAGTCAAACCAGCGTATACTGGTTAAAAACCCAAACATCATCATCACTCTCTTCACTAAACATCTGTTGTATCTGTTTGTTTGTCATCGTGTCCTCATACATGTCGTCGCCTTATTCCTCGGAGTTAGTGTCCAATTTGTCATGCTGTTCAGCCCACAATACATCATCTTCCATGCCATCTAAATTGTTGCTGATAGAGCACTTTTTGAATGATTTGGTAATGATGGTGCGGTCGATTTAATCCGAGGCCGTTTTCACCCACTGTGTAACAATAGGTAACAACGAGCCACTTCAGGTTGTCTGCTGCTGTGCGTTCGTTTCTGTAATGCTGTTTGAAGTAGTTTATTGGTAGTTCCCATGTGCCAGCTTTGGAAGTAATTAACACATTGTTTCCTGTTGTTGTTTTCCTTTGATGTGGCTTCTATGGTCATTCTTTGCATGGCCTCATTTACCATTCTGTTCAATTAAACACACTCACATATCTCAAGTCTTTGTGATCAAGTTACTAATTACAGCATGGGATTAAATAATCATGGCTGTTATCATGATTAAGTTTGGATTTGAAAGACAACTGAGAAAACACACCTAATAAATTAGTTTATTGTTCATATATTCATTATTAATGTTGAACAACAATATTATTGTATTTCCCCCTAAATTATGTCAAATATTACTTTCCATTTTAGTATCACCCACGTATAAGACGCACTCGATTTTGGCGTCAATTTTGGAGTATGATTAATGTAAAATTGATATTGTCAAATAAATGAAATAATAATAATAATAATAATGGCCGAAATAGTAGTTTTTTATGTGGCTTAAATGGTCTGTAATTTACAGCTTGCCCACGGAGACTAATTCTAAATAAATTTAGAATTTAAAATAAACGGCATGTTCGGTGGAGAAAACCTTGCCAGTTGGCTGGTTGAATGAAAAACTCCCCCTTACTATAGTGCCACAGCCGACGCGTGAACCTGCTATCTCCAGCACAGAATGGCCATAGCCATAGATAAATAGTCTCACGCTCTACCTATATGGCAAAAAATTTATTACTCTAATCCTGCAATCAAACCAACTCTGTTGTGTGTGTGTGTGTGTGTGTGTGTGTGTGTATGCACATTAAACATTGTCATTTCAAATGAATGAGGTGTTAACTGCATAACAATCAAAATAAAAATGAACTATTCGATGTTGACTTCAGTGTTACTCCATACATGACAAACATTTCAGATCTCTGTTATGAATGTTGTTCTAGGTTTGTCGGGTTTTTCCACGATGCAGAAATAAATGGCCACATTTCAAAAATGCACTATTTCACTTACCACATCGGTTTCTTTTGTGAATTTCCTTTCAGAACGAAGAACCTCCAAGGCTTGCCAGCGCCATTGTAAGTTGCACCCTCCTTTCACTTCGTAAGAGTCAGATAAAATATCCCGAGTAAACTCAAATTCAGATAGGACGACAGTCAATTCATTGCTGAGCCTGCCAGATTATAATTACATTATAAAAAGAATATTGCATACTATTGATAACATGCTACATATATGCCACTGAAAAGCAAATAACTATCATCTACAGTTCAATTCCCATCTCAAGAGTGATTTTGGGAGAGGTGAATTCTTCCTTCAGACTGAGATGTAAAAGAACGAACAGGAATATTGTGTTATTACTAAAAAGACAAAACCACCAAAACAAGACAGATGAGATATGTCAGTAGTAACAGAATCCTGAAACCCCGAACGAGCACATTAATGCATGTATTTGGTACAGATAAGGGCAGAAACATTTATTGATACCCTTCTACCAAAAGCTGCATACAGCCACAAGTGAGAACGAGACACCAAGTGTTATGACTTCTTAATTAAATCAACATACAAACAACCTCTTGCTCTGAGATTACGGTAAATGTGCCCGGTGTCAGTAATATACTTCAGTCCCTCTGTGACCTCAATGGCAAACTTTAGAAGGGTTTGTTCCGGTGTTTTCTGGCAAGATAAATTCACGCGTCAATGAGATCGTTGTAAAGTATTTTACATCTGATACAACGTGGCATAAAATGAATATGGCATATATATAAAGGTCACAGTTTCATAATAATATAGAATTAATGATCTTTAACAAAATTTATATTTATGGTTGACTTCTTTCACATGATGATTGGACATTTCTGAGGTTCTGAGTTCATATATTACATACCTTATTATTCATTAAGTATGTAGATAGGTCACGATTTTTATAGATCGGGAAAAGCATGGAAGGCGAGTCTTTGTAGAAGGTTAACTGTAGCAATGGAATCAGGTTTTTGTGCTTACAGTTATGGAGAAGGTAAGCCTCTCTAAGGAAGTCTCGTATAGTCTTCAAGTCCTTCGCTGTATAAGAAAATAAATATCTGTTATTTTCATACAGTTGGCCGTATACTAAATTACAGACATCCGCGACATTTCATTGATCAATAAAAAGCTTTCAGCTTATAATCTAATTTCACTGGGATGTTGTCTGCCAGACAAAGGTCTTGACTAGATTTGTCATGTTTTCAGCATGCTGTGTTTAATTCACATATTGACCAAGTTGCACTTACTAAATTTAAATTTATTTAAAGTTTATACACTACTGACGACGAAAAAGAAAAAACAATGTAAACAAAAAGATATTCTGCGAATGCTCATGAATAAACTAGCCAAATAAATAAAAGGCATAGAATATCACGATAGGGACTGAAAACATTCAAGCAAACTATAATTCACTACATTGGTAGTTTGTTACACTAGATAATGGAGAGCTCAATTTATTTAATAGATTCCTTTCTAACACCTGATGCTATTAGCTCACAAACTGTACATTTCATAATTTTGTTTAGACACACAAACACATATTTTATATAAAAGCCTGCATACATCGGGGAAATTTTGCTGCAACGTGTTGTTCTTCCTTAGAACTGATGTATGTAGCTTCATAAACAGCCCTGAATCCTGAAATAGAATACTTAAAGTAACTTGTAGTAGTAGTAGTATTAATTAACATCCATTATATATATATATATATATATATATATAATACTAAAATCATAGTAAAAAAAGATGCTATCATTAACAGCTAAGTATTTAATTTATATTAGATAAACTTAAATGGAAAACAAACGAAATTCTCACCTCCAGTCAAGATATTACCCAATTCCAGATCCGTTTCTGTCATTAGTGACTTTAAACTTGGATGGTAATCTACATGATACTTATCCATCTGCTCCCAGAAATCTGCAATGTCATTTATTTTCGTACAGTTGATTCAAATCAGTGCATAATATGAATGTATCTATTTACAAATATATTCCGAGATTGTTTTAACCATGGTTTATAAATACTAGAGTTGGCCTGTTACTAGGTGATACAATTTCTGGTAGTACAGCAAAACAACAGCTCTGTAGTATTCTGCTCTCCGTTTTGTGGCTTTTTATTTTGTTGCATTATAACAAGAAATAGATACCTACAGAAGGAAAGGCTTAACTGGTACAAGACCAACATTTATTCATTACGTTAAATTTAATATTCTGACGAGTATTTTTATGCTCTAATTTTGTATCGCACCTTGCTTGCGTAAGCACTGATTTAACTGAATCGTGTCTAGTTCTAAATCCGTTTTCTTGAATTCTGACTTGCTTCTGGCCTTTTCCTTTAATATGCCTTCGTCGGTGTGGGAATTCTGAAACAAAGAAATTCAAGTTCAAGTTTAGTAAAAAGAAGACTGATTATAAACCATATTATAGCTATTGTTATTCCTCATAGGTAATTGTTAATAACACTGTATATTTAACACACATTATTTATACTGTTAAAGGCGTTCCACAGTTCTAACACAAAATAAAGAGCTATAAAATGTAAAATTAAATGCATTAATGTAGGGACAAAAAGGTTAATTAATGACAGCATAATCAATCACTTTAAAGGGAACATTATCTGGATCGATTTATATAAATCTGGTAGCTAGTCGTCAAAATACTGTTGTCATTTCTACATCATTCTTAATAATTTAATGTGTTACATATGAAAAATATTAAAACAATTTTGAAAACAAACTGCCAGTTTCGTGAGACTCTGTGAACATTTTACTGATTAGTATATAAAACTTTAGATGCAATGACCCATCTACTTCCACTGTCAGATTATAATCAACCTGGACAGAATGATCTAGGGAACAGTGCAGTTTTTAATCATATGACTATATTCATACTTTTATTTACGGACACCAAAGCATTTAAGTCATGGAAAAGCATTTAAATATAAATACAAATACTTTCCATTGGGGCAAATACAAATACATTCAAATACAAACACTTTTTAAAGTATTTCAAATAAAACTACTTTTCACTGATAATGAACTTATAAAGAAACGTTTAGTTTTTTCCAGTTTGTTTCTTTTGACACACATTTTGGAAAACATCACATATATTAGCTCCCATACCATCAAATCTCATTACATAGACCGTTAAATTACACTTCAGTGGATCATAGAGAGAAAATATTTACTTGATGGTTCGGTATTATCAATTTAAATATCAAACTGCTTCCAGAAAGATATCATGGGAAAATATTCTGAAAAATATCTGAAACAATTTTCTAATTGATATTTTAATGTAATTGAGAATGTGTGTAAAAATTAAAGCCTGCGCAAGTATTTAAATACAAATACTTTTCATTTTAAAAAGCTCAAATTTATACAAATACTTGAAATAAGCTTTTAACTGCTTTCAAATACAAAAGTATTTAAGCCCATATCTGATGATGGACCCATCATTTGTGTGTATCTGTAACGTAATATAAACTTACAAAAGGCTCCGACTTATATTTTAAAAGATGATGGTCAACCACTAAAACAGATGATTTCCTGTCATGCTCTGGAAAAAAACAAGACCTAATCAGCTTGAATAAAAATCAATCAATAACTGCAATATCATCCAAACTAATGGAATAGTTTCAGACGCACTGTTCCAAATAATTCAAAGATAATCCGTAAAACCTTTTCAAACTTACCTTTCACTTGTGGACGCGTTATTTCTAGGAACTGTGACAAATAAATAATTATCATTCCATTCTCTGAGTTGTCACTGGACATTTCCCCTGCCTGTATTAGCTACAGTATGAAAAATTAACACCAATAAAAAATGTAAGAGAACTGAATCATAATTATTTTGCCAGTATTGTTATAAATATAACACTGTTCTTCAACAAATATGAAAACGATAGCTTTTGCATTATCTGACGTTCCATATTAAAAATCATTCTAGTTGTATAATAATAACAACAACAATAATACCATTCTGATTCTACCGTTAGTACATTTTTAATTTCAAGACATCTCCAGAATACTGTTGCTGGTGCACTGCGATGAAGAAATTCTGGTTCTGGGATAAAATCCCAATGACATGCATTGTAGTTTTTTTCAATAACATTGCATGGCGTTAGTGTATTGAATACGGTGATATGTGTGACTCGAGTTACCGTCTCGAATTGGTCGATCGTATGCGGGAAGGGAAATTAATAAACGGAGTGTGGAAACACGACAGTTTGGTGAGAATAAAAGCAAACAAAAAAAGATGATCAAGAATCACTTACTTACCTTTTCAATTCCAAGCTTAGCTTCAGCTGTTTCCATCAGATCTGTAACATTTTGCACCTTTTCTGTTATCTTGAAATTACGCCACTGATTAGACACGTCTAAAGTTATAATATTAACATGTGTGATTATTTATTTTTTTAAATTAAAACAAAACAACAACAAAACAACAACAAAACATCACTGCGGCATACCAACACTAACCAAAACTATCCAACAGGGCTCCTAATGCCTTTCCATTCCTCCAGTCTGAATCGAAGTTCAATATTTTATACTTTCCTCCTATTGATTCATTTATCCAATTCTGAAAATCCATAATTGGATCAGAACAGTTTGTTTCAGGGAGCATCTTCCTCATGTAATGTATGAGCATGCAATATAGGAGGTCTATGAGCTTAGAATTTGCTTCCAGGATATCATTTTTATCTGAAAAAAAGAAGTAACAATATACAGAATATTTTATAATTAAAATGCCAGTTTCTACATCATAAGTGCTCTGAACAAATTAATGAATACATGAATATAGCTAGGAAGTATATATATATATATATATATATATATATATATATATTGTTATGAGCCTATAGTTAACTATGAGTTAGAGTGGAACAAAATATAAATACTTCATCAAATGGCCAAGGCCAAATTAAGGTATACCTGGACAAGATGCACAAAGAGATCAGTGACAGGTTGTTATTGTTAGACATAAGATACAAATAACATGTTATTCTTCTACCCTTCAAGAAAAAATCTGATGCCAGATGAGTGCCAATAAAAATAATTTGATACCCCTTCGCAATGTACTTTTTTTTAGAACAGCAGCTCCTAGAGTTATTACAGATTTTGATTTATTCATGATTTATATTATTCACCATAAGCTTCGGGTGCACTGTGATCTGACACACTGGGCTTTGTGCTATGTTTGCACATAAGAAAGTGTAAAAACAAACTATGTATATAAAATACATGGAATAAATGTTTAATTAACGATTAATCACATCAAATCACAATTGACTCATGTTACCTCTATCACTCAATTTAGGTGGCACTTGCTGAATGTATGACTATTACTTCATGAGCCTAACTGCTTAGACTCTGGTCAGAAGATATAGTGACTTATTATGTATCTCTCATTCTACACCAGTAAAATTGATGCCTATTGTCACTGACTTAATTTCCAAGTACGTAAAAGCAGCTCAAAACCACATGGAAATCAATATTGTCAATTTACCCACATAGATGATTTCTGTTTGCGATTATTGAAATTTTATCAACACTTTAACCATGTATAAAGGTGGAAGGCCACAAAACTTTGGATGAGAACATTTTCGTCACATTACTGTTGGCAACAGGAGAAGTTGGAAATTATTATTTGTCAGGAGCAAGCCAACAATGTAGCTAGAATGGAAGAACTTTACACAAAATGTTCAACAGATTTTTTCTGGCACCCTGAACCACTTGTGATAGCCAGAGAGAAATGTCCATGGTCCAGATCCCATTCAAGATTAATTGCCACCATGCAAACACCCCAAAATGGAGATACAGCTTGATACTGACACGTTTTCAAGATGTCTGATAAATACAATTCAGCTATTTATCAGTTTTATGCTAGTAATTTTACATTCTCTAACATGGATCTGGATCAGTTGTCAACAAGTCCGGGCTTGGATATGTTCCTCCATCTTGTAAATTAAGCTGTTACAAGATGAATGGTTAAACATTCGTAATAGACCGATTCAATTACCCCTGGCGCCGCCATGCGACTGAATTTCACAGTACGGTCTCGGGTTAGAAGTCTAAGAATCACTGTGTTGCATGGCGATTTACGCGTTTAGTGCCCGATCTGTTAGTGAAAAGCTGTATATAGGCTATATTTACCACCTATATTTTGAATTTATTTATAGTTCATTAAGGGTTTGTGATCTTCAGATCATAATTTTGCATTAAATAGGAATGGCATAGACTTCATCCAATAGATATACACAGTCAGAATCCGGACATCGTTTATCCGACAAATCCACCATCCGACACATTAATACGACAAAATCGTGCTTCGCGTTCAGACTCCGACAGTTCATTTCGCCAACGGAATGTGACATTTCAATGTTAAATGACCTCGTTAATTTGAAAACACGAAAATGTTGCCAAATATTTCCGCTAGTTCAGTCAGCTAGACATATGTTGTCAGTAATGCTTAATTAACCCGCCCACCCACGATAATTGCTAAATCGTAACCAATTTATTTTCCGAATCAGCCATTCGTGGAATGTTTATTGCATGTAAATGTTAAGGGTGGTAATACTCTAATGTAATACAAAATATATTTAATAATATACAGGTGATACATATGATTGGTTCCCAGGTACAAATAAAAATAATATTTCCAAAACTCTACATTAAATATTTAAACCATCTTCATTAAAATCAATTTACATTCAGCATAAAGTTTAATTATAAAATCATTTATTTAATCCATTGAAACCCATGTTAAAAAAACCTCCCCCACCACTCACAGGGGAGCAGTACGGGAAGATGGAGCCGAAATACCCTGAGGGTGATCATTGCCAGAGTGTTTTACGTCCTCAGGGCGTCTTTAACGTCCCCCTCTATTTTAAATAAGGAATACGGCACTAGTAATCCAGTTATATAGAAGTCAGTGACTAGCCTGAAGACAAAACCCACAAGTCCGATTTTTTTTGGCCCTGTCATTTCTTGAATTTTGGGCGACAATATCGGAATGTAGCTAAGAGTAATTTTTGGTATATGTGCATATCTGTTGTAGAATATTCAAAGATGGCGACGAAAACAACTTTCAGACAGTATAGGCGACGAAACCACTTCTAATTGGCGACGAAATGGCCTTTTCTTTTGGTGTCGAAACGACATGTTACAAATTCATAGATCTCCACATCATACTATATGGCCTATTGTTTTACTGGCTTATGCAGTTACACGTTTACAGGGCACAGCATTAGATAAGCCAATGGCCATATAAAAGGCGATATTATGAGGGTGAGTTTGAAATAATATCGAAGTGTTTGCGCAGCCGATCGTCAGAACCGTGCTAAATGTTCGACCACTCAGTCAATGCGCATGCACTGGCTCCCGATAGCGCCAAGCACTTAGCGCGCATGCGCTGGATCCCGAATCAGTTATCAGTTCTACTATTTCGAAGCCTCGGATCTTGATATCCGCGTCCACGCATATGACAACAAGCCAAAATAGGCGCGTGCGGGCTGAGTTCTCGGCTCTTTATCACCAGCATACATGGTCACATGGTGGTTCCGATGGGGTCCGTCGATCTCGGCCCTCATCAACCTCGGCCCAGGTATTCCAAGCGATTAACATTAAAATAGTTGCTCACACCATCATGCCGATGGGCCGAGATCGACGTGTGTATCATAAATATATGTTGATTTTGGCCCATGTTGCTTTTAAGTGTGATTTGTAGATGCGTGTTTGTATGTCGCCGATCTCGGCCATGTCAATATATATATATATATATATATATATATATATACAGTGGTCCCTCGATATAATGCCAACTTGGGGATTTGATAAAATTGCCATTATAAAGAGGTGGCAATATATGGGCTTGTTAATTGGGGAAATAATCCGCCAAAAAAGGTGTGGGCCGTACTGCTGCCATGATTAGAATTTAAGATGTGATGAATGTTGATTATTGCCCTACATCCAATCACACAACCATATTAACAAGGCACTGTTGTCTGCATGCCACAAATACCAATCAATTAACACCACCCATATTTGCTGCTGACAGCCAATCTTAAAATCACAATCAACCAAGAGCCTCATCCCAGCACATATTTACATATGTTCTGACCTACATATACTACCAGATCTCTGCACTTGACACCAACTTGGTTTGAACACCTGCAGAGAGTAGACAGTCAAATTTATATTATAGGTCTACTTTTATTTTAATATTTATTTATTTTATTTATGCCTCCACAAAGTGGCGAAAATACAGAGTAACCGTTTGTACATATTGGGAAGCAACATTACATTTAAAAACAAGAAAAATAATTACAAACATGATATACACGTATAATGACTAAATTACATGTAGAACAATGAAAAAATAGGATTAAGTATTCTGTTTGTGTTTGCAGTTGTTGAGATTGATAAACCCAGGCGTAAAATGCCTTTGTTTTGGCGATATATGGGGGGGGGGGATATTTATTGCTTTGGGGACTAAAATGATGTGGCGGTATCCGAGGGAGTGGGGGGGGGGTGCGGTTTATGGGGGTAATTGGCATGGTAGGAAATCCGTGCTGAAGAAAATGTTGGCGATAGGCGGGGTTGGCAATATATAGGGGTGGCATATAAGTGAGGGAGCACTGTATATATATATATTCATATAGTGAGCTCCGGTGGCCTAGCGGTTAAGCACTCGGCACTTGGTGTCAACGGTCGCAGGTTCGAACCCCGTAAGAGGTCGAAACTTTTCCAGGGATTAATTTCTGGGCTCACTACATCGTGGGTGGCTGACCACGTTAAATGGCGCTGCCGTCTCCACTGAATTATTTAAAATAAAGGGGGACGTTAAACACTCTGGCAGTGACCACCCTCAGGGTATTTCGGCTCCATCTTTCCGTACTGCTCCCCTGTGAGTGGTGGAGGAGGAGTTTCCTCAACCACTCCAACATAGAGGCTGTGCTGATTAAGCGACAGCCTGGGGATTCTCCCCGAACAACCAAACCAAACCAAACCATATATATTCATAGGACCTACAGTGTAGTCTATTGGAATAATATAAATATCAAACGGTTTATTTGGAATAACAGTACTGAGTAACAGGCCACCCACTTAGGCCTACACTCGTGGTCCGTATAGGCGGGCATATGCTCGGAAGAGCTGGTGGGCAGAGCGGTCGCCGTTCTCGTATTCTGCCCAGAAACCAAAGATCTTCTTCTGCAGATCGACTACGGCCCCACTGTACGACACATATTCCAATGTTTTATTGTATTGACTGAAACGACTACAACCCCCTGCGCCAACGTTGTTTACACGCACAACTCAAACACGCACAACAACCACAGTCTACCCAAAGAAACAATGCTATAGCAACTAGAGCCGACATAGACATGATAATTAGAAAAGCGTAAAAGCACGTAGACATTCAATTTTTATACACAGACACATATATATTTAATTAGGCCGGCCATTTAATTATACACAACAAAACATAGGAATACCACTTTAACAACCAAATAGGTGGGCCGAGGTCGACGTCGGCCGAGATCGACGTGAGTCGTTCCGATGCTCGGCTTGTGGCTCGGAGTTTTTGCACAGGGGAGAGCATTGACCTGAAACTTTCAGTGAAAGTTTTCTTTCAGGTCACCCGAAATAGGCTTCCTATTGAATATTCATGAGTACACTCAAATCGAAGCTGAGGGGGCTCCTTCGAGTACGGTTAAAGACTATTTATAATATTTATATTTAAGCTCTCTGGTACGATCACAGTTTGAACGATTTATCAACATGGCGGAAACATATACTAGCATATTTATAGTTCGAGAATTTACATATGGTGATGCTTACATTGGTAATTTTGGTAAACAATCGGAAATAAATAAAACCACGTGTGCACGATCGGAAGTAATTAAAACCATTTGACTTTTCGGCGAATCTTCGGGTTTCCGAGCGACCAATAGCAAAGACTATTATTTAAGCTCTCTGTCAATAGTATGACCGACAGTGTGTGGAATTTCTCCCCTGTGCAATAAATGCGTCTGAACACCAGAAAAACGCACATTTGGCGCATGCGCATTGAGTGCTCGAACCTTTAGCGCCAGCAAACAGGGTTCCGATGCTCGGCTACACAACAACGTTCTTGAAATGAAAATAGATTACTACTTACTTATACCTGGGACGTCAGTCTTTAGTGCTTTGAGAAATTCAAGAGCTATAGTGACATTTTTTTGTTCTTCATCCTTCCTGCACCCGAATCCATGTTTGATCCCTTTAATTGCGGGCACTTCATAGAGCTTCATGATGACTTTGATTAATAGCATTTTATCTTCTTTGAACGAGGCTAAATTAATTTCGCGGTCCAGCCGAAGAATGTTGGAAATTCTTTTCGTAATCGCACGCTCCATGTTCTGTGAATACCTGTAGACTATACTAGTGTATCGTGCCAAATCAAAGCAGTCAGAACGTATCCACTACCGTCTTAATCCCATCTAGACTATAACTGCTATTCAATGTCAACAATATTCTATTTGTATACTTCAGTAGATCATTGCAAACCACTAAGAAACAGGATATCGATATCAAAAACTGCTAGGAAGTTAAACTAGGAAGTCATTGGAAATTGTTTCGGTCGGTAACAAGAAAACTCGTACCCAAGACATCCCGGACCCAAGATAACCCGTACCCAAGTCTGAGACAACTCGTACCACGTTAACTGTATTGACTTTAAATCTTTAATTACTAACTAAAGCCACAGGTTTATTTCACTGTTATATATATATATATATATATATATATATATATATATATATATTCCAAAAAGAATGGAATATTAAGAATAATAATGGCCGAAAGGCTGTTATTTTACGTGGCTTAGGTGCTTCAATTGAGGGACTGCTATTTACTGCTTCACTACGGGGACTAATCCTAAATAAATTTGGAATTTACAATAGATGGCATATTCGGCGGAGAAAACATTGCCAGTTGCCTGGTTAGATGAAAAACTTCTTTTACTAGATGTAGGGTCAGCCATCGTGCCTGACGTGATATATACGTTAGTTAAAGGAGGCAACAAAATATTCAAAACAGCAGCTGGTATAGACTCCAGAAAATATGTGTATAATGTGAAGACGATTCTTAAAACAACAGGCTACACCAGAAATGGGGTCAATTCATTTCCGGAATTGGAATTGATTTTTTTAATGGAATTGGAATTTGAAGTGAAAATTTTGGAATTGGAATTTTCTACAAAACTTTAAATCCACAAATTAATTTATCATTTAATTTTTAATTCAGGAATATTTTTTCTATGATAATCCTACTTGGAATATAAACTACTCGGAGTAGGTATTCCAAGTATAATTGGAATTGGAATTGATAAATTTGATTTGGAATTGACCAAATGAAATTGAGTGGAATCGGAATTGACAAAATGGATTGACCCCATATCTAGGCCACACTGTTAGGTTGTTACTGTACAGCAATTGTCAAACAGCTCAGTGACATATTTAGTCTAACAAAGTTTAATTCAACTATTCATACATGTCTCTCTCTTAAAACGCGTCAGCATGGAGTTGCGGAAGGGACTTAATATATGAGTTTGTTTGTTTGTTTTGTTTGTTCGGGGAGAATCCCCGGGCTGTCGCTTATTCAGCACAGCCTCTATGTTGGAGTGATTGAGATACATCCTCCCCCACCACTCACAGGGGAGCAGTACGTAAAGATGGAGCCGAAATACTCTGAGGGGGGTCACTGCCAGAGTGTTTTACGTCCTCAGGGTTTTTTTAACGTCCCCTTTATTTTAAATAATTCAGTGGAGACGGCAGCGCCATTTAACGTGATCAGCCACCCATGATGTTGTGAGCCGAGAAATTAATCCCTGGAAAAGTTTCGACCTCTTACGCGGTTCGAACCTGTGACCGTTGGCACCAAGTGCCGAGTGCTTAACCGCTAGGCCACCGGAGCTCACGTATATATATATATATATATATATATATATATGCACACCGACTGCGGCACCCCAAGTGAGCATTTAACCAATTAAAATGGTATGGATACCATGGGCTTTAACGTCCCCCTTTATTTTAAATATATGAATCCATCGCTACTGATTTATATAGGAATTTCTGGATCAGACACCCAGCGTGATACTTGCGGCCAGGCATCGGTTATTTGATCGTGTCAGTATTTCATTGATAACTCTAAAGACAGTTTGTCTCCACCTAATCTAGTATTATCTTTTCATATCGGTGCATGCCAACTAATATAAATCTAACCGTATCCCGTCTGGATTTCACGTCGCCGTTTTATCGTTTATTAATTATTTCTAGCAATAGTTTGTTCGGGGTCCACCAATCCGACGCTATCTTTCCATGTCGTTGCATGTCAATAAATGTCGATATAATCCTAGTCCATCTGGATTTCATCTTGCCGCTTATTCATCATCATCATCTTCTTCCTCCTCAGCCATGATTAGTCCACCGCAGGACGAAAACTAGTATCCGTTCTGTGGCTGATGTAACCCGCCCATGTCCATTTTGTGTTTTTAATTATTTCCATAATGTCTATAACTTTAGTTCGGTCCCTCACCTACTTGTTAGTTTTTTCGGTCTTTATATAGGTGATGTTGAGCATGTTTCGTTCCATGTTGTGTTGTGCTGCAGACAATTTCTTTTTCATATTTGTTGTAAATGTCCAGGTACCCTTCTCTGTATGTCATTGCTGGAAGGATACACTGGTTGGAGGCCTTTCTTTTTAACCACGTTGGTACTGTACCCTTCATAGTTGTGCTGTGTCTTACAAATGCCTGCCATCCTGCTTTGATCCTTCTACTTATTTCGCAACTACATCAAATTAAAAACTACAGCAACTACATTAAATTAATAAGAGACGTCTACACAGATAACTCCAAAACAGTTTGTCTGCACAAAGATAGCAACGCATTAAAGATAAAGAAGGGGGGTCTGACAAGCATCAGCGTCAGATTCCGGCTAAGGTTTTGACAGTCTCAGTGATATCAAGCCCTGCATCTTTGAACTACTAGCGAAAAATATCACAGAGGGTGTTAATTGTGAATGAAAAGCTGCAGCAAGTACAAACATGGACAGGAACAGCCGGCTGGGTGGCCGACACCCGGCCCCTATCCCCGACAGGAGTTAGATTGGTGTGTACCCTTTTGAACCCTATTTTCGGCCTATTAAGGCATACATGAAGGTCGTGGCAATGTAATATTAAGTTATTATCGTATTTTGTGGCATTATTTTGTTCTATATTCGTTATACCTACACGCGCGTGCATGCGATTTATATTGCAGAGTGCATTTATAAGTGTGTGAACGAGTAAGTGGTAGGCTTCAGGACACATTGGTATGAATAGCCCGTTTAGTTTAGCAAGCCATCGGTGGGCACCTGGCGTTTTATTCAAGAATTCCATCAGTGGCCCGCTGGTGGCAAGCCACTGGTAATACGCCACTGGTGGCCCACATGGTGGTAAGCCACGGGTATGCTACCAGTGGTTAATCTGTGGCAAGATTGATCAAATTTTATCGCAAAACACAAATCAAAACAAATTTCAACGAATAATACATTCATGCAAATATTTAATTTCTCTGCAACTCTTCTCTAATTTATCTACAACTCTTCGGGGGGTATCACTGTCACTCTGTAACTACACATCTGCAAGATTTTACATCTCCGGCACCACTGAAAATAATTTTTCAGCATTTTAATGGGACTATCATACAATACCATAATGAATAAGAACAGAATGTATAATTTGGCATTTGGTTTTACCGGATAAGTTATCCAATATTTTCAATTTATGATGTCTTATTGCATGCTCACACGCGCATTCCCTCAGCCATAATTTTCTGTATTGTATCAGCGCAGGCGGTGGCTCGAAAAATGCACCAACTACACGTGTAAACATTTACTACGCAGTGCTATGCGATAATTATACATTTCGTGGTGTTAATTAATGCGATAGAGTATATTCACTTCAATCACAAGGGATATATTAGTTCCAAACTGGATAAAACACATCTGTATTCAACGACAAATAAACAAAAGAAAAATAGACGATTTCCGCAACGACTAATTGACCCATCATACGTATGTATCCTTAGTAATAAACACTTAGAACAAGCTCCGAGTTATATTTGACGGAGTACGGACAGATGATGATGATGATGATGATTGATGTTTTACGGCCACTTTTGTGCACAAGGTACGCTAAATGGGCCGAGCGACCTCCAAAGGTAATGAGACGAAGTGAAAGACGAAACAACCTTCAGATATGCCCACGCCTGGATTCGAACATGGGTGGTAGTTATCTGTGGTCCATCACGCTACCGCTATACCACGGAGGCGCCCCACGGAGTACGGACAGTTGCTCACCGGACAGTTGATCACCTGGACGCTTGCTCAGCGAGCAAATGAAAAAGTGGACACTTACCCACTAGACTATAGAGGCGGTGTTAAAGGGTTATCGGGTGTTTTTTGTTCTGCTTCATTACGGATCTCCACAGAACTAGTTTGAATTGTACCGATAAAGGTTGTCTTGATTAGTAAGGTTTTTTTTACACTTTCAGATTTCTCCTAGGATGTACATGTATCGGCTTCGGGCTGGTCAGAAAGGCCTTTATACGGGTCACTTCTCGTATTCTATCAGTGAGGAGGGTATTTTCCCGCTTAATCTCTGGGCAAAATGCCATGAGTATACTCTCTAATATCAGGATCCAGCTCTCGGCCAATCGTGCTCGTCCTTGGCCTTTCCGGATATTGTGTAGGGCTATTCCGTACAACGGACTCACTGAAATATCTCGGGGTATTATATTACATTCTTTATGATATGATCTCGTATTTTATGCAGTTAATGGAAACGTTCCAGCTGCTCACATAACATAACCAGTTAGGTCTTTCAAAACATCTGGGAGGTGTGTGCCCCTGGGGGTGACAGTGGCCAGACAAGACCCCCTACGTTCAAAACCCCCTGAATAAAAAAAGGTTATGTCTGAGAGTAATTAACACACATACAAATGGTTGTTAGAATATGGTCACTGCAATTGAAAATTTATGTTCGGCCTTATATAGTTTTCAAAAACTATATATTAATTCACATATAAACCATCATTTTCAAAACAACCACAGACATTCAAGGGGTTTTGTTGTCCGCATGGGGTTTTTGTCCGGGATTCCTGGGGAACAGCCGTGTTCGTGCGCGGTTTTGGCCTGGGAATAAGAGTGAAGATTGATTCGGAGCCACAAAGTTTGGTCAGCAACTTGTTATTCGAGCGCTTCTCGGTTATACAGTTGATAATTAGATATACTCCACAAGTGTCTGACCTACTTCCAGAGTAGGTATCATTCCGCTCTCATTGGCGTTTCGTATTTTTATTGCGAATACATGAGAGGTTGAGCTAGTCCTACGTGGTTGTGTGTGACACTAAATTCTTTGTATTGAAGCTAGCTCACTGAAACTGAGTTAGGTGCCTGTCTGAAGTTCTATATATTTGCTGACCATTTATACAGGTCAGCCGGAGGCACTCGTACATATGTGTAATTAATATATACGTTTGTGCCTATATATTTGTATATACTGTAGGCATTGGGCATTAGTTTGTTAAACATAGCTGCACAGGTTCACAACTTGGTCTTGGTAGTCAATTTATTCAGTCTGACAGTGACATATACTGCGGCATATGTCGGTGAATGTGCACACGCTACCACTTTCGCGCATAACACCCCCACACGCATTACAATAGTATATGCAATAACATATTACAGTATCATAACACAAATACTTATTAGTGAGACAACAATCTATTAATATAAGAGCACATACAGAAACGTTACCAATTATCAATGTACACTTTTACACTGCGAACTCATTTATTTGTGTGTGTAGCTATGTTTCTTACTTTAGGGTGTGATGATGATGATTTGTGTTTTACGGCCACTTTTGTGCACATGGTAGGCTAAATGGGCCGTGCGACCTCCAAATGGAATGAGGCGAAGTCAAAGATGAAACAACCTTTAAGAAATGCCCACTCCGAGGTTCGAACATGCGGCGTTTGTTTACATGAGGTGCTTGAATTTGTCGTGTATTGAGATCGTGGTATTTAGATGATGGTCTTGGTAATGTTTTGCGCACACAGTCAAACATGAATTTGCCCGTTTGTAATTCGTACATTGATTTGGACGTCAATATGTGTTGCACGTCTTAAAAAGTTTGGCTGTATGAGCATTGTCCTCACTTTTATTAATCAGCTATGCATGGAGCCTTTTTTAAGATCTGATTGAAAAGTAGATCCCCATAAAGTGACATCGTTAATTTATGTGATTGAACTAATTAATTAAGGTAATGTAGAACGGAAGCAGGAAAGCGTCCCGCTAAATACTCCCCCCTGGAAACCCCCCTCCCACCCGGAATACCCCTCTCCCATCAAATATATATATATATATATATATATATATATATACTAGAAATCAGAGTGATTACTTCCGCTACCTGCTTATTTAGGCACTTGAAAATATTTCAAAACACTCGAAATCGAATAACATGGACGTTTACTGTTCATAATCAAATCTCGAACTGTTCTACACTAATAATCAGGGGGGGGTGCCGGTTGTTGAAATTATGAACTACGGAGGAGGAGGTCATCGACCCCCGGAAGCCACCAATGAAGTTCTTAGAAAATATTAGCAACCAACGGTCGTCTGATTTCTTCGAGCAATCTACTCAGCCGCATTGTATTAATTGCAATTTTAGACGATCACATTTCCATAGGCCTGTTTAGATGTGTACTTATGGTCTCTGTGTTTTGAACAATCTACCTCGGATATTAACGAGCTGACTGGATAATTTTACGGGGTGGGCTATACGTCTCGCGAGAGTTCAATTCAAATTCGCTCAAGCGGTACAGCAGAAATGGACACAACCGGGATGGATCAACTGGCAGTCGGACGTGAATTCGCCGATTTTAACAGTTTATCGGCAGTTGTTGTGCTTTTTTTTGAGAAAAAAATAATCATTTTCTACAGTTGTACAGAACAGGTAGCAGAACAATCGAATCCGATATCCGCAGGAATACAATTAAGGAAAATATACAATTCATCTATAAAATACGTTACTCCCATGTGTACCCAGTAAATAGCTCTTATCGTACGAGTGACATTATTATAAATGACGTACTGGCCGACCCGTCAGTCGAACGGACGAATACAAGCTCGCCGTATTATAGTAATGTATACAAATACCAGAAGAAATAGTTGCAAAATAAACCTGCTTTCTTAATCTATAGTATAACACTTATGTTCGTGAGAAGTTAGAAGTGCACGTTTCTTCAACGTTACATCTAACAATCTGTACGGTGAAATAGCGTATATGTATGCGCGATGTGCCGCTGTTAATCCGGACAAATAGCGTATACGCAAACATGACCTATATTTGTCCGTATCCGGATGACTAGCATATAGTCGATCTCGGGTTATCTGTCCGTATCCGGACGAATAGCCACGGCCTAATTTTTATACGATGGATTTGTGAATACTCGCTGATTACTTTGAAGCAAATTCTGTTCTGAAAACTTTATGATTTTCATGGAAATAGTGAAATATCTGTGAGATGATGATGATTGATGTTTTACGGCCACTTTTGTGCACTTGGTAAGCTAAATGGGCCGAGCGACCTCCAAAGGTAATGAGGCGAAGTAAAAAACGAAACAACCTTCAGATATTCCCAGGCCGAAATTCTAACACGGGTGGTAGTGATTTGTGGTCCAGCACGCTACCGCTAGACCACGGAGGCGCCCCCGAAATATCTGTGAGGTAGGATAAGACTTTATTTCACTTCGGTAATACATATACAAGGAACATTAGCTATTAAATTATTAACCGAATATAAATAAGATGATATTATGATTAAAGATTGGATGAATGTGATGCAATGATACAACATATAACGGATGAACATGATGAAGAATTAATACATTGAATATTAATAATGTACGATCAGATTAAATTCAGTGAACACAGTGTACAATTAAAACAAGAGCAAATAGGACCTTTCCATTTCTTTATACGCCTTCTAAATACCTTTACATTAATAGCTCGTTTAATATTGTCATCTAACTGAAATATACAAAGTATTAAATGTAGAAAATATACACACAAAAAAGGGTGAAATATAAACATTGCAGAAAATAAAACAAACTCGTCCTGCCATAGAGCGAGTGAGTCATTCAGAATAAGCGAGGAAAGTATACTTACTGAGCCTTACTTAGGTAGATACTGAACGTAGGTTGTTAGTCCCGTGTGTCCAGATCTTCATCCGATTTGGAGCAGAAAGTTAGGTGTGTATGTTCATAATTGGCTTTGTGACACAATCTCGGAGCTGCCTCATATAATTAAAAATCAGATCCTGATCCCTCCGGTGTTTATCTATAGCCACCTCTCAAAAGATTGTATACTAGGAGCCTGCACTACTTTATCATGCAAGCTGTTCCAGGGACAGGGTTATCCCTTCCCTGAAGCAGTGTTGTCTCAGCCAGGTCTTGTTATGGCTTCTTGACGGCGTATAGCTGTGCCCTCTCGTTTTGTATGAACACTTACGCCGTAACTACAGCTGGCAGCATTTGCTTATCATACGCCCCAGAGACCATCCTAATCATGTCGGCGTCTATACACCAAGGTTGGTAGATTTAATTTCTTTTTTAATCTACCAGGGTAATTTAGATCTTGTAGATCTGGAACCAGCTTAGTTGCCCGCCAAGGTTAATTTGTCCTTCTTCCTTTTTGGCATCCATACCGAGTTAGCATACCCTAGATATGGTATGGCTATTAGTAGATCGCAGAGGTACTTTGTGCATTTTGGCATTTTCCCCATAAAAGTATCCACACATCTAAGAATCTCCACATATATAAGTGACACGACACTAGTAATTTGCAATCACTTCAAGGGATTAAATATTAGCTACCTGGCGTATCAAAAATATTTGGGAGGGATATAGAGGGATACCTTTATTCTGTTTCATTAAAGTTTAAACATAGATTTGGGTGAATTATTTTCTGCCACAATAATATATTTCATTATATTTTGGAAAACATATGTGTTGAAATATATGGATTTAATATAGTTATATTAAATGAATTTTTCAGATTGCTAGAGGTAGCCAAGAGGTGTTCAGTAAAAGAAGCTGACACAGAAGAAGTAATTCAAAAATGTGCAAGCGACAGTCAAGGTGGATGCCAAGGTGACTGGAGAAAAAGCAAGGTATGTAATATTTTCATTTGTCGTCCATGTACCTATTTTAAATTAGTGCTAACCTAATATAACTTAATTGAAGAAATAAGTAACACAATGGCCAAAGCTCCTGAACAGTCATTAAAATTTTATTTTCTACCTTACGATACTCATTTAAAAGATAATTTGTCACCTCTATCTACCTGTACAGTATACAATAACTCTAAGCTAATCCAATGTAGCAAGAAAAACATACTATTCCACTGGAAAATTTGAGCCTTTCTGGTTAAAAAAATCGTATATTTTCAGTAAAAGACCGTTTCGCAACAGCGACGGCATCTGCTGAAAGATGTAATACTACCTTCCGACTCGGATTCTGACATATGAAATTATATTTTAAATGAAAAATAAACCTTTTAAAGAGTGAATATGTTGTTTTTACGTATTTGTGAGTACGTATATACCATTATTGGCCAGTCTGCTCATATGTCGCTGTTGGACCGACCGATTGGTTTGTCGCCATTTAGCCGCCGTTGGACCGGCCGCTAGGTTTGTGGCCAGTCGACCAACGTTGGCCCGCCGGACAAAATAACGTCGGCCCAGTGGCTGATGTCGCCGGTGGACCGACCGAGTGATAGACGTCGTGCCGTCGGCGTTCCGACGGCGACGTGCTATCTGGGTAATAATTAATTGTACTGTTATATTCATATAGGTTTGTATATACGCTCAAAAAACAATGCATTATCTATTTATTTATGACATACATGGAGGTTGAATAATTCTAGTTGTTGGGTTATTTCGACCGAGGAACGACTCCATAAGAAAACAAATTACACGAACACGAGCCAGCTAGATTCGAACCCACAATACACAGTATATAGAGCATAGGTCACAGGAACTACCTACAATACTTGTGTACCAATTAACCCTATATATATATATATATATATATATATTAAACAAACATAGTACACATATGTCATTTTAGTTTGATGTGATCACTATATAGATATCTGATTTTAAGTAATCCACGGGACATGGCTTCATCCTTCTAAATTGCAATTTGCGAACACTGAAACAGTGTTATGGGAATAGATCACTTATTCAGTTAAAATAAACAGCAAACACCCTAAAATTTTCCAAATTATAGATTTCCACCCGATTCCCGGATATATTCGGTCAAACAACTAACGGGATGCGGCTCCATTTTCTACCCTCACGAGAGCCAGCTGTATGTTGGTCATTCTGTAAATTGGCCAATAGCGCGTACAGATCTATTCCCATAACATACTGGATACGTAGCTTTGGATTACGTATCTGAAACCTATAGGGTTCCCTCTTAGTACGTCTAGAGCACACTGCATAAGAAAAGCATCGAGCTCTTATGAAAAAGCGGCCATGCATGTATTCAAATGTTGTCATAGTATGGATTATGCGAATATCGTCGTATATAGACTGTATTATATGTTGGGATTTACAGGCTTAGAGAACCTTTAACATACAAAATACTATTTTATGTGCAAAAATCCGGCAGTCGATATACAGTCAGAATCCGTTAATCCGACAAAGTTTGTCCCATGATAATATGTCGGATAAACGAGAATGTCGGAATATCGAGTCAGTGTGATATACCGGTAATCTGTGTCACACATTTTTAGATTGTAATGTTTGTTCTGTTTTTCGGGGAGAATCTCCAGGCTGTCGCTTATTCTATTACTCTATGTTGGAGTGGTTGAGATACATCCTCCCCATCACCCACGGGGGAGCAGTACTGGTCACTGCCAGAGTGTTTTACGTCATCAGGGTTTTTAACATCCCCCTTTTATTTTAAATAACTCAGTGGAGACGGCAGCGCCATTTAACGCGGGCAGCCACCCACGATGTTGTGAGCCGAGAAATTAATCTGGAAAAGTTTCGACTTCTTGCGGGGTTCGAACCTGTGACCGTTGGCACCAAGTGCCGGGTGCTTAACTGCTAGGTCACTGGAGCTCACTCATAAAAATACGGAATATAACTCCGTATTTAAACCAATATTCAATAACCGTGTGCAATGATACGGAATGGCATTGAAGCCGTTGATCAATTTGATGTTTGTTAATTACAGACATTATAAAGAACTACTCGTGTCACTTTGTTCATCAGGTTAAATCATGATCTACTCATTGGAAAGATCATGCATTTGTGTTCGTAATTAGCCATAAACGATTTTGATGGCTAGGAGATAGCCACAGGCAATGGAAGCATCGTGTGTCGATGTGTATGGTCAAGGATGTCCGTAATTGGTTACGATATAGCAATTATCGCGGGTGGGCGGGTTAACGAACCAGTACTGAAACAGCGGAAATATTTGGCAACATTTTCGCGTTGTCGGATTATCGAGTTCATTTTGCATCGAAATGTCACATTCTGCGGAACACGATTTTGTCGGATTAAAGAGTCATTTATAATCACAATGATGGAGCTAAATCCGTCACAGGCAATAATGTGCTGGAATAGTCTAGTAGCAATAGTGTTTCTAATTTCAAGGAATCATTTATTGAGATAATATTTGAAATGCCATATGTATGGTGATACTTAATTAATACAGTATGGTATAAATGTACTTGCAAATATTTACTAGAACTATTAGACATGAGAATTTAGACCGAGACTTTGTGTCATTACTGTGTTAGTATAACATATAAACCATTTTGTATGCAACCATTTAACGTGATATTATTCAATAAATTCATTTACCTGTAATTCACACACACACACACACACACACACACATAAAACACAAAGCCTAGATACAAAATCATTTCTGTTGCCACAATTCAACACCCAAATTAAAATCAACTGCGATACAAATATATCAAATAATCTCAGAATAAATATGAATTTATTTGTGTGGGGTTTTTTAAAAGAAATTCTCGTCAATTATATTTTAGACAAGTGTTTTTAAAATTTCTTTTAAGATTATTCGCTATAAACTAGTTAATCTGTGTTTATAGGTAGATTATTTTCTCAGAAAATGTTGGATTAAGTAGCGTAATCCGGGATGGCTGATTTAATCAGTATCTGCACACGTGTGAGTGAGTGAGTTTGTTTAACCTTGGCATTGGTTACACCTGGGTCATATGGCCTGCAAATACAGAATCATATTTGAACTCACAATCTGTAGGCTTGCAATGCACCCTCTGGGTCTGAATGCAAAGAAATATATTATACTGAATTTCTACTGTCTTTGTGCCAGTTTGACTGCGGATATTATTTTTGCACCAGTTTCTGTTTATTCTTAACACAAGTTTCAATTGGATTGTACGATTACTGAGAAAAAATAATGATCAGAACATTGATAATCAATCCTTATACTTTAAAGCAATGACTATTGCTGTATTAAACGTTTGGACAGTGCGACAACTATCAGAAAGTGTTTTAAATGTATTTGCAAGAACACTTTCACAACAGTCCTATAATTATCTAGAACTATTGCAGCTTATTAATTATGGCTTTGGAGATACTAGCTAAATTAAACTCTGAACAACTGATGTCGTGACTTTGGCATAGATTAGTTTATGAATTGGTGTCTTTGTTATTTTGTCTTTTTAAAGACACTGAGTTTCTTAATTGCATGAATCTTCACTTAGTCTGAAAACGATACTGGTATTTCAGCTCTCCCGCTAGCCAGCCACTTTCTTTTGGGCCGCCTCCTTCATTTGCGATACACCCAATAGCACTTCAATCCACGAATATGCTGTGTGGCCGACTTGAGCACATTTTATCATTACTTTCTATGGAAACTATTCATTCGGTTGTGATGAAGAAAGCTCAGCTTGATCAGCCGTCATGTTGCTGGAATTCTTCTTCACTACACCCTCCAGCAGGTCGGAGAAAAAATTCACAATGTTGTCACCCGTAACACATGACGTTTCATAGAAACTGAAATGAAACAATTTGAATAAATGTTATGAACAATTTACTGTTAATAAGGAATGCACACATATGTTAGCAAAAATATATCTTGGTTTAAGTCACCAAATGTTTTAGGGGCGTTCACTAGGTGGTAGCACAGAGAAACCCGGTCCAAAACTACTTCTGGAACCCCAGGCTTATTCTCTTTGGTTCTGTTGTTTGGATATCGGTAGTTAAAATGTTAATTTATCTGTTGTGATATTTATTCCTAGAACAATGCAGTCGGCATCCAGGGACTAATTTTTAAGCCTATAAAACACTTGCTGTTGATTAAACTATAGAGTGAAACTCTCTATCAGAGCTTGTAATATTACTCATGTAGTCAAATACATTTACTATTTCACTCCTGCCCTGAAGGAGTTAATGAAAATAGTTTATACATGTTTGAAAATAATTCTCCATTATTAATCACTATATAACAAATAAGATGTGATATAATCCTTGGTATTTAATAAATCAGACTTTATCTGTCTAGCATATCAATAGGTACAAAAATAGGAATGTTAGAGCACAGATGTAATACCAAAAGATAGATAGTTTGTTATAATTAAATATGTATGAATAAAAAGCTGGACAAAGATGTTCATGTGACTTTTTTTGGTGAATGGGAAAGAGTATGTATGGTAATGGAAAGATCATTTTTTGTGCACCAAGTTTTTCACCATAAGTTAGAGTCTGGTAGTTAAATATTGTTCTAATTCCACAAACTAGCAGTCAATAACTGGTTTTATATTGCAATTATTTATTTAACAATATTTAGCGAATACACCATCACCCAGTATTACAAATTCATTTAAAAACTTGCATGTGTATGATGCATGAAGAGGGATGATGGTTTCTTGATCGGGAATTCTGCACCATCAACAATTACTTTTGTTGTAGCGAATTTGGCACACAACTCTGAATGGAAGGCATTCTAATAAGTAATTTTCTCAAAAGTATTCACGCATAAGATACCCTTTTTGCTTGGCCCAGACTTGACCGGAAGTGAAGCATTTGGACTGGGTCTCAGGTGCTGCCACCTGGGGAATAGCTTTCCACAAAGCACCCTATTGTGATCTAGACACTATTTCAAGCACATGATATCAGGTGAATATTTTTAAATTAGTAGAAATAAGCACATAATCAGCTATCATTGGACCCATAGCTTATATGGATGCCTACCTCATTCATAGAAGGTTGTACAGGCCAGTACAACATACAGTCCAGACACCGACTGCCTCCGTACTTGGATGAATTCTACTTCCAGAAGCCCTGATTAGTAATAACAATACTGTCTCGTAGGTAAGGAAGATTGTTGGACTTACTTGATGTTGTTGTTTGTAGCCCAGCGTCGTCCATCTGATGTTGGAATTATTCGCTTGCTCTTTAGGTCTACCTGGAAGTGGTAAGCTAACATGAAGCAATACTGTTTCTACAACAATAGGCATTTTCATGGCTATCTGAAACCAGGTCATGTTACCTTGTTCGCCACCAGACATGCAAAGGCCTTGCCTGCACCATACTTCTTCAGTTCCCTCATCCATACGTCCAAGCTGTCAAACGATGCTTGGTCAGTGACGTCGTACACCAAGAACACTGCATCCGTGCCAACGTAGAGTTCATTTCTAACATCATTGTATTCGTGGCCACCGGACAGATCCCACAGATGTACTCGCACTAGGAAACGCAAAGAAGAGGTCAACACCAGAACACCAGGAAAAATGCTTAGCCAATGACACAATCATAGTTCTCAAGTATGTCATACCTCAAACATAGCAATCCTCTCTCCCTGCATAATAAGCTAAACGTAATTATAACAGAGTGATTATAAACAAATTAAGCTAATACTTTTCTTACAAGATAATTAAAAATGAGGTAACTTTCCAAGTCTATATTAAGCATTGATGGTTCTAATAACATACGTTTATCATCAGTGGACATCCGAAGCTGTGCGCAATAAAATTGCACCAAGAACTGCCTAAATCGTGTTCGGAAATATTTTAAAGTTGCACATTATTTACCAAAATAATTAAATCCAGACCATGTGCTGTATGCACTTGAAATCTCCTCTGGTAACCTGTTCCCCAAAGTTGGACCTGCCGTGCTACTTAGACAGTTAATTGACATATGACTTCGAGAGCTGATTGATATACGAGCAATTATTTCCAATAATATATCTGACTGGATGAATTAGTTAGGACTTCCTGATGGGCAATAAATGGTACATATATGCAGGTTCTCCATCAGTGGAAGAATCTATAAATTGCGAGTTTCAAATGAATAAACTGTTTTAGTTGGTGACAGACAATAGAGCTTCATGACAGCTGGTCTGAATAATACTTTCTTGTTTTTTCTTGATTTTCAATATTGTATGGCATTATCAGAATGTAGATGAATTATAACAAAAATTAACTATTATATACTCGTCTGCACACACACACACACACACACACACCTTCTTTTCCAAATACATTGTGTATTTTAAAGCCATAGTCTACTCCAACAGTTGGTTGATATCCAGAAGTAAATTTACTCTCACAGAAGTGCTTAATAAGACAGGTCTTTCCGACACCTGTATTTCCAATTCCAACCACCTGGAATATAGTAACAAGTGAGAGCAACGATAAGAATTGCATGAAAATTAGTGACTGTCATTGTTAATCCATACATGACACACACACACACACACACACAAGCTTATTGTTTGTATTTTTTGATTGCCCTAGGACCTATACCCTCCTATAGGACTGACCTTTCATATATATATATATATATATATATATATATATATATGTCATCTTGTAAGATAAGTTTACTATTCTGTGTTGCAAATATATCATAGCTGTTATTGGCAGTTATATCTTCTTTACTAAAATTTTTTCAAATTCTTGCATATATGAAGTCAATATGGCAATCTTGTGGCGATGTTAGAATTTGACCAGTTTGGGTATTTTATAGAACACACTATTAAATACCTATGTGATTTAGCAAATTTAAACATACAACATTTTATAATAAAAAGTAGAAACAAATATATGTGTTTATCGTTTGAGCAAGGTTGTTATTTATATATATCACAATTAAATATTACCTTTTGGCACTGAAGAGATATCATATTTTAGTTACTGGCCTTGTATAATAATTTTGTAAAGAATTAATAGTCTGTACTTCATAATAATCTGTTTGACTAGTATCATATGTATACCAAGGAAGTTTAAATATAACTGGCAAAAACACTTGAAAATTAACCGACAGGTAGTTAAGATTGAAACGTACAGAAAACTGGATGGTACTTGTCGAGCCGTGATAGCGCAGTTAGTTAGAGTGTAGGACTGGTAGCCGAACGGTCGAGGGTTCGAGGATCTGTGAGCTGCATTGCTGTCATGTGGCAACTGGTTCACTCATCCATAAAAAAATGCATACCTGACAGGACACACTGGCTATGTGTTTGAGTAATGCTTTGGGCCTATAATGGCTGCATGTGTTGTATGCTCCCTTGGGAATTGATATATATGCTGGGTGGAAATGGGTCTGAGTCAGGGATAACAATATTGTAAAGCGGCTGAATAGGGCACTATATAAACGTCACATATTATTATTATTATACTGTAAGCGGAAAGTTTCCGCATTCACAAAAAGACTGCTTCCATTGTCTAACCGGTAGTGGGTTGGATCACAGATCAAAACCACCCGAGTTTGAACCCCGGGGTGAGCATATCTGAAGGGTGTTTCATCTTTCATTTCGCTTCATTACCTTTGGAGGTCGCTCGGCCCATTTAGCCTACCATGTGCACAAAAGTGGCCGTAAAAAATCAATCATCATCATCATGCACATACGCGATTTTGTTACATGTCTACCATATCTTGTAAATCATGTCATATCATATGCGTAATATCTCTGTCATGCATCAGCCTCTTGAGAGAACACATGCAGATTCTCTAACTGGATTGAGTGATTTAAATACGTAGGAGCCATTCAACTTTCTTCATCTGCATGGAATATGCCCAGGGACCCCGAGTCAGGGTAATTATTGTGTCTTGAAGCAATCTCTTCCCCAATAGACTGTGCCTGAAGGGATGGTCATGGCAAGAAAACAATTTCTGTTGACAGACATATGCTCCATTGGGAGTTGAGATAAGTGATGGGTGGAAACAGGTCTGAGTCAGGGATAATAATATTGTAAATAATATTGTAAAGCACCTTAGAGCAGCTTCTAGCTAAATAGGGCGCTATATAAATATCACATATTATTATTATGCCGACCAACCAAGTACTGATATATATATATATATATATATATATATTGGTGACAGCTGTTGGTGATCATCCTCCAACCAAGGCCGGTTTTATCCCTTAAGAGGCCCCTGGGCTGATATAATTTGGGCCCCTTCGTTACGTATGTTCTCCCCCTCTGGTCGTCTTGGGCCCCCTGTGCTGCAGCCCTTATACTAACTCATATGTAAATCCTGCGCAGCTTGCAATCCAAACAAATTCTAGAATCTTGATAAGTATATATCTATATATATACATATATATAGTCAGTATTCACCAGGTTATCTAGGCCAATGTACGCCTGGCCTGTTTGGCAGTATCATTCTAACAAACTATAACAAGTGGACCTAGATCTGGGTGATCGAAGCGTTGGCAAACACCATATAAGACCATACATGATGATCTTTGGCGTTCGTGATGTTATCTGACGACTAGTTTAGAAATGGTCTCGGAACGGCCAGCGCTGGTGCTGCCATCTGACGACTGGACGTATCAACGCTGTCTTGGATTCTTAATCCCACCAGGCTTTATCTTAAAATTAAAACATCTCAGCAATAATTTTAAAAACAACTAAATTAGGTAGGTGGTATGTTTCTGTGCATATGGCCCAATTATTGTGCACATATTGTTATACCGAATCATATATAAACATAAGTGAGTTTAAGAAAAACATAAACCAACCCGCTAGGTCAGGACAGCAGCCAGTGACCGAGTGAGTAGCCTCAGTAGGTGTCAGTTCTTTACCTGGGCTACGTAACAGTCCTGTTTTTTATCCCCAAAACAAACTGAATTAGATACCTTGAACCAAATCAGTGCATCGACAGCTTTACGCGGATCCTTCGGTAAATGTCCGACGTCTCGCTCCATACCCCCCTGCCTACAGCAGATAAATCATGGCTCCTACACGACTACAAGTACACACAACCTCCCACGTGTTCAGAAACAATCTACGTAACTAACGGTTACCATAACGCGCTCATGCCGAAAGTGCCGCCACCTGGGGAGTATTGTGAGTTTGTGAAAACACGGGATTCAATTCAATTAGTTTATTTCAACATTCATATGACATCTTTTTAATGAGAGCAAACGCATATAGAATGCTGAAAAGGAGGATGCTTGAAGCACTGCTTCTATAATGCATCCATTCTTAATATAACGTTAAAATATTCATTAAAACATTCATTTCCACGCATCCTGGAAAACCTAGAAAATAACAAATTCATTTTCCTAGAACTAGATCTATCCCTGAATTTGACAAAATCAGAAAAAAAATCCCGGAATTGTCCCGGAACAAATATTTCCCGTGAAAAAATCCAATTAGAACAAAAACCTGTCAATAAATATTATGCCTGTAGACGAAAACATCAATTGTAGAAGAAAAAGATTACCGGTACATGGTCTTGATAACTCATGTTAGTTAAAATTTAAATAAAAGTGGGTAGGTCAGACAGTTAGAAGGGTTGAGGAGGAGGCTGTACCATAAAAATGTCAATAATCGATCATACATCGAAAAAAAAATTATATGCTTTTCTCACATAAAAGTCCTGGAAAATAATATTTCCTTAGCCGTGGTAACCATGAAAGAGACTGAACACTATATATATATATATATATATATATATATAAAGAAGATAATAATGTGACATCGATTATTTTATAGTTATACTATAGAGTCTCAAAGAGGAAACTCTAACTACAAATCATAGTAGCTCACATTGTGCGTGCGTGCGTGCGCGCCTACGTGTGTGTATGTGTGAACTGCAAATTTTAAAATCACTCAATACCCAGTGATGTGAATTTTCGGCAATTTATCATCGTTCATCATAACGGTGTAGCCGCGCCTAGCCAGCATCCGGCGTCAACAATATCTATATGGCAGATCCTGGATCAATACACACGGATAGTCTCATTTGCCAGCAGCTATATACAAGGGCTTTAGCCCGGCTACGCGACCCGACCCCAGCAACGGCGGTGCCACTCGACGAAGCCGGCCGTAGACGACCATCTGCCAGACGCACCCCCCGAGAATCAATCAACAAGCACCACCACTTCAATCATGTATTATTCAGGCCGAAAGAAGAATCATTCGTATTACGCGTGCCGCATACACACACACACACACACAATAGGCCACCATCAGATGCTGATCAACGGAATATTGCAGTCCTGGCCGAGACAACTAACTGACGAGGAGGTCCGGTTACGGGCGAGGTAATGGATTTGTGATCAGTCCGAGGGTCACCAAGTATAGCACGATCAGTGAAGGACGCCCGGTGTACTCCGCTGCCCGAAACGCGACCACAGAAGGGCATGCGACGCAGGAACGTGGCCGCGGCCTATATCCTGTGGGCGATAGGAGGCCCGTGGGGCTTACACCACGTATATCTGGCTCGCCACCGGCAGGCCTTCCTCTGGCTGACCACGCTCGGCGGATTCCTCGGATTCGGCTGGATCCGCGACGTTTGGAGGATTCCGGATTACGTGGCCGACTGCAATGGCGATCCGGATTACGTCGAACGGATCATTGGCAGAATGAAGCGGCATTGGAAGCCGCCGGTCGACGTAACCCGAGTGGTCGTCGAGGTTGTTTACGGTACGGTAGTGGGCGTGGTGGTCATAGCCGGAATGCCTCAGGACTTCGTAGAGGGACAACTCGGCAGCGCGTTGACGTTGGTCGTGCTCCCCCTCTGCACTGGCTTAGGTACGTATGGCAGGGTTTGGGGGCGATTCCAGGACCAAGGTAATCGATTACCGATTACTTGAGAATGCTATGATTACGGTTACGGTTACATTCATTCTGAATGTAATCGGTTACGATTACATCGTAAAGTAATCACGATTACAACCATGATTACGATGTATATAACACCTGAAGCAGTGTTTCAGCGCATCTTCCTTTCATGTTCATAGAACCAATAAACTGACAAAACGTCATATGTGTATACTTATATGACGTCAATGGGTAAACAAGTTATATTGTTATCTTTTGCCTTACATGCCAAACCATATCTCTGGCACGATATAAGATGGTAAATAATCGTGAAAGTAATCGCCGATTACAATTACATTTACAATGTAATCGATTATGATTATGATTGCATTGAATCCGGAAATGGCGATCACGATTACTTGAGATCATGTAATCGATTACAATCGATTACGATTAGACGTATGGCTAGTTTTTTTAGTATTCCATGCCGATGGAGCGTTGCCGGCGTCTCCCTAACCTAACCGGAAACGCGGTTGGCTACCAACTTCTAGCAACGCTAGATCGAATTTAGGCCGGGGCTACGTCTGCAGGATGTTTCCTCTTTTGCGTAGCCTCGTTATTTAGCACACCGTGTGCACAATAACAATCGGAAGACAGAAAGTTTACATTGTACGTGGCCTGCGCGTGGTTTAACTGACAGCATGGTTGGCCACAGACCCGAAGCACAAGGATTCAAATTCTGGCCGAAATATTATGTTTGGAGAGTGTTTCATCGTTCAATTCGCCTCAGTTTTGTTGCGGCAAAGACTTTTCTTTCGTTCTTTTAAATGATCTTCTCCTAAGTAACTCCAAACACCTCATTACCAGAAGAGACTATAAGACTTTCATTCTCGTAGCTTGAGGTGTATTTAATCCTATCACCCCCCCCACAGATAAAACTTTGTGTCGAGTTAACAACAGTGCCTCAGTGAACGTCAATCGTTTCAGAAAAAAATGTAAACGGCAAAGTTTGTTTAAATGCTATGCTAAATGAATCCGGCAACCTCTAAAGGCAATGAGGCGACGTGAAAGATATAGACATAGACATAGATAGCCCAACCGTAGTTTGAACCAAGGCGCCAGAGATATGTGACCAGTTAGGACACGACAGGCCAGCTATTAAGCCATTAAGGCCTCCGTTCTCCGATAGTAATATGTGCTAGGGTCATCTATCGCTATTATAAAAAATGGCTCCCGTGGAAGAAGTTGAAATTGTTCATCTAGCTGTTACTCTCTTCAGCCGTCTACCTGGTGGCTAACATAGGAGCGGAACAGGCCGAGCTGAAGTGGGCGCTACTCGGTGCCTATGTGGCCACCGTGCTCTTCTGCTTCAATCCGAAGAACCCGACGTCGCCTATCTGTCAATCATCGGTCACCTCGGCCATATTCACGAACTGGAAGGGCAAATCGTGGAGGAGGACCAGATATCGGAGATATTCGGCCGGACTGATCGGGTGTCTGATAGTATGCGCCGTGCTGTACGGGTCTCTGTTATTTTCCGCCCTCTATCATAACGCCTACATCACGACCAGCGATGGCGAACAGGTCAAACTGAGAGATGCCGTCGGCAACATAAAGAATTCGCAAGCATGGCAGCACCCACTCGAAACGGTCTACCACCTGTGGAGGATCTACGGAGCAGTGGGTATTCAGGACACGTGGAGGGATTTCATCGAGGCGATCGATCCACAGGGAGAACTGAATGCATATCAGGTGCGTTGCAGTGTTATGCATTTTTTCTATGTTATCGTCCGTACGTAAGTTTAATTGGGTGTGTACTTCTAAACAATGTTTATAGAGTTTATAAAATGTGGACTAGTTACGAAAATAGCCCGTTGGCATATTTGATTCTAACAAAGAATTTTAATTTGTCATGACATGTTAGTAAATAGTAATAACACGATAATAACTGAACACAGATGGAAGAGATGACAGTAGTTTGCGAGAGTATTTAATGACAATTAGCTTGTTTGTCTTCAGATATTAGGAGTATATCCTGGTGCCTCAGAGAAAACGCTCCGATCCGCCTACACAGAACTAGTGAAGCAATATCATCCAGATAAAACATTCGACCCAAAGGAGAAACTTGAACGCCAAAAGAAATTCATGGAGATACAAAAGGCCTTCGACACACTGTCGACAATAAGAATGAAGAGGAACAAAGCGAACAAAGTAGACAGAAGTGAGCCAAAAGGCAATGCCTTTTAAATAAATAATCAGGAAGTATATGCAGGTTACATATATCCTGATCACCATTGGTTCATAATTATCTCCACAAATGCATACCATATGTACATATTTGTAAAGGTCAACATATTTATGTTATAAATTTTGACGATGCTGCACCTAAATATTATACACCAATGAAAGGAATGAGGAATTGATCTGATGTAATGTAACAGATTAGATTAAAACAGAACATTAAGGCTGGATTGAAAACATAATACAATAGATAATTTTCACAATTCATGTACAGTGTGTGATCCAGAGACCGACCACAATTTTCTGGTCATCAAAGTCTTGTACGCAGCCTCTGGCTAACATGAAATTCATAACAACCGTGTTCATTTGTAAATTCACAATTGTTCATGTGGCAGCATGATGGAGCATCCATTATGTTAGGGATAACATTTTTTATTTAATTTTTTACTAATAGATAAGGTTACTCGTCAGGAAAAGTTGGCTATCATCGCTCAAGATGGCCGAAGTGATACGTTACAAGAATGAACTTTGTATCTAATAATGAACATCGTGAAATAAAACATCAGGAAAATATGATTGTGTCAAATATGTAAGCTTCAATGCAAGTCTTTTGTTGATAGGGGTTAGTTGGTGCAAAAGTTCATCTAGAATTATTTTTAAATGAGAGGGCCGACATAAAATAGGCGAATACCAAATGTTGCGAACCAAACACTGCGCAGAAGATAAACAAAGGCAAACAAACCGATATTTACTGACAAAATATAATATGTTACTGAAAGAAAAAATTATCAAGCTGGGAATTGTTATAGACAAGTGATCCACATGTAAACCAGTTTGTGCTGTGTGTGATTTCGCATTTGGCAAAAAGAATGATTCTATCAGATGGCTGAATACCACAATTACCAATAGTTCGGTGGCCAAATGGTTTGTAGCGAGCCGCTTCAAAGGCGACTCAGTGATGGAATTCCGCGAGGTGGCGCAGTGGTTGTGACAATCGACTATTGTTAAACAATTGCAATATCAAACTCTTTTGAGAGGACTCTAGAATGAGCAAACCAAAGCGAGCAAAATAAAGCCAACACAATAATAATAATAGGGATATTATACACACTCCAGTGAGTAAGCCCAAATATACTGTGCAACGCAATCAACATTTATTATCAAAAACAAAACATTTCCTTAAATAAGGACACCTTTCATTGCCATCATTTTTTCTAAATTACAAGTGAGATTCTTTACCACAAATCAAAACAAAACAGCACCAACTCACTAACATCCATGAAATAGATAGATACACGTTTCATCTTCAACAAAGATCATGACGGAATGTCCGTCAAAACATTATGAGACTATGCCGAATAGCATGCATACGAATACTGCATATAGCTAATGCCGTCCTGGATACACACAGACAGTAATAGTAAAAATTTTCGACACTTAGAAGTAAGTAAACAAATATCTGGCAATTATCACCGAAGAAGCCTTTTATTACAACAAGAATTCTCGCCTGATTGTGCCGAGTACAGATGCTGGTATATTTTCACGTCCGGTGCATTGTTAAGTCCACCTGCCATTTGATAAATATCGTATAACTTAAGAAAAACTGCCACAAGAAACAGAGTGCTAAAAACATTAACTTGAACCTTTTTCGCCGTAAAACGAAAACACACTGATGCGCTTTGTTAACAGTTCGACTTAAATTCATGGATACTATACTATTATGTTGGCCAGGATTGCCAAATCAGTGAAACAATAATACACACGGTAATGATTGTATAAATATTTACCATGACGATTTATATTTTTCCAAAAGACGGTATACAACAACTAAATCATTTTCATTCCTGAACTATTGCAAACACTCTAACAATATCTATAAATACTAATGTATCGGGAGGTTGAGCACTTTCCTTTCTTGTCCCATCAGGTACTGGGCTACACTTTCAGGCAACGGCAACTTGCTTACCATATCCATGTGCAATCCACCATGCACAGAGTTCAAATAGCACCTTAAAAACTGTCGGCACATGGATCTTAGCGTGCGCGGTGAACTGATCAGTGGATACAGGTGATCCGTCAGCACCTTGTACTGTGGATCGTAACACCTGAGTGAGTTTATTTCATAGGGATCGAAGTAACAACCATTCTCCAGGCTGAACACCAGCGTCTTTAATATCACTGGGAAAACGTCATCCATCAGTCCAAAATTCTCTACATACTTCACCGTAGTCAATAGCTCCTGTGACAAAGCGCTGTCCCTGTATGTCTGTAGGTGCTGGTTGAAGTGAGCCGGCAGGCTAGCACCGTGTTGTAGGAGGCAGTAGACAACGGCGAAGAAATCTTTGATGATATCGCTGTTTTCTCTCTGCGAGAATGACCAGCCAGTCATACCTAAATGGTAGCTGTGTCTGATCAGAAACAGCCGTTGCAGCGACGTCTGCGAGAGGTAATTAACCAAGTCCAAACGAGCGCCGTGATGCAGAAGTATCGAGACAATGTGCGGATCTGGGCAGTGGAGAAATGTAGATGGGATGAAACGCGACTGCTCGGTCGGGTATGGATAGAACGTTCTACTGAGGCAGGCTACATGAAGAGCTGTGTTACCTGGAAATGAAAACAATACCCAAATGAGTCAATGACACCAATAATTGCTTACACATCTGTACATAAAAAAAAGCGTACAGCACTGTGACAACAGACTGCATTCCGTTTTCTTGAATGCACACCGAACCGAGTTACCGTTTTTATTCTGTATGTTAACATCACAGCCTCTGTCCAGCAGCTCGTGCACAACAATGACGTGGCCCTCCCTACAGGCTTGTATCAGCGGCACATTTCCTTGGTATGCATCAAAAATCTCCGGGTAATCCGGCTGTCCCGACCGAGCATCCTGTTCTGCTACTTGTGGAAACAACTGGTTCCCACTAGCATTGATGTCAGCACCACAGTCCAGAAGGTACCTTAAGGTTTAAAACAGATTTTACTAAAGAAGTGGAACGAAATCTTCTAGATGTGGAACTGGTAATGTATTTTGCAAATATTAACAACTACTGATATACAAATATTCTGTACAAGTGTAACACAACTATTCCATCCATCCATGACATGACATAATATGTAAAATAGATCCAGCTAATTTCTATTAAGCCAGTACACATTTTGTTTATTCCTTTAGCAGAATGGATAACATTCAACATATTCTGTAAGAACGAATTACTGTTGCTTCTGGTTTAAAAAATGGAATGGCCATAATGCTATCTACGTATAACTACATCACATGAGCACACCTTTAAAGCACAATTTTCCACGTGAATATCTCCACCGACAATGTAATTGTCTTTCAGTAATGTCAACACTGGGCTGCACATTTAATCGCGATGATTCCGCTTGATAAACAATGCATTTAAATAAAGAGTCGGTTACTCTCAATATTTTACATACTTGACAATTTCTAAATTTCCTACTGTGGCTGATACCAGTAATGGAGTAGCACCACCGGCTACATCATGGACATTGACGTGGCCGCCGTATTTAACAAGCATCTGTAATGCAGCAAGGTTTCCCACCTCGCATGCCACATGGACTGGCGTTGTTTCCGCACCACCGTGAGTACAGTTCACATCGATGCCTCCCTTCAGTATCTCCTCCAGTTCGCCTAATCTGTTGTATCGAATGGCGCTGTAGACAGTTGGCTCCACGTCGTGGATGTTGCGGTAATTAAATGTCTCTTCCTGAGCCATGTATTTTCCTTCGAGGCCAAGAGGTTGGTTAAAAAATCGTTTAAAAAACTGCTGCATATTTGGCACCTGAAACGATGAAACAGGGTACTGCTTAATTACATATAAATTAAAGTAATGATCAGTATATGTTCACAGACATTTTCCAGTATGTTTAGAGTATTTGCTGATGACAATAACACATTTTATAAGAAATATCAAAACATTAATTACATTTGTTAAATGAGAATAAGTTGTTTAATTGGTTTCCCGAGATAGAAAAGGAGTTTTATAGTTTTGTAACAATCATATCAGTCTAATAACATTACACTTAACAATTATTTAATTAAACAAAGATATATGCATATATTTTGTCTCAAACGATAGCCTAGCCAGTTTAGATAACATTCTGATTTTCAAAAGTTCCAGTAAAGACAAGTTACAGCATATTTCAGGAGTCAGAATTCAATTTACCCGACTAAATGAAAATATTATACCATATTAAAGCTGTTTTTTAATTTATCATTTCCAATTAGAAAGTTTTTAAATACCAACTCCAGAAATGGAATTGATCCCAATGCGTAATATGATATTTAATATCATTTCCCTGCTGATATTACTAGGTCTCCTGGTTGCAGAATACTAAACTTGACATTACAAATATTCATGTACTACGGGTGAATCAAAATTTTCCAAAAATAAATAACGATAAAAGGGATAACATCTAATCGGGTTCACTACATCAAGTAGATGACAGAAGATCAAAACGCAAGTGTTACACATGGAGAACCTTTCACGACTCGTACAGGGTCAACAACGATTATAGAAGTTTACGTTTCTGCAGAGCTGCTGTAGCTCTATTGTCTTGGGAACACCCGAAGTCTAAACCAGCTCTTTTGCTACAAGAAGCACTTATTACAGGAGCCCGTGTCTTTGTTACGGCCCCGTATACACCACTGCAACTTCTGTTAAATACCATATCTGACTGTGGCATCTTTTGCCTCCAGCTAATCCAGAATGGCACAGTTCACCCAGTATCACCGTAGCACTCCTTATCCTTCAAAACGTCAGCCAGCTGCCAGTGAAACAGGAGATTCAATCGAAGACCTTCCCAACAACTCATTATGAAATCTCAGGTAACCCAGGCCAATGTTATTAGAGCTGTTCGTATCTGAACTGAAATCATACAGCTGTGGTGGTGTATTTTGTAAATAAGCAATATGAGATTAAAATTAGCGCATTAAAATCATTTAAATGTGTCCTTAAGAACTTACCCCATTTATGCTCGAGTTTCTTGGGGGGGGGGGTAATACAATATCACCCTTATCAGTTCTATCTTTGTTTAGGCACTGTACAATGAATATTTCTATACTCATAACTTTCTTCTAATAGGGGTACTTCTTCGACTCAAAAGTAAAAATATAACATTTTAACCCTGAGAGTTAAGACACTGGGAACACTATTGAGTGGCTACTTTGTGTTGGCGTGGCATCTTTTCATGAAGCAAACCCACAAATTAATTCTGCAAGAACAGGAAATTGAAAATAATTTATTTGTCTCAAAGCTACACCAATACAATCAAATCTGTAATATTTGTATTATATATTTATGTATACTTCAGATTCTTAAGCATACACAAATATATAATAATAATAATATTACAAAAATAGTATTTAATATAGTGCCTTAATAAGCTTCTGATGATTTACGTAGAAACCATAATTAAAACATATTCCGGCTCGCACAACGCAGACCCATTCTATACACGAATATGCTGGTTGATAGATATTGTAAAGAGGCTAATTTAAAATCACTGGAAAAACATTTCTTTCCTCGCAACAGGTTTAATAGCCTTGGATTTAATGTTCAGAAAAATTACTCTCCACGCAATAAAATCGACAAGGTCAGCGACGTGTGAAAATAACAACAGCCGTCCAGCAACAAGCATCAAAAGACTGCAAAGAAACCTATTGAACTCGACACAATCCATATTTATAATAGATCAGTTAACTATGTATGATTGGTTCCTGCTGCTGCTAATATCTAACTTATACCTGTCTGAGAAACAACGCACAAAATGATGGAAAACATATACACATTGAAAAATCTTAATTTCTGAGTCGTATTGGAGTTGCCAGCTTGTTATTTTGATAGTCACTAGGTGAGGTTCAGATAGTATTTGTAGCCATACAGCAGTGGTCTCTAAGCAAACATATGCTCATACTTTATATTCTATTACAATGAGTGATTAATATTATTTTATACACGCAAAATCATATTACTCACTCATCATTTTAGCGTGGTCTCATATTTGACTTTGTACATATCAGTTTCCCAAACTAACGTGGCAGCCTCATCACTTTACGGGTAATGCTTTCTCTAAATGAGACGAAAAGATTAGTTGTTCCGATTGTAAATATCCTTACACTGGAATGGCCAAAGCCATTATGATCCAGAAAATGCAGTTAATTTGCTGTCCAGTGTAACAGATCAATGCTGTAAATTTAAGCAACCAACAAAGATATTTTGATTTTATTTATTAAAGCAACAATTATGAATACCGGATGATAATAAGCATATTCGTGTGTATATAATCCGACTCTGTCGCTCTCTTGCTGCTTTACATCTCTCGAAATTAACTTCCAAATGGACTGCTTTCTTGGATAACTGACGACCACAAGAAACCCAAAATGGGGTCAATTCCATTTTGTGAATTCCTATTCTACTCGTTTCCATTTGGTCAATTCCAATTTTCTGAGTACCTACTTGGAATACCTACTCCAAGTAACTTATATTCCAAGTAATATTATCATGGAAGATATATTTCTGAATTAAAAAACTGCTAAATTAACTTCAATTCCAATTCCAAATTGATCAATTCCAATTTTTTAAATAAGCAATTCCAAAATTGACCATCAATTCCAATTCCGGAATTGAACTGGCTTTCAATATGAATGTTGGCGTTATCGTTTGCGTGTATGTTTTGGATGATCGTCAAGGCATGACAATAATAAAACTTCTATAGCACCAATATCCCAGAAAAGAATTGAGCTCAGTGGCGCCACCTAGTACAGCGGTTGGGCAAACTCATAGTCCGGGTATGATGCAAAGTTCATCAACAATGATCAGATCGAAAGGAAACTTAGGAAGGATAAGTGAGTCTGAAAAGGTGAGTTTTCAAATTCGTGACGGAAAGAAACTACGCTATTTGATGATTTAATATGTTCAGAGAGTGAATTTCAAAGAGTAGAGACAGTAACTGAAAAAGCATGAATCCCAGCATGAGTTTTAACCTTGGGAACAGACAACAAGTGAAAACCAGATGAATGGAGTTCTCTGGGCTTGAGTGCTAAAGAAAGCATGGAAAATAGATATGAAGGTTCTCCAGAAGAAAGCGTTTGATAGGCAATAGTGCAGAGTTTGAAAATGATGTGAGATTGTCACAACAGGTAGCCAGTGAAGAGATTTCAGAAGTGGCACAGAATGGGAAAATCGAGGAGATCATGTGACAACACTACCTAAGCAGCTCTGAACACAGTGAAGTTTTAGAATATCCTTAGATGCAATGTTATAAAGAAGAGAGTTGCAGTAATCAAGCCTACTAGTAATGAGTGCTGTACCAACAGTTTTGGCGACTGAAAGTTCTGTGCCTGATATGCCATACCAATCAGAGATAGGCTTCACACAGATTGATTAACAACTGTACATGGAAGATAGCGTTCTATTAAAGCAGTGAAGTTGTGAAGACTGACTGTAACAAAATTTAAATTAAATACTTTTACAATCACATTTGATTACTATGGCCAACAATAGTTATTAAAACATTCACGTTTCCACATCAATATCTCACAGAAATTCATAAGCTAGGGACACATGAGTATAGGGTTAGGAAGTTTGACAGATAAACATTAAACATTGAAATTATAATAATAAACGCATTAAATACCATAGTTTATGTCCCCCAGATCGCAAATAAAAATCCCAATAATTAATATAACGGATTCCAACGTGGGATCCGGTATATTGTCACACGAACTATACTCTATACAGTGTAATACAAAGTTCATCAACAAATGATCAGATGGAGAGGAAGCTTAGGAAGGAGAAGCAAGTCTGAAAAGGTGTTTTCAAATGGTGACTGATGACTGAAAGAAATTATGTTATTTGATGACTTATACAAGACATTTTGGCAGCCCAGCCCCAGATACAAGGATTTTTTTTACCGGTTGATATCCTCACTTTAAATGTGCCTGCCTGTCTGACTGACTAGGGCACTGATCCAGGGCAGGTAGTATTGCACTGTGCTACAAACCTTCAGGATGGGATTTGAATCTTAGAATTACCAGCGTTCATGGGATTGTTTCATCTCATCTGTCACGACATATATCCTAACTGACTCAGTAAGTATCAATACTAAACAAAGCACCCATTCACAAACCAATTACATTTACTGCAACACTCAGCAAATAGCTCCCTGTTTCAGTGGCCGCTCTATAGGCTTTGTGGGATTAAACTTCGTACCGCAATATTTACTGCTGTCTAATCTACAAATTATCAACAATTGTCCATTGTTTACACATGCAACCACAGACTTGCCAAAACTAGGGTGCCTAAATATCATAAATAACCCACCCGCTGACCATTTAACTTATTAAGTAAGTTAAGTGGTCAGCGGGTGGGTTATTATTACACTTATTTGGTGACAGTCTGTGTGAACATTAGAGCCTCATTTTTTATTCTATTTGAAATTGAATAGATCTAATTAGAAGTAACTTACTTCAAACATAATAAACAATGAGGCTCCAATGTTCACACAGACTGTCACCAACTAAGTGTAATAATAATAGTAATAATGGCCGAAATAGCCGTTTTTTAACGTGGCTGGCAACCTCAAATGAGGGAGACGCACGTGGTCTGTAATTCATAGCTTCCCCACGGAGACTAATTCCAAATAAATTATTTACTTTTAAAGATGCAAAGCAAATTTTTGAGGCCTCAAATATTTTAATATTGGGAACTCTGATTCTCCATTAAAATTGCCAATTCCATTTCCAAATATGGTCAATTACATTTAAGAAAGTCACATTTCACAAAATTACATACCCTGTATCAGATTATTTTCAATTTCTAAAACCCATCAGAAAACATTCTTTTGCCTGTAATATACCTCAAATGCTTTGTCGTAAAACAACCAAAGTTACAATACTTCAGGTATACTTGCTCTTTTATCAGGTAGGAATAAAGTTTATGGTTGGATTAAGAGGGATTAACTAATCTGTTTGACTGATGTGATAAATGGAACGGTTATTGTGTTACCTATAACAGATTCATCTGTTATTTCTATCCTCCATCTGAACTAATGAAGACAGGACAGAGACAATAAGTAATGGGGAGAACACCAAGAACAACAAAAACCGATCAAAATAAAACAATAATGAAGTCCCTGACCAATCAGTGTAATTACCTGGTTTTAACGACAAAATAATCCCTAGAAATTAGAGCTCGTATGCTTAGCCTTACCTAATGACCGAAGTCGGGAATTACAATACCGGACGCAGTGTAACATCTGACTGACTGACTCATCGCTATACGGTGTCAGTGTATACTAGACATGGGGTCAATTCCATATCAAATTTTTCAATATCAACTCAAACATTTTCAATTCCAATTATATTTTTTACTGACTACTGGCTACTATAACCTACAACCTTTTACCATGAGTAGGTACTCGGAGTACCTACTCCAAGTTGTTTATATTCAAAGTAGGATTGTTATGAAAGAAATATTTCTGAATTAAAAAATAAAATGGTAAATTAATTTGTGGATTTAATTTTTTGTAGGAAACTTCAATTCCAATTCTTTAAATATTCAATGTCGCAATTGAATTGACCCCATATCTGGTGAATACCTTATGTCAGAGAGATAATACAAGATAAGAGTTTCAACGATGCATTGTCCTTTAATGGCTACTATGAACTTTTGGTCATCATAACAATTAACATACTATGGTTTTAATGATGGAACCAATCATGACTTTGCGTGAATTGTGGCTCTGACACACAGCAAACCTTGACTTATAATACACAAACCTTGACTTATAATACACAAACCTTGACTTATAATACACAAACCTTGACCCTTATAATACACAAACCTTGACTTATAATCTTGGAAATTTTGTTTAGCTGTGGGGACATTTTGACTGGTTGTTTCGCCTATTTTGGTAAAATAATCATTAAAACTATACCATCGGAACACCCATTATTTTGCTACACAGATGACTAATTAAACATAACTGACATGTCTTCCAGATATTGTAAAGTATTTAAATCTAAACAGTATTCAACTCAAATGATACAGAGCAGCAAGTTAAGTGAAAAGCTCGTGAGCACACACATAGAGAGAGAGAGAGAAAAATAAATGAGGAACTGGTGCTGTTAAAAACTAAATCTAAGAAAATTGGCTAACCAAGGCTGTCCCAGCTTTCACTAAGGTCAAAGTGTCCACAGCTGAACCAAATGTTTCTGGGGTCTTTTTCAGTTGAGATCATGCTAATCTACCCTCACTATGAAAAGCTAAAGAAATCACATGGCTTGTCACACACCAGAGAGTCTCACGTTGGGCTAAATTGCCTTGAAGGGAGTTATCGTGTTCCCTTCTAATCATCCAGTGGGAATTTTATTTAGGCCAAATTCAGGGTATTTTCATGGCACTTACTCAATTTTCAAGACACGCTTTCAAATTGAAGACATTTTTTTAATTATGGTAACCCCGATAAAAGATACAAAACCACGTACGTGACTTTCAAATATGATTCAACCCACACTGCGACCAATTTGTGACAAGCAGCAGGTTACTCCAGGAACAAAAGGTTTCTGCAGGATTAACACCCATCATCCGTTTTTTTGGATGACTCGTTTAATCACTCCAATGGCCATGTTTACAGCAAGCACTGTCTGACAGGTATGGAAATAGTTGAACCTGGAAATGAAAGAAGCTCACAATGTTTACTGACTAGCAGCGCTAATATACTTCAAACTGCACTAGCTGGGCAAAGGAGTTTTGAAGGGGCCAGGTATTTCAAATACCACTGATTAATGTCTTAGTGCCAAACTTGTCTTTCAATGAACGAGATGCTTGCGTCATTCATCACATCATATTCTAGTGCAGGTCATCAGCTTATTTTCCAAGTGTTATTATTGCCAAGGCTAAACAAAGCACTCACGAACAAATTCCCCAATCGAGGCTACCCTATTTTTCATTAATATTTTCTAAAACGAATCCTCATTTGTATTATCGTAATCAACCTTGAGCCAGCTGCTGCAACAGTATTAGTGGCTAGCCCAGCAGATAATCCCCATGGCTTAGTGGCCCCTCTACTGTAATGTGTAACTGAAAAGCTTCTATGAGATTAAACTGTCACGCCCGATGTTAGTGTCATGAGTCATCAAGTTTCACTTATTAAAAACGCAACTTCACATTCATAGCTTCTACAACATATAAAAACATACCCGCCCAGTCTGGGTTATAATATCAACAGTATATGTAACCGTAAGTTTATAAGCGGAATAACTACTTGTCACAGTTACCACCGACCCGGTAATGTTTTTGCTCTCTTGAGCAATGGTAGGCACTCAGTTTAGTGACATGGATTATTATATTTATAATAATGTTGCTGAGTTTTTATTCAAATTCTGTTCACGTATATTTTATAAACATAAACCTTCTGTATAACTTTGTTTTCATAATTGTTATTGTTGATTTTATGAATTAGGTATTGTTCGTTATGAGATTTAATAAACCGTTTTCATATTTTTTTTGTACTCTTGTTTTAACACAGAATATGCGTCACAGTCTATTAATGCAGCCAGAGCAATATTGCAATCAAAGTTACATGAAAAGGATTTTGAATTAAATGGATTTTTTCAACCATCCTGAGGGAAAAAGTGAAATGGTGACTTCAACCAAGGCTGTAGCGAACCTTTCATTCATTTCTGCATTTTCCAAACAAAGATTTTGTGAAGCCTGTAATGCTGAAGCATTTGACCAACGGGTTATATTCGTGCAACATTTCGGATTTAAGAAAGGTTAATAAACCTCCATATGTTACTGGGTTAACGGTGAAATCTCATCAAATAACCATCTTTTTATAATTGGTCTTCCTGCTTATGACTAAAAAACATGTCAAGTTCCGAGCAATATGATTGCAGGAATTTGTAATTCCCTATACGAATACTGATAGACAAAATCTTTATTTCACTACGTAATCGCTTTCAATAATATTTGCGACATATTATTTGTGATGATATTCACCCCCCCCCCTCAGTAAATGTTTCATGCCAATGTTATGTTAACATTTTGCAAAACCAACAAATTATTAAAAAAATTTGTGCTAAAAGGTTCTCAACTTGTGGAAGTTTTTAAACACTGAACTCCCCAACATAACGTGAAATAAAATCGTGTAATGACAAGTTGCACGTTCAATGCAAATGTGATAAAACGAGGAAACCTGAGTTTATGTCATGTTGGACTTCAGGTCGCACCTGGCTTAAACACCTAAATGACACGATGGCATGTTCTGCATGCCAGGAGGTTTCACCAAATGACCCCAAAGTCAGGACATTCGTGAAGGGATCCCTTACAAGGAAACTGAAACCTATCAAGCTGCATGAGCTGTCTGCCAATCACACAAAAGCAGTACTAATAAAGGTAACACCCGTGTAAACCAATGCATACAAGATTGCGTGCAACCTAAAGAAAAGATGTCACAGGCAAGCTGAGAAAACCGTTTCTCACATGACACTCTTTAGCTACACATAGCGGACCCTTCACACTTTATGAGTGGGCACGCATGTTGGACCGGGCTAAAGCTATCGTTCTGGGGAAAAATAATATATATTTTACATCAGCGAAGGAATTCACAGTAGCCAAATAACAGCGACAACTGTTAGCAGAAGTAATTGATTTGGTACAGTTCTTGTCATTCTTATCCGATGGCAGCAATAGATGCTGCACAGTGAAGGAGCAAGAACTATGTTATACTCAGTATGCTACAGCCAGTAAAATCTAAAAATTAGGCCTCCCCACATAACGCATTGCAGGCCAACATCTTTCTAGATGGTGGCCAGCCTGGTCACAATAATTTTACAGTTCTGTCCCTGGATATAGGTAAGTATATAAGGTTGAACATCCAACAAATAAGGAGTATAACTCCACCTCGTTATCAATTAATAATCAATGAGTGCTCAACTGACAAATTGTGAGATAAATATCAATTTGGTATATTGCAGCTTGCTACCACGGATCCCAGTCAACATAATGTGTATTTGTCTTCCATTCTATAAATGCTTTGTTTGGATTATAATAAACTACTTAATTATACACACACAGACATATATATATATCTATATATATATATCTATATATATATATGGGAACAAATAATAAACTTACAGAGAGAAAGGTCACAGATTGTGGCCCAAAAGTGTTCCTACCATCATTACCATGTCCTTTCCAATGATACCACTTTCTTTTGTAGCACTTAATTAACTAGATCACATGAATTCATATTTAAATAGTTGTTTCCTGTCAAGATGGTTGTAATTTGTAACGTTCTTTATGATTTAAGTTTAAAATTCAGTTAAAAATAAAAAATAAATTAATTCCATTTCTCAATTTTGTTTGTGTGAAATTGTAGCCATGTGCTAAAAAGGCTATATTGGAAAAATATGGTATAAAGTAATAAACGTATAGAATCTACGTGTAATGTATATCTACTAATCTAGATCTATAACCCAGTTTGACATAATCTGCTTTTGACAGATCGGCTGCACTTAGTGACTTAGAGTTAGACTTAGTCATTGTTATGATTGTAAGGAGCGATAATATAGGTCTACAATATAGATTTTAAAACTAATGATAATTATAATAGACTCTAGATTTAAAAGCTTTAGTTTGAATCTAGATCTACAATCATAATCTAGACTAGATAATAGTAGATATAGTAGATCTACGTACCACAACAACTTAGTGAAAAAAATAATAATTTGATAAGTAAAATACCTTTTTAGCGGATATATGCAATGGGCTCCTTAATCTCAATATTATTGTGGATCCTGCTTCACTTTTCCGTTTATGTGCACATCTTGTCTCCGATGGTGACATCCAATGAAAGTAAGTAATTCCCATGACGACAATCAGTATGGAGGATTAAGTAGGCCATTGATTACCGGATATGACGTACGAGCTAAACGTCTCCTACGGGGGCTTGAAGTGAACATAATTCGTTTAAAGCATTCTACGGAAGCTCGAAGTGAACACAACTAATCGTAATATTATGCAAGCTACCATGCAATATAAAATTAACCTTCCTTTATGTTCGGTCTTTTCTACTTTATTTCCTGACTGAATGATTAGGACTATATGTCAGTTATTGCATGTCATAATGTAAAATATACTGTGCTCTTCGTGAATTTAGAGAATATTATATTGCGAAAATGTATTATGTTCTTCTCTGAGGTAATAATGATTTTAATTGTTTCATTCATACTGTTCACCTAGCTATGGCAATGCACAGTGCACTTAACTTCGGTGGAATTACAAGAAAAATCAACTTTAAATAAACTGATTACATCCCAGCCAGCAGGTACACGTAGAGTTTACGTAGAAAACACGGGGGTCCATCGATGTCGGCCCATGTCAACCTTGACCCACGTCGATCTCGGCCCGAGTATTCCAAGCGGATTAATATTAAAATAGTTGCTCATACCATAATGTCAATGGGCCAAGATCGACTGGGCTGAGATCGACGTGAGATCAACCAGAGGATTAAGTGAATAGGTATATAAAGCACACGATTGTTGTGTTTCATCTCTTTTGTGACTCTCTCTCTCTCTCTCTCTCTCTCTCTCTCTATATATATATATATATATATATATATATATATATATATATATATATATATATATATATTCATTATGTCATCCGGTTTATTATGAATAATTAAATAAATCAGTAAATTAGTTAACTGGTTATACAAAATTAACAGCTAAACACAAACACACGCCCCCCCCCCACACGCACGCGGTACTGAAATAAAACGCGAACTAACGGTCCAGTATAAGCCCAAACAATCACAAGGTCACAAACGTTGGGAACAGGTTATGTCAAAAATCCCTTTCCAGGAAACTCGACGCCCATACGGCAAGTTTGCAGACAGCGTGGAGCGCTTCAATGAAGCCACCAGTCTCAATAGAGGACACAATCTGAAATCAGGAGGATTCAACAAGCTCAAGTCAGGTTACGTATACCCCTTTAGTGCTTGAATCTACCACCAACATAACCCGGACACCGAGACAAATGAATCCCGACGTGGTTCAATTAAACACGATTATGTACGATGGGCCAGCGTTGACCAGCCCATTTCAACTGGGTCGGTAGTCATTTTGCTCACATTTCTCAGCAAGCGACACCAGCCTACTAGGCCACGAAATGGGAGAAGGTTTAAACAAGGCGGAGGTAGAGAGGACTGTTACATCAGTGGACTAGTTACTAGGACAGTTGTTCCGGAGATCCAAAGAGACAGCTCTTCCGTCCAGTTTTCAACATGAAGGAGTTGAACCGGTTTGTTCAGTATGATGTATTCAAGATGGAGGGCATGCTAATGTTGTGCATATTATTGGAGAAAGACGACCTGAAAGATGTACATTTCTGCCTTGGGATAGCCAACGGAGAAATGAAACTGTCTCAATTCAGGCGGAATAATGCAATTTTCCAATTTCGGGTTTGGCCTTTCGGGCAACAATTTTTTTTGTAAAACTTCTGAAACCAGGAACAAGGGCATGTCGGGAAGAGCTAATGTGGTGGATTCATTCCCGAAACATTGGAATGGGAAATTCATAGTACACTCCTGCTCAGTCAGATCTAGTGACCACATCGGATTGAATGCCTTCACTAAAGCGAAGCCAGATATGCATGTGCGCATCAGAGTAGACAAGCGTGCCACAAATTTATTAAAAAATGGGATGTCCACGGTCTCTTCATCTGCTTACAATTATACAGGAGATATGGCACTGTTGTTTATCACGTAGGATAACAATTACAGCCTAATACTTGCCGGGTGTGCAAACAGAGGTAGCCTAACAATCCGGAGTATTCAGCGATGGCAGCAACTGACACCAGGTGGTAACTCAAATCGAGAACATGTTGGGAATTGTTTTGGGTGCATCTGCACACAAACAGAAATATATAAACTGGAAACCAGACCCACGTGCAATGAGAGTAAATGCACTTTGCCACTCATGGAACAATCTAGAGGCATATACATTTCCACCATTGTGCCTGATATGGAACTGTCTGACCAAGATTATGAAGAACCAAGCGACAGTTATATTTATAGTTAATACGGTATACCAAGCTACTGGACATTTCAGGGGAGGCTCCAACTGTATCGTATCCATATCAGTTCAGAAGGTATCAGGGATAGGTTCATTGTAAGAGGCCTTTCGGGGGGCTCTTCTGCCCTTTTCTTACAGTCAAGAAGATCGGAGAGATAGTCCGCTTACAAAAGCCCCTGGAACAACAAGCGGGTTAGCTGGTGTAGTCAGAGGAAACTAAACGCCATTCGGTCATCTGTGACAAATGTAGCTAACTTTCTAACAGAACAGTTACAAATAGGGTTGTAGTACTCAACATTGAATTGCTATCGTTCAGCTTTATCAGCTTACCACCCAGTAATAGAAGGCTACAGGATTGGCCAACGCCACATTATCAAACAGATAATGCATGGGGCATTCAATGGGAATCCACCAATACCCGGGTATTCCGATACCCGGGTATTCCGATACACGGGACGAAGAAATTGTCCTCAAGTATATAAAAGGATTTGGAAAGAACGAAACACTTAGTATCAAGGATTTAACCCCACAAATTAGTGATGTCAAGGACACTAATATATGTTTGTAGAGGGTCGGAACTACATAAGATGACCCCACCTTGGTGATGAAGTGGCATTCCAAACGGCGAAGCTTGATGACCAAGTCTAAAAGACCGTCCAGGCCACGTATCAGCATCACATTCCAAGAATATGTAGACGAACCTAGGCTAGATGTCGTTGGATGCTCCTGAAAGTCCATCATATGATTACTGAACTGACAAATCTCAGTGTGTTGCTGTAGGAATGAGTACTTAAGAAGGTAAGTGCTTGTATTTTAGGGGTACCTTAACGATCGATATTAGGACCACGTAAGTACTCTTTGTGTATTGGTGATATATGTATCCGACAAAACGCGCTGTATCATTGTTATGCTGACTATACCCACGTTTATTTGGGTACAATGTCAAAAGAAACATGGTTAGACGTCTCAAAGAAACTAAAAGCTTGTTTGACTGGTATCAGTGCCTTGATAAGAGAAAAATACGCTTAGGTTGGATAAGGAAAAGGCCCTATCTTCAGATCAAACCAGGAGCAGGTGGGGATAACTGAGGAAATCCAGCTTCGGGTAGATGAGAAAACTGTCTGGGTAGCGCGGTAAGTGAAAAGCTTACGATGATTCCCTGACTATTGAGATTCCAGTAAATACCAAAAGTCTGTTAGTAATGTATACATAATATAATTCGTATTATTGGTTATATCAGACGGTATATCACAAGAGATACTTGCACAATACTGGAAATGCTCTCTTCTGTGACCTGACGTTATCGGGACAGGTGCCAGTATTTTGCAAGTATCTCTCCTAAATGACCTTCCAAGAATATTGATGACGCAGATAAAAAGCGAACATAATTCAACTCCCTGACTGGTCACCCGTATTCGTAAACGAGATACTATTACAACGGTCTTGCACTTCCTGTATTGGGTTCTAGTCATATATGGGTCTAGGAACAAGATTCTGGTGTATGCGCCTACGTGGCATTTCATGGGATTGCCCCTCAGTATTTTGGAGGAATTTGTAGCGTATCAACCAACAAAATCTCTGAGGCTGGAATGTGTACCAAACACGTGGCGTGATCAACAGCGTTAGGTGTTTCAGAAAGGCTGCAGTGAGTCTGTGGAACAATCTTCCACTGATAATGAGGAATTGCGAGATACTTGATGTTTTCAAGAAGAAGGTAAAACTAACCATTTTATTTCACCTTATCTCATCTGAATACACACAGTATGGGCTGAGTGAAAATACTATTATTTTTGCTATTGTCGGAGGTATTAGAATTATTATCATAATAGATATTATATGTACTGATATATATGCTTTATTTCCAGTTATAGCTGCGTTATATATGTACTAATATATAAAATTTGTTTTCTATTTAGGTAATAGTCGTTTGATCATAATTCTGTAAGAATTATAAACATCACGAAAACCTGAGCCCACGCCTTTATTATATGTAACATAAAACATATATATATATATATATATATATATATATATATATATTGCTAGTAAGCGAGAAATTATGTACCCACAGACACATATAGGTTTCAATAATGCTGTATTTGTATGTATTATTTTGTATTTTGTGCATAACTATATTCAAGAACAAATTCAAAATTTATAATTTAAATACTAAGTTATATTCGATAAGGCGCAATCTATTGCAAATGTCATTCTAAGGCCAATGTAAATGTAAATCATAGTTTTTTAGCAGTTAATCAGTTAAAACCTAATTAACTATAATGTCAGTACTTACTTTTTATCATAATTTTAGTTTGCTGTCCAATTCAATTATTTGTTCTCTCTATATATCGTATTATTTCTGGAGATTAATAAAATAGCTCAAAATAATAAGTTTTTCTGTAGTTGGTTTTCAAACAGTACAACCAACTTCGTGTAATATATATATATATATATATATATATATATGCTTATTCAGTTTGGGGGTTAGCTAGTAGCGCAATTAGTCACTAACACCTAGCACTCGGGTTCGAACCCGTTGCCGGGTTACGTTTGAAAGGTACTTCATGTTTTTCGTCATTTCATTACTGCATTGAAATCGCCAAAATGGCTGTAAAACAGCAATACTTATGTTCTTTATTCAGTTCAACCATGCAATACATTTTAATCATGTCATACATGTGACATTATTATTGGGGAGCGCTTAGCTAGTTAGTACCCTTCCTCGTCTTCCCGCGGCCATTTCTTACAAAAATATTAAGTTCGCTAAAATCTTTTTTTTTAATTAGGAACAACAATAACAACAACCTAAAACTCGACGGTGCACATCTAAACCCGCTCATAGAGCGATTCGGTCGGCCGCCTATTCGAAGTACAGTCCATACACAGTAACGACAGCGAACAATTCCTTATTTCGGTATGTCACCGAGGCAAAGTTGTCCGTATTGGTATTCCACAGACATCTGGAGGCAATGGCAACTCCTTGGCCGGTGTTCTCACCGATCGAGACCAGGCATATCAGCTTATATCTGGGGAATCCGAGTTCCTTCACACGGCTTTTGATCAGGGCGCTCAGCTCGCTAGACAGTTCCGAGCATCGGCGTGCGTCGTAGGTCACGTCGCAGAGATATGACTCCAGGACGGATGAGGCCACTTCTTTAACCCGCGGCGCCGCGAATCGCGTCCTGTCGTCCGGATCCGTGTGGTAGGTATTCTCGAATTTGACGCTCTTTCCGACGTTGGCCATTTCCTGCGTGTGCGAGAAACTAACAATGGAACTAGCCGTGTCGGACGGAGGCGGCACGAAGCCTTTGCGCTTGTCGAAGGCCCTCTTGGTATCCAGCAGACCTGGCAGATGGGAACCTACCTTGGCTTGCTTTGTCGTCATGTTCAGTTGAAGAGCACCGGTACTTCTGAAAAACGATTGAATAATTAGAGCGGCACGCAGTACAGTCTCAAATAATAGACAGGAAATGCGAAAATCGAGGCGTTTCACCGTTGTCATTCATCATCCCAACTGCCCATCATCATCATCATCATCATCATCATCAGCCAATTTCTAACAGCGACAACTGACAAGCGCGATACATCCTAATGTACGATGTTTGCCTATAATTGTTACTGTTGTCATAACTTGATAGCTATAATCGAATTCGTGAATAGTGGAGACAGACGAGTCGAGCCGAACTATTACACGGGAAGATCAATGTCGTGGTATCTTAAACCGTCTGAAGGTTTTTACGTCTCGTTCTTCGCCAGTATGTGATGAGGGCGGAATTATTTTACTTGCTCAGCCATTCAGGACGATGTGAGCTGAACAATAAACTCTTGACACTGTCGAGGATCGGTTCGATTTAATAGAAGCCAACTGATCTTACATCAGCTAGCGTCAGCTCGTCTTCAGTAGAAAGCAGTAAACCGATAGCGGCGGTCCGCCTTACCAGCTCGAATGGCTTGCGTAAATCGATGAAATATCTTCTTCATCCCCTCAAGTTTAGTTTATTTGTGAGATGTCGATGATACCTATAGGATAAATTTTCATATACAGGCATGTACTTTAACCAGCATATTTTTAGTTTCCTTCGCTGTTGTGATGTAATAGACGAATGTCTTCTCCCGTGTTATGTTATTCCTCCTAGTCGCGAAGGATATAGGAATTCGGTGTTTCGTCTTTATAACCCGTTGGTAGATGTCATTTCCGTCCGACTTATCCTAGCTCCCCCCCCCAAAAAAAAAAATATTATATTGTAAATTTCATTTACCTGTAATTCACCTGTAATTCGTAAACGATCTGGATAAAAAAATTATTTGTAAACAATACGGTTACTATACAAAATGGTAATTTTTTGTTATGTACTAGACCAGTTGAAGTAACGTTTAATAAGGTTACGTACATATTGTTTACGGCATCAGAGAGTCAAAGCCTTTCACCATTCATGTACTGCAGGATGGTTCCTAACGAAATACTAACTATATATTCTTATGCTTGATAGGTTTGCTAATTGTACGTGGCCCAGCACCTGCAAAGTTATACCTAGCCCGCCATGCAGAAATTAATAATAATTGTGTTTTGCAAACAGGCAACTGGGGGTATCTATGTATGTGGCCGTATGACTCAGATACCCCCATTTCAGAACATAGAAAATCAGATCAGTGTCTGGGGGTAGGTAACCTGCTGGTTTCTGGTACAAGAACGACACGATTAGATCTATGCTAACTGAATAAGTTGTATAACATAACTAATTGACATTTATACAAAGGGACTGGTGAGACATTACACATGTCTCAGCAAGAAAAGTCGCCACTCTGGATTCAGTCCCCTGAAGAAACGTCCAGAGTTTGAATTCACGGTTCGAGATTCTCTGTGCCTGTGCCTTATTATACACAGCTAAAACACACACACACACACACACACACACACACACACACACACACACACAAAAAACCACACACATATATATATATATATATATATATATAATTACGCCCAACTGAACTCGAATATTCATCAGTGTCACCAATTAGTGTATAACTTAATCAAACTCACGCGTGTATAATCCAAGAGGAACTTTTTCACCAAAAGACGCTCCCGAAAGCCGCTAACTTTTAAGAGGCGACCATAGACATCGACCACTCTTGTGTATACTGGTTGTCATGTGTTAGACAGAAGAAGCGAATCCTGCGACCCACACGGGCGCCGTGTATGCCACCAGCCGCATGTGTGTGGAGGGCGAGGTGTTCATTAGGCGGCGGGACGGCTTAATGACTGAAACAGAGGATGTTTGCTGATGTTTGTCTCTGATATACATCGTCGTCAGGTTACGAGAACAATGTCACCGGTCTGCGGCCGATATTTCCTCTGTCCTCTCCGATCCATATCGTTACACATCACTGACACCTTTTATGTTTGAGAATGAGCCGAACAAGCTAACCGGATATATTATTAATATTATTATTATTATATGTTATCACACAACAGAGTATGTATAATGAAATTAACATTGCCGATGATGGTAGTGGTGGTGCTAGTGGTGGTTGTGGTCCTGATGATGATGATGATACTGATGATGATACTGATGATGATGATGGCAATGGTGGTGAGGACGATGATTACGATGAAGATGATAATGGTGATTTGGATTTACAGATTACCAATGACTAAATTTGTATTTGTATTTTAACATCTTGCCGTCGTCGGTTTTCTTTTTCGAAATAAACTTAATATTGTCCTTCAGAAACGAAAACAACAGTAACAACCACGACAACAACAACGACATGAACAACAACAACATTAGAAAACTCGTCCTTGTCTAGTTGTGTTAGGTTCTTTACGTGAACCAGGAGGCTTTGAATTATTGGTAACTCAGCTCTATTGTATACAGGTCAGAAATAACGGTTCGACATTCTATGCAACCTGATGAAGACTTGAATAGGTCGAAACCGGTCGTTGCTATTGGGTTGAGTCGTGCTATATCGCTGCTATTAGTATTAATCTGAATTTATTCTGATTTATGCTTATATTATTCACACATTATTCATACTGTGTATTAATATTTTATTTTTCCATTTTAGGTTTAATCTTTCTTGGCCGTAGTGTTCGACACAAAGCCTGGTTTTGTTTTAATCATAGTTTCTTTTTTTATATTTAGATTATCCTCTTTTGGATTATTTTAGAAATTTGTTTTTTTCTTTCATTTTTCTCTAATTTTACCGGTAATTAATTATACTTACAATTAATTTTTTTTAAATCAGTTTGGAGTTAATTGTTGTTTGAATGAAAGTATAACACCTGTGCCAGCACCTTAACTATCTTTATAAAACACACACACACACACACACACACACCTCCGTGGTCTAGCTGTAGCGTGTTGTACCACAGATCACTACCATCCGTGTTCGAATCTCGGGGTGGGCATATCTGAAGGTTATTTCATCTTTGACTTTGCTTCATTACCTTTGGAGGTCGTTCGGCCCAATTAGCCTACCATGTGCACAAAGGTAGCCATAAAAAATCAATCATCATCATCATCATCATCATGCCATTGAAAAAGGTCTCTACTACCGAAACTAGTCGTTCTATTTGGGCTGGGTGAATATTCTACTATTACTGCTATCGTCGGAGGTATTATAATTATAACTAGATTTTATTATATTTACTAATATCTATGCTTTGTTTTCAATTACAGCTATATTATATCAATATATATATATATATATATATATATATATATATATATATATATATATATATATATATATACACACACACATATATATATATATATATATATATATAAACTACCTACCATAAATTAGTTGGCAGTTTAACAAAGACATTCTTGAACGAATATGTTCTATTTGTTTATAAAAAAGATGTCATAGTCAACCTACTTGAACTCTTAAAGCTGATAATGATCGTTGGCAGATTTTAAAGCACGGACCGATTTATGCATATATATATATATATATATATATATATATATATGCTTGTTTTATATCACCTCGAATACACATTTATAAAAGATAAATAAACGTAATTATATCAAGACCCTAAATATTCCATATTTTATATAACATCTAAATATTAATAATACTAATACTACTAATAATAATAATAATGCTGAAATTCACGATTATAATACTCAACAACCTTTAGACGCCGCGCAAAAAAAGACAGACGAGTAAATTTGCACACGCACAAATGCATTCATTCACCAATTAAGGGCCTAAACTTTGGTGAAATTTCCCTCCTGAACTGAGAATAAACAATTCAATCAAATCATTTACAAATCGCCTGAAGGAACACCACATCGCTCTCAGATGTTGTTTTGGAAACCATAGGTTTAAGATATTATGAAATGATATTACTAGCACTCGCACACATATTTGATTTTTATAAATTACTCAATTTACGAAACCAAAAAAGTGTATGGATTTTTAAAAAACCTATTGGCGAATAGGTCTCACCCTTAAAACAGTGCAAACCTCAAACCACAAATATTAAGTCCATGAATTATTATAATGTATGACTACAGTTTGAAAAAAAAACCCGGTATTGATTGATTAATTAATTGTAGGTTTAACATAGAGCTCTTCCTATTTCCCAATTATCGCCCACCCCGTTATTATCTTGTATTATCGCACATTTAGTAAAATAATTCTTCTGGAAACTGGCTTTTATGAAATAGAGTATCGTGGTATTATTTTTTTAATTTCCTCCAATTTCTTATTAACAAAAATATATTAGTTATGATCCGAGGCGTTTATAGATGAGTCAACTGTAGCCAGCAAGCTCTGGAGGATCAATCGATCCATTGGAATTTCCGTTTGATTGGGTTTCTTCATGTCGGAAAACGGTCTACATTAATTACTGTAAATCGGCATATGATGGCGACGTATTAAGTTGGCGAATTTGATAACCTGATAATTTGTTTTAGTAAAACTATTAGAAGATTTAATTGGAAAGTTAGTTGATTTATTATTAAAGGGTAGCTGTTGATTTGTGTAAAATACTTGTCATGTGGTTACGTGATGATAACTATTTTTATGTTTAATTCGATTTATTGTAGAAAAAATCAAGAAAATGCATTATGATGAAAGTCATGTTGGGATTTAATGTTTTGATGAGGAACAGCGATTTAAGTTGGCGTTTAATTGCAGAGTTTGTGGTCTGAGTGTAATACATAATTGCTACAAGTTATAAATTATCAGTTGTCTCAGGCGTCTCTAGCAATAATTACTCTGTTAAAGTGATGTTAGCTCATTTGTAAACCTGTTAAAGGTAAATTTTGTTTTATAAACCCATTTTTATAGGCCCCGATAAAAGTTGTCAAAATATTCATACTATATTATAAGAAATAGTATTTGCGTTTCCGAAGCAGGCGATAAAAAGAAAATGGTGCCTATAATCTTCATAATGGCGTACAGTATTTGACCTGATAAGCAAAACTCGGTTTCAGATAAATTGAAGTGTTTAACCAATTCGCTATTTATTGTCAAGGATTTTTATTCCGGTTTATTTTATTCATTTAACATAATACAGATATAAACATTTGAATAAACTAAATTAATTGTATAATGTTAAAAAGGATCGAAGGATGTCGGAAGCAGAATCCTATCATGGAATAATGCAATTTTTTGTTTAGTTTAGAATGATCAACTTTGTAGCCATTATGGATAAATAATTATATTGATGACGTATTATCAATATGGCGAGTTACGGATCAAGTACGTATGCAAAATTAAGGAAATTCGACTATGACGTAAGGTGCCATTGTTATTATTATTGTTAGTAGTAGTAGTAATAGTAGTAGTAGTAGTAATAGTAGTAGCAGCAGTAGTAATAGTAGTAGTGTTGCAGCTGCGAATGACGATGAAGAATTTATTATATTAAATAAGATTAAAAATAATTATAATGATTATCAGGATGATGATGATGATGATGATGATAACGACATTGACGACAAAACTAACGACAACAACAACGGCAACGATGACCTAGACTTTGAGTAGTCCGTGTGTCCAGGTCCAGACAACAACAACAACAACAACAGCATCAACCACAATAACAAGACACCAGCCAGAATCCAATCGTGGCCATGGTTCGCTGGCACGTAGAGCTAGCCTGGCCTTTGGCCAATCAATACCAGCCCACAAACGTCGAGCTCTCACCTAAAGCTGTCCCCCAAAGGGTCGCCACTACCTGCCAACGTTCTCTACCCGGGCCATCGTTTATAATGGCATCGATCGTAGACGGTTGACTGATCCAGGCATAAATATACACCCGGCCCCGTAGGACGGGAGCCGAGTTAGGGGGAGCGTCGTGGTGGCTCTCTCTCTCTCTCTCTTGTGTACCGTGTCTCCACTCATGACACTGATTGGACGCGAGCCAAGAAGAGGCGTTTGGTTGTGGAGACCATTCGAGCAAACGCATCGATGTCCCGCGGGTTAGTCATCAGAATCTCTGTTTTCTTGGTGACCGGCTAACACCCGCTTTGCCGGATGTCTCTCTCTATCTCTCTCTCTCTCTCTAGCTATTATGCACCCACCTGAGCGAGGATTTACGTCGACGAGTCGTTGCCTTTGGCACCGAGTGTGCGTACGTCAGCCGAGTGGCGCCACCTAACCGTGACGTGGTCACCTAGACGGGATCTACTCTTTGTTGACGAAATCTAACGGCAATCGGTGACAAAAATACAGGCGCGGCGGATTTCGTCACTGATCTATTTTAGACGCAGAGTTCGTCCGTACGGTAGCTAGATCTAATCCCGGAATCATTATGCGTTATTGCCGAGCTGCTGGCGGTGGCTGGCGGATGGACTGTGGTTCGCGCGAACGATTCGTAGACGATCGAGTTTGGTTCTGGATGAAAAAATAGTCGTCATTCTGTGGACAAACGCCGAATCTGCCTTCGGCGAGTAGTTCGGCTGACAGTCTCGTAGTTGTGTCCGGGGACAGCCCCGTTGGCTCGGGAGGACTATATAGGCACTCCGTCATAATGCCTTTGACATCACTGACGACCTGCTACAGGACCCTGCCGTCGTATTTCGCCGATAAAGTAACCCAACAGATGCGGAAACGGAGAGATTCCTACCTAACGACGGGCACACAGGGAGGAGGTAAGGGAATAACTGGCACGGCCATGTTTTGTGTTGTTTATTTTGATTCGTTGTATCTATATCGACGTGTGTGTGTATGTGCGTGTGTGTGTGTCACGCACGGTTAGCTATGTAACGCGTTTGTGGAGTGGTGCCAGGGAAGTGTCAGGTAGATTATAACTCCTGGAGGCCAGTATGCTAGTTATTGCTCCGATATACGCGTAAATATTATGATCACATGGTGACGTATACATGGATATGTACAAAGGAAAGATGATGATATGGTATAATTATAAATACACACACACACACAGAGAGAGAGAGAGAGAGAGAGAGAAACACACACAGACATTTAAAATCATATACAAATGACTATTTTGTGGTAATGCTTTGAGTCAGTCAGTCAGTCAGTCGGTCGGTAGGTCGGTCAGTCAATGCAGTTTAACAACTCATTGGTGTCTCTTTTTAATCCTCGGTTTCACAATAAAACCTCACTATTAAACTTTAAAAAGTCAGCTATGGCATAAATAATTTATTTCACAATAAAAAAAATAACATTATTGTTATTAACTGCACAAATGAGATGAACATGCTGCTGGCAACTGGGAATTGTTTGTCTACAGGATCGTTTCTCACACCATGGGAGCGGCTATTGTCAAACCGTGAGTTGTATACAGGGTCGGAGTGGTGGGGTCTTTAATGGTCTGTTGTTACCTACCTGTCTGGTCTGCTATAGCGAAGCTTTCTGACGACTTGTGATTAATACCTCCCGATAGCACTATCTACATTCCATAACTGACACACTTCATATATTGACTATGCCTTCTGATGGGCTATGCTTTTAAACATATTAGTTCGCGCTTTACTCAAAATTCGTCTATAAGCTCTCCGTTTGTAACAGTACTTCCGAACCCTTGAAAGTAATGTTAATCTGTGATAAGTCCAGTAGAGAAACCACAGTATTTTAGCGGTTTTATTAATAATTTAGAACATTTAAAGCGAACACGGAAGACAGCTAATTGGTCCTACATTTGGCACGAACAGCATCGCTATGTACAGTGAAGGGTTGGAAGTGTACCTTAATATATAGGGAAAACCTTTAGACCAATTACTGCAATTATAGCTCTTTGTCTATTAAGCACATAGCTGTCGTCTATGCCCGCGCCTGTGCTCACAAGTCCGTGAATGCTTGCCCAATTTAGCACTGTGCTGTTCCTGCCATGATGTTCTTAGCTTCGTTTATTTTTAAGCTTCAGCACCGTTCTGATCCTATTTCTGCGAATTATGATCTGCACTTCGTTTCTTGTTGCGAATCCATGTTTCGTTGTTCGGGGAGAATCCCCAGGCTCTCGGTTATTCGGCACAGTCTCTATGTTGGAGTGGTGGAGAAATATTCCCCCCCCCCACCACCCACAGGGGAGCAGTAATTGTGTGAATGCATAATGCTCCGTTCTGCTATAACAGGATCTCAATTGTGTATGATACCGAGAGAGTTTACTTATAAGGCTAGTGAGCGCCGGTGGCCTAGCGGTTAAGCACCCGGCACTTGGTACCAACGGTCACAGGTTCGAACCCTGCAAGATGTCGAAACTTTTCTACGGATTAATTTTTCGGCTCACAACATCGTGGGTGGATGACCACGTTAAATGGCGCTGCCGTCTTCACTGAATTATTTAAAATAAAGGGGGACGTTAAAAACCCCCTGAGGACGTAAAACACTCTGGCAGTGACCACCCTCAGGGTATTTCGGCTCCACCTTTCCGTACTGCTCCCCTGTGAGTGGCGGGGGAGGATGTATCTCAACCACTCCAACATAGAGGCTGTGCCGAATAAGCGACAGCCCGGGGATTCTCCCCGAACAAACAAAACAAACTACTTATAAGGCTGTTTGGTTGGTTCGTTGGCTGTTTGGTTGGTTCATTGTTTGGTTCGTTCGGCACGGGTCACATTTCAGACATGTGACCGAGGGCCGACTCCCTGGATAAACGTCCCACGAATACGGGTATGAACCAGATTCGAACCCGCTATTAGGAGGTTTGTAGCGCACCGCTCTAACCACTCGGCCGTCGGGGCGCCCTTTACCTATAAGGTAACGACCAAGGATTACTTAGAATCCTATTACATCAACTGACTTTCCTATGGTTTATGGTATTATTGTGTATTATTGACCTGTCGTGTTACGTGTGTAGACATAATAATGACAATTTCACCTACCGGGACATTGACACAGATGTCGACATAATAATAATAATAATAATAATAATAATAATAATAATAATAATAGTTTATTAAAACCACCAGAAATTGATGAAATATCGAGTACAGAAAAGCATACATTAGACAATGTCGATAAATAAAATTAAAATGACTTAGTAAGGACATTACAGTTAAAACGTGAGGTTCTGACCATGGCTTTATAAAATGTTCATGCATCATGAGTTTCTTCAAGGTGTCGACTACACCGTCATGGCTAGTGTACTGACTAGATGTTCGATGGTGTTGCGAATGCGGCTTATAATGGTGATATTCCCATTCGAACCAGTCGCTCCGCAATAGTTCCGGCACTTAGCTTCTTGTGACCCATAAATTGAGCCAGTAAAGTTATACAGATGTCTTTCATTTGGGAGTCTACTTTAAAGACTCAGGAGAACAAAGACATGGTTTGTTTGTCGAATAACTGTTTGCAGTGGCTGCATTTCTAGAGCATTTAATATACTAGCTGTGTGATTATCAAGGAAGATTATACGAGCCGTACCGGCGTATCTGTGAGCGTGCGTATTAACCGACTGACTTCACCTTGCTGGCCGACTTCGCTTCGATGGTTTCGCGACAAATTAGCGATTTATAACAGAATTAAATCTAGACGCGAGGAAAAATGGCGACTAAGCGCTACAGCAGCCGAACAACAGCCAGCAGCTGTTCCGTTCTACTTCAGACGCCAGCAACAGCCAGAACCAGATCCGCTGCTGTACCTTTACTGCAGCAACGGACAGCAGCAGATAATTTGCTCGTAAATATATAGTAATAATGACGCTTCTCCTGCTGCTACTGCTGCTGCTGTTGCTAATGTTATGATTAAAAGCCAATCAATGCTAGTGGATGAATGTTGACCTCCCGTAAGGGTGCGCCCAGGTCGCTGGCCAAAAGCCCAATTTAATTATATATATAACTTATTGTATATAATCTTTTTTATTTCCACCTTTGTATAATAATAATAATACTAATTTTTATCATTATTATTATGTATATTTGATCAATCATCCCTGCTATCAGAAGCCATCTGAAAGTGCTGGGCAATAAAATAACGACGCATGCACTGTTAGAATAATACTGTTAGAATAATACTGTTAGAATAATACTGTTAGAATAATACTGTTAGAATAATACTGTTAGAATAATACCGTTAGAATAATACCGTTAGAATAATACTGTTAGAATAATACTGTTAGAATAATACTGTTAGAATAATACTGTTAGAATAATAATGTTAGAATAATACTGTTAGAATAATAATACCGTTAGAATAATACCGTTAGAATAATACCGTTAGAATAATGCTGTTGTATGTTAAAGTGTAGGCTTCAGATATCCCCTCCCATGTTCTAGGTCAAGTTGTGAGTATTCATCTAAATTGACAACTATATAGATAAAATGGTAAATAATTTACAACAGTACAATATAATACAATAGAACGCTTTACTAAACTATATTCTGTTATTAGTACACACACCATTCTACAGCCAACAGTCAAACGGCAGATGGTTTACCAGATTTCGTGGCAGTATCAATTAAGTCTTATTTACTTATGCAGACGTACTTAAGAGAAAGACAAAGGGTCGCCATTATAGTCCTCTCGTCTCGAGCAACTTGTGTTAGTGAAGACTCTCTGGGCCTAGTAAGGACGCTTTGTTAAGATACACTTAAAATACTTCAAACCTACTTCAAACACACACACACACGCGCACACACACACAGCATATATATATATATAATACATATATAGGCTGTGTGTCTGCGTATATATATATATATATATATATATATATGTGTGTGTGTGTGTGTGTGTGTGTGTGTGTGTGTAATGATGAATGATGATGAATTATGTTTTACGGCCACGTTTGTGCACATAAATGAGCCGAGCGAAGTCAAATACCCTTCAGATATGCCCACGCCGAGATTCGAACTCAGGTGGTAGTGATCTGTAGTCCAACGCGCTACCAGTGTGTGTGTGTGTGTGTGTGTGTGTTTACTGATAGATGACGGATACGTGTAGATAACAGTCCACTTTCAGCTGGATGCTGCTTGACCTGACCTAGTACATACTTGTATTTCAGGCTAATTTAAATTGTTATTCTGTTTATCTGTGACCTAAGACTGCCTTGTCTAGTCTTAACTGTACAGAGGCCTTCCTATGCTAACAATAATAACTGCATGTACAGGACACGGGTCACAAAATAGGTCACATGTTGCTAATGTCAAACGGTTTTATTTGGGAGCTATACTGTGTGTGTGTGGGTGTGCGTGTGTGTGTGTGGGGGGTTATGTGTGATTCATATATTCTGTGATAGAGATACACAATAAGATATATGTATATATATATATATATATAGTTTTATCTAATCTATTGAAGGCTGGCATTGTGCCAAAGTGATTAATAACATGCTGAATGGTTTACGAACAGGTATATTCCTATTCTAATTAAGTTGTATATCTGTTAGACTTCCATTTGATCTTTTATTGAAATTAACCATACAATCAATATATATATATATATATATATATATATATATATATAGAACGATAAAACAATAACACTGTACGTACACGTTTTGGTTATGTTGATGTTGAGGTGCATTACCTGGCTGTCGCCTATTAGGTTCAGCTACCTGATGATGTTGAGACTTATTAATGTTATTGTTCCTGATGAAAAGTGGAATGAAGACGCCTGGAAGAAATCCCGTCTTTGCGATCATTAATGCCGCTAGGTGGCGTGATCTGACGACTACACGCGTATTGGTAAGGTCAACATGGATAGCATTGTACACATATGTTCCTGTTGAAATTTGGGGGAGAGACTGTCGTCTATTGGTCACAGCCACCCGGTGTTGACTCCCGTTGTGTCTTTATTGTTGGTGGTGGTGTTTATAGGGGGGGTCTTTCAGTAGAAGCTAGGTGATGATGTCTGGTAGGAATGTTGATTTTCTGATCATCAATGATGCTAGATGATGATCTGGAAGTTTGTAGTCTTCAGGGAGAAGATGATCGTTTAGTCTTCTTCGGTACATCGAGTGGGGTGGGAGGTTGAGCATATAACGTACTGGGTTGTACGATTGTTGACAAGTGAGCTCCGGTGGCCTAGCGGCCAAGCACCCAGCACTTGGTGCCAACGGTCGCAGGTTCGAACCCCGTAAGAGGTCGAAACTTTTCCAGGGATTAATTTCTCGGCTCACTACATCGTGGGTGGTTGACCACGTTAAATGGCGCTGCCGTCTCCACTCAATTATTTAAAATAAAGGGGGACGTTAAAAAACCCCTGAGGACGTAAAACTACTCTGGCAGTGACCACCCTCAGGGTATTTCGGCTCCATCTTTCCGTACTGCTCCCCTGTGAGTGGTGGGGGAGGCGATTTCTCAACCACTCCAACATAGAGGCTGTGCTGACTAAGCGACAGCCTGGGGATTCTCCCCGAACAACAAAACCGTAAAACCGATTGTTGACAGTGAAGTCAGAGGGCTAGGGATGACGGACTGGTGAAGTTTCCTGTGTATGACCAGAACCATTGTCGTCTGAGTTGGGTGTCGGTCAGTCTGTTGTTGAGGAGGTTATGTCCAACTACAGCTAGCCGTAGTCTGGTACCAATTATACAGGGGTGCTTACAAAAATATCTATATTAAGATAATCATGCAGGTGCCCATGACCGGTTAATTAAACCGACCATTATTACTACAGGTAGAGAGAGATCTGGCTAAAACAAACAGACCAATTTGTGTTAATCAATTGCGAAAGGTGTCCAGTTTTTCTGTAAGTGCTACTTGTTGCCTATAGTCCTTTGTTCGTCGCTCGTAAGAGAAATCCTCGTGGAGATGACAATAATAACAATTAAAAAAACATCAATAAAACCTATATCCGGGACCTAAAGTGACATGTCCAGACGAGTACACGCAGACAAAGAGAGAGATGGAATTTTTCCAAAGCTACGCGACGCGTGGAACGAAGAAGCGAAGCGTGCTGGGGACGATAATAGACGGGGGCGTGCTACCTTCGCCGAGTCCACATCGGTAATGTTTGTCGACGAATAAGTCGTCTGGTTTGGGTATAACACTCGGGGATTGTCTGACGTCTCTAAATATAGAACACGGACGTGTTTGGGCAGGACCTGCCGGGGGAGGGGTTGCCGGGGGGGGGGGGTTCGGTAGGGGTGTGGCCAGGTTCTCTGCCCTACAATCAATAACCGTGGCGTTGGTTCTTTGTTCGTTCCCGTCTGATAAGATCGTACTCCAATCCAGTTTGATAAATAAACGTCGTTTATAATTATCCCTTTGATTGTGATATGAAGACGCACGCACGCACGCACGCTCGTTTCATTTATCCTGCATGCGCGATCTTGTTAGTTACAATACTGGACACTATAATTACTGGGGGTTTTCCACCACTACACAAATATCAGGAATTTAATATGGTAGATTATGAATATAATAAAAAATACACCGGATCGAAGGCCTTCATTTTTATTGTAGCATCTGTAACAATACTTTGTTAAGTGTATTACAGTACAGTTGAATTTGACAAACATATTGGTGAATTTATCATCACATTTGCATACAGATATGTGTGTGTGTGTGTGTGTGTGTGTGTGTGTGTGCGTGTGTGTGTGTGATAAGGGACTGGCATGGAGAATCACGAATCGTAAATTCAATATTTGGATTGTTCATCATGAGGGGAATCGAAACCCTAGACTGCGACTTCTTTCATGCTGAAATGCCTATGTCACATCTCGCCAGTATATATATATATATATATATATATATATATATGTGTGTGTGTTTGCGCGCGGCATATGTATGTGTGCAATAAATCCAACTTAGCAGTGCTATAGTTTTAATATTTCGAATGATCCATATTCGATTTATACACAAGACATTATAATTGGTAGCCAATTTACAGGTGCAGCAGAAAACTTGGTAATATTACAAGATCGAATATAAGCTTCTGCCTCTGAAATGGTGAACTTAATTACTTCTGCTTCTGAAACAGTGAACTTTACTTTGTATGTAAATTCAAAATTTACTTTTTTAGGTGAAGAAAATGAAATAATCTACAACAAAGCAGCGTCTTTCTCCAACCCAGAAAGCGTGACAGTGAATCAGACGCTGATGACGAATCGCTCATGCACGCCATTAGTGACGGTCAGCGACAACGAATCAGAAGACGGATCGACGCCACGTGACGGTACCGGTGGCGACGCCTGCCGGAGCCATTCGGCCAATCCGAATAAAGCAGACTCTCTCGCCGGTTACGTGGCCGCCACTGCGAACCATGTGGCAAGACAGCAGCGAAGTCCGAGAACGGCCATATCCCTGGACAATGTCGACCTTTGGGAGGAGGAGGAGGAGAGTGATTGCGACGACAGGAACAATAGTCCAGGATTTGATCGTATCAACGGCGTCCCAATCAATCCCCGTTCGACGATCGACTTCTCGGAGCTACGCCGTTCGCGGAGTCCGGTCGTCAGTAAGCGGAACAAGTCCAACGAGGATCCGGACGGCTGGATATCCGCTACGTCGACGATGCCGAGGAAGACGATGTCCGAACTGATGGCAGATATGGCTACAGCTAAGAAATCGTTGCTGGAGGCCAGGAACAAGCCCAGGATCCGGACACCCCGGAAAGTACCCAAAGCAACGCCAGTTCATTCCAATCCACGCAAAATTACCAACGACAAGCCGGTGAATGTTAACTATCATAAGGAATCCGCGGAGATGCAAGAAGTTCGCTCGGCATGCCAGAAACGAATAGCAAAAGACTGTGGAGAATGCCGGATGCCACCACTGTCCAGCACATATACATTTACCGATTCCAATCCCGCTTTAGTCCTGTCGGCTGGTGGAGTTGGTGCCACGCAGATGGCGTTGACGGCGAAGATGAGGGAGCTAAATCGCACCAATGGTAAGCTTGCCGCCTTGCGATCGACGACGAAGGCGTCGCCGAAACCGACAGTTCCCGGCGGTCAACAGACTCCGCTCGTGACCAGGGACGATCTGAAGCGAGTCAGAGATCTGGACAGCCGATGCAGCACGGACAGTAATCTGTCGTCGGGATCGGCTGGCACTTCTCCGGAGAGAAAGGTCAAGTTTAATAACTTTGTCACCGTTCGCCGCGGTGAGGTGAACACTTACGGCTACTTGCGAGAATCTCAGAACTCTGCCCAGATAATAAAACAAAAATATCTCGGAAGCAACGGCCATAGCACAATGGCGAAAAAAAGCTGAGATTTGGCCTAGCTGTTGGGTGTTCTTCCGTTGGAAATAAATGCGAACTTTAGCAACTGATGGCGACATTAGACGTGCCATTGGATATTATGCCGATGCAAATAACTTGTTCCGACTGCCGCAGATTGACTCGGCTAATTAGGCGTTTCTTTGTGGCTGCCAGTTTTATATTTATGACTTGTGTTCATTCGAGTGCCCATTGTTTCGGCGCAAACATCAGTTTCAGTATCTATACCACTGTGTGTTTGTGTTGGCAATATTCACCGTTGACATTGTACAGTAAACTTGTCAACATTCCCAGAAGAGATATTTTTGAACTGTTGATAAATCGACGAATGTTAGTATTCGGCGAATGTAGCAATGTACGTTTAGGTAGCAGCTCTTAATGATCAGTGTGTTAAGTTGTGTTATTGTAATATATGCCGTTTAGGTTTGTAACATTTGTGTTCATCCGTTGCATGGGAGTCTTTTGTGAGCCACCGAGAACCACAGCTGCTGTACTTATATCCGTGTTTTAATTGCTCTCTCTCAATTGTGTGTATGTGCGCGCAGTGTGTGCAGACATTACACGGGAAAGTATTTACCTTTTACAAAAGAAATTTTCGGTGGCAATGGCTTGCAAAACTTGTACGTTGTGTTCAGCGTGTCATAGGTCAGAACCCCCCCCCCATCAAGATGACAATTAAATTAACCATTTCCGTAAGTAATTGGCAGTCGCTGGAGCAGTCTTTTGTTATACAAGGTGTAAATACATGTAGGTGTTTTATACAAAAACTCATATATACAGTATTAAATCTGCCAATTTAATTAAACAGTATTGTTTATGTCTAATGCTCATATTAAAAACATGTATACCAGTAATTGCGATATGATTCATGTCGAGTTGAAAAGTTAATGGGATATATTTTTTATTTGTTTTATGCTGATGTTAGCTCTTGATTCATATTGTTTTTGACACAAATCAAAAAGATTTATTCGTTAGAAAAATACGCATTTTCAGTGAGTTACGTTTAATGTGTTATATATATATATATATATATCACTGAATGTTGTGCCGGCATGTGTTCCGGCATTATATTCTTTCGTGGCATATGAATCAAGTAATTCATTTAATAAAAATACTCAAATTAATTGTATTTGGATATTCTTCATGCACACATATGCAATGCACATCAAAGAAAGTTTGGTTTAAATTCCATGTGTTTTTAGTTGCCAAATTCAGTTGAGCAAAAGGCCTATTGCCAGATGACGCAATTAAGGACCATAATGGAATTAACTGTACATTAAGTGGCTTGTTATCATAAATTATGCGTGTTTTATACAGTAGGTAGATAAATAACCGAACAGATGTAAATGTTGTTATTTTACGGCCACTTTTGTGTACTAGGTAAATGAAAGATGAAACACCCTTCCGGCATAGCCCGTTCGGGGTTTGAACCCAGGCGCTATAGATCTATGGCCAGCCACGCTACCAGTTAGGCCACGGAAGTGCCCCAACAACCAAACGGATAGATATTTGAACCATTTCCATATATTGATATACACTGTACATACATAATGACCAAGGGACGTGTACAATATACGACAGGAAATTGCTCGGACCAATGTAGCCTTGGACGTGTTCCCATTGCATTGCTCCCATTAGTAATAATCAAACAAAAGCCCGTTACCTCAGAACGTATAGAAAACCAATTGGGTTCAGGTCAGTGTGTCACGATGAATGGGGGCCATGGGTTTGTGTACACGGAGTCTACACGTTTGCTGGGCCTCAATATTTATTTATCGGTCGCCTTATACGGGTCAGGACCTTCGTGATTAGCGCCAAACCAAACACAACCGCTATAACACGGTAAGGACACGACTCCATAACAGCTTAAGATGGTATCTCACTAATTAACAACAAACTCGTTGGCCATTTCGTTTTTGCTTCTACGCGCTTTGCGTACAAGGCCAAAGTACAAACCAGCAATAAAATTGGAATAGTATATCTCCGAATGTGTTACGTTAAAAATTGTATTTTATTTGTGGTTCGGTCACCGGTGAAAACACCCCCTCCAGTCAAAACCCCCTTTTTGGAAAATAACTTTTTTATTTACCTGAAATTAATTTGTAAACATTTAGCTGAAACAAACAAATAATGCATTTTAGGTTAATTTTTAAATACACAGGTTTAAAAAATTAAGTGACGTTGGTTTGCATCCAGTCATGGAGATGGGCAAGATAAATGTGAAAAATAATCTCTAATGGTTATGGAATGAAGCCCATTTATCCAAGAGAAATATATCAGAAAAAAGTAAATATATGTTAGAGTTAATCTGTATAATCAGGTAATATGTATATTACCTGAAATTTTCAGGTAATACGTCCATTGCTAACTGAGATTTAATACAGATTACCTGAAAATTTTCAGGTAATATACATATTACCTGATTATACAGATTAACTGTAATATATATATATATATATATAATATTCTACATTATAATTATTTAATCTATAAATCTAAAAACACTTCTGGTGGATCTTTATGTTAATTATTATATGACATAGTATAAATATTGTTTCAATTATTAAAATAATAATAAACAGAAAGTGAATAACGCATAATAAAGTTAAATGTGTTTATTATGAACATCAGTTGTAAAGATATACATTTTAAAACTGCATCTCTGAATATGGTAAATGTTTAACCAATGCACACGCTGGAATGTTAACGCCAAGCAGCAATAACTAATGCCACACCGAACTGTTATAAACGTTGTTTGTTTACATAAACCAAAACTTAATACCAATGCAGTAACTGTAGCAAAGTAATACGATTATATCCGCATAATTAGTGACATCGTAAACTCGCATTACCGATTTACTGAACATTACTGCTTTATGATTCCATCGGAATACAATGTGCAAAATGGGTGAATGACGACGAGTGCTCACTTCAGAAAAAAAACAAAAACAATCTATCACAGATATGCAACAACATTAGAAATGTTTCGATGGCATCACTCGACCCGATGAATGGATGGAATTAGTATTCTTCTGGGGGGATCATCAGGTTGTTTCCATTTACTAGTGATTATTTGTACCATCCGGGCAGAACACAACGTAATTCCATCAAACCATGTCGATTATAAAAAAAAACAATTTTAAGAACTAAATAATTATCATCACTTTTACCACCACAACAAAGCATAATAGACAATTTCCATGACAACTGCGCCATCTAGCGAACGTCTGTTCACCGGAGCTCACTGAACCATACGATAAAAACATTCTTCCACCAATTGTGCGATTTTCACGGAGATCACAATATGTTTTATATATTGATAACATGTCTATTACAGTTTCCAACTTGATGGTTTATTTTCAATAACATGTACTTTTTCAGGCAGAAATAAACTGTCAACTTTCCCCACACAAATAATAAAATAATTCTACTGTATATTTAATAAAAATGAAACTGCTACAAGAACCTGTAGATCGATTTAGTTCTGTGAATCCCTCAAAACATAAATTTACAAACAATTTGTGAATTACATTTCTTGTTCCGTGCTACACATGTCTTCACTGACCCGCAAACCGCAGTAGATGTGGACTGCGCATGTGTTGTGGAAATTGTCTATTAATTAACAACCTTCACAGCATAGACAGCTAAAACAGAACAGGGAAAAAGGCATCGCATAGTTATTTTCATACCTATATTTATGGTTTCAAATCAGTCTTATAATAGAATATTCACATCATCACAGAATGTTATTTTCAGTCGCCATGGTGATACCGCACGTCCAGCTAACCAGGTGAGAGTAGAGAGTCTGCAACTGCTTACTTCCGTACAGTACTGCCACTTGTCGGTCGTGGAGGCAGTGCGATGAATCGTGGTCTGGCTGATACGTTAAACTCGCCATTAAAGGCTTCCTGTATTACGTTTAACAACGTGTTCTCTATCAGTGACTCAACAGTGCTGCCAAACTCGGGCAATCTGAAGCAGATAAGGCGTACAATGGTAATGATCATAGCCATGTGTCATCGAATTGATGAGCAACATCGATGAGCAATGAAAACCAGCCTAATGTGGATTAAGGCCTTTATATTTCTGAGTTGGCTAACAATGATCAGAGTGTAATGCAAGTATTACCTGCATCTATTCACACAGATTATGTCTTGAGTCACCACATATTAAATTAATTAAATCACACACACACATTTCACCATGTTTCGAGCATACGTTAATTGCATAATTATTAACACACACTGATAAATATATTCTATCACTTACTTCTTCAGTGTCTGTTTTTCCATATGTTTCGTATCACTCATTCTGGTATCAGTTCTTTCTGAGCCGGTCAATGATTCATGCGAACCTGAACGGCGAGTTGAAGTCTGCAGTGCATCAAATAGCATGCCAGTATTAAACAACGAGAGAATAAATTTTAAACTGAAATATCAGAATACTAAACCATCGATTCTGAGATGAGTTTGTGATGAAGATTAAAAATGCCTCAACGCACGTGTTAATTTTACTGCGTTGACATATAATTATATTTATATACATAACAAACAACAAGTAATGATGAAACACAATGAAAATCATGTCAAATCATAGTTCAGTAGAAGTTGTCTCTAAACAATATATGTTTTGTAAATGTACATTTAGCTTTACAAAATACGCTTCATCTTCTTACCCGTGGTTGAGACTTGGCACTGTGTTGTCCTAAGTTGTCTTCCTTGCCGTAGTCATCTTTTACCACAGATCCCGTTGTGATAGCTGGTGTTTCATTTGGCATCGGAGACCAGATGGGTTCTAGAAGCAAAGATGTGTTTTTTTTAAAATAAAGAAACCCAGCACGTCAGGAACAAATAAAACAAACTGCATCTTGCACCAGACATCCACCAAGTTATACGTAGATAATATGATTAATTGACCTTGCTGTGGTGATTCTCGTTCACTTTCAATAGGAAGTTCTATTTCTGTCAGCTGACTGGTGTTTGTTTCACCGGTCTGTGGAGGTGTTGGCTGGCGTTTTTCGGAAATAAACTGCTTGTAATAAGGTACCGGGGCATTGATCACTTCATGACAGGATTCCTGAAACTGGGCATCATCCAATAATGCTCTGGAATAAAATACAACTAATTGGTTATCTCAAAACTTGACACTATAATTAGCGGAAAAATAACAATAATTTAAAATAAAATTGATTAAACAGTACTAAACACCCTGGCCTGAAAATACACTATTTCACAAGAAATGTTGTACTGAGAAAAACCCAAACAAATAAAGTACAGATGATAAATTCTCATAGGCACATTTTTAATATTAAAATGAAAAAAAAACTGATCATTATGATCTAGTGTTTAGATTATGGTCAAATTTTTAAGTTAAATGATATGATAGAGTCAGGTGCTCGTAGAAAGCGCTTGATCTGTCAAGGAAACCAGCTGATATATCTGTGGTGTACGGTGTTTAAAAATAAATTTTAAGTAATTTTTGAGCAACATATTTATGAAGCTATAGCAAAATGCCTTTGCCAAAGCCCCAAGGTTTGGTGTCTTAAGCCCTGAATTAATACTAAACGTGTCGCCCTGAAACATCATTAAGGAAAACGGTGAATAATGTTTGGCGCATCAAGCAAACAATTTCTTTTAAAACTGTGAGAAATTATAAGTTCACTGAATAATATTTCCCATAATATTCACTTTAATCTTAGGGCTTGTGTCACGTAAAACTACAGTATGTGTATATTGACATTGGACAGTATGTGTATGGTATATCACACACACACACACACACACACATACTAGGTATTTAATCTTGATCACACATACCTCAGTATATCAGTCAGGGCACCAGCCACTACATCTGCCTCAGCAGACAGACATTTGACCTTGTCAGAGGTGAGAACAACTGGTCTGGGCTCGTCATCTGAAGCTATGCCGCACAATGTCCTAGAGAATACAGAGTACACATGATTGACATTCTGGATGAACACACACAATAAACAAACCATGCACTGTCTTAACACAAACATAGATTAATCTAACATTTTTATAATAACAGTTATGGAATACGAATAAAAACCCTCATACTTTCAAGACCCGATTGAGATATGACTAGGATATTTCAAACTTATTGGGACTTTCATCCCGCACTTTCTTGCAAAATAGGGTCTTTAAGAATTATTAAAAATTTTCATTCCAAATGAACTACGTATAAGGATGACACCATGAATGGATAAAGAGCTAAAGCAAAACTAGATATAGTATGACTAGAATGATTGAATATAGGACGCATGGTATGATAACCATATGTACAATATTTGTCACATATTATGCTGGTCTAAGAAGAACGCATGGCATGATAACCATATGTACAATATTTGTCACATATTATGCTGGTCTAAGAAGAACGCATGGCATGATAACCATATGTACAATATTTGTCACATATTATGCTGGTCTAAGAAGAACGCATGGCATGATAACCATATGTACAATATTTGTCACATATTATGCTGGTCTAAGAAGAACGCATGGCATGATAACCATATGTACAATATTTGTCACATATTATGCTGGTCTAAGAAGAACGCATGGCATGATAACCATATGTACAATATTTGTCACATATTATGCTGGTCTAAGAAGAACGCATGGCATGATAACCATATGTACAATATTTGTCACATATTATGCTGGTCTAAGAAGAACGCATGGCATGATAACCATATGTACAATATTTGTCACATATTATGCTGGTCTAAGAAGAATGCATGGCATGATAACCATATGTACAATATTTGTCACATATTATGCTGGTCTAAGATAATATGACGAATCAACCAAAAGTCATTTTATATCTTGCGATTTCACGGATGAACTTCATACCAATAATAGAATTGTTGCAGCTCATGGGACGATCTTTTGTTTATTGTTTGCCTTATCAGCAAGGGTATCTTTGGCGTGTACTCACATGCTGCTTGAGTACACACCACGGCAAGCATAGACATTACCTTGACAATCACAAAGACTGGACAGAATAGCGGTGTCTGAACACATAAACACGAACCTGTCAACACAGAACTTGGAATAATCATCGGGAAAGTCTTGCTGGAACTCAGCCATGTCATGAGTCCTGGCTGTGACACCAAGGTGTAAGAGGAATGGCTTCGGAGGATCGGGACGTGGCCAGTAGTTGTCTTTGAATCGTTTGCGTGCCTTCTCCCGGTTACGCTCATTGTCCAACGTACACTGTCTGATAGGTGGCAGAGTCTGAAATTAAAACACCAGCAAATAATGGATGAGGCGAGCTATGTTTTATTAAATAATACTGCATGGAGTTGATTCAGTAATGAATTTATATATTATAAATATTTTGACACACAATTTCTAACTAAAGTAATAATAATAATAATAACAACAACAACAATAATACTACTACTAATAATACAGATTTAATAATATACCTAACTATTTAATTAAAGGCATTCTATATTGAAATCCTAAATATATTATACCTATAATTTAGTTAGCAATGATTAATTATGAATGCTCTTTATCCAGTAACGTTGGACATTTATATAAGTCAGTCAAGGGTAAGAACTTATAAGAGATTATATATTTTTGAACATTCCCTGGTAACACATTCTATAAATGTGGCTCTTAATTATGCTAAATGTGCAGCTGCTGTAAGACTGAAGCTGAAATACAAGTTACTTGTAATAATATCTGACAGGATCGGTTCGGATATCGCAAGGATATTCCGATGGATAAATGTGAGTGAGTGAGTGAGTAATGATGAAGATGTTTGATGTTTTTTGGACACTTTTGTCAACAGAGACTGAGTGATCAACAAAGGGAATGATGTGAAGTGAAAGATGAAACATCCTTCAGACATGCCCATGCTGAGATTTGAACTGAGGTGGTATAGTATAGATGATATAGATGATGATGATGATGATGATAATAATGCATATTTAATCAAGTGCGCTTACTACCAGAAGCCATTCAAAGGTACTGAAAAGTAAAACCCACAAAATAATATGTCTGTAAAACCCATATAAAGAGATTTGAATGATAATCATTATTTATCTGTGAAAGCAGGTTTGTTTTCAGAATTGATTTAAACTTTTCGAGAGACGATACATTTTTAATATCCATCGGCAATCTAATCTACAAAGTCGGGGGCTGGAACAGTAAATACGCAATAACCATATGACTTGAGCCGAGATCACAGATCTGTGGCATGAGTGAGTGAGTGAGCGTTTTGTTTATCCTCAGCGCTGATTAGGTATATATGGGACACACAGCCAGGCAAGAGCTGACTCCCCAGGGAAATGAAACGATCAAAATGGATTACACAGAGATCCAATCCTACAGCCTAAAAGTTTGGAGTACAGGGTGCTAACAACTTTACCACTGATGCATCATTTCTATTCATGGATGATGGATGATGATTGATGTTTTACAGCCACTTTTGTGCTCATGGTGGGCTAAATGGGCCGAGCGACCTCCAAAGGTAATGAACCACGAAGTGAAAGATGAAACAGCCTTCAGATATGCCCACACCGAGATTCGAACACGGGTGGTAGTGATATGTAAACCACCATTAGACCACGGAGGCGCCCCTCTATTCATGGATGAAATCATACAGATAAATAACTACACACGTCAAAGCTTCTATTGGTGATAAAGTTATAGCCATCATAATGATTCACCACCCGCGACGAAGCCGGAAGTGATAAGCTTCCCTCAACACACGGTTCGATGTACTGATGTTTGATTGTGTCAATGTAAATGAGCCATTCTGAGGTCATGAAATAACGTTTTATGCATTATGTCTTCAGGTGCACGAACTCCACAACTTTCGGTTTAATCTTTAAACAACTAATAATCTATTCGTTTATCCAGCAAATGCACCTTCCAACACACTATTGTGTCTGATGGATTTAGCTCCATTATAAATGACTCTTTAATTCAGCAAACTTGCATTCCACGTTCCGACTCAAGTAAAATGACCTTGATAATCCGATATCATGAAAATGTTGCCAAATATTTCCGCTAGTTCAGTCATGCAAGACACACCGACACACATGATAATTGCTATATTGTAACCAATTATAATCGTCCTTGACCATGCGCACCGACACACGATGCTTCCATTGCCTGTGGCTATCTCATAGCCAATCATAATGATTCATGGCTAATTACAAACACAAATATGTGATATTTCCAACGAGCAGATCATGACTTTTATCCGACATATTATCATGTGACAAACCTTGTCAGAATAATGTTAAGTCATCAAACAGTATAGTTTCTTTCCATCACCATTTTGAAAAGTCAGCTTTTCAGACTCGCTTATCCTTCCTAAGTTTCCACTCCATCTGATCATTTCTTGATGAACTTTGCATTGTGCCTGGACTATGAGTTTGCCCACCCCCTCTACCAATTCGAGGATAATGGTGCAACAGAAGTTTTATTTTATATTTTTTTTTATTAATCAATGAGTCATCTACCTATATATATTCATCTCGTCAAATGACTTGGTGGTTGACACTAACACGGACGACGGCTGTTTCATTTTACCTTATACTTAGTGAAGTCCACCTCATCTGGTGAAGGTGTCCTCGTCTTGTCGAGCGACCGTAGATGACTGCTGGGAGGTCGGCTCTCATCTGATGATCCCTGACTGTCCGTTCTTGGGTTGGAGCTTGTGAGGGACAGGTTCGCCCTTTCTTGTTCCTGTTGATCCGACCAGGTTCTGAGCTTCCTCTCGTACTCTCTGAACTCAGTCAGACTGGTCACCTACGGTGTGTGTATTGAACATAATGATGTGGTGGAATATCTTAAATGTATACCGCATATAATCAAATATGTGTATAGAGCAAATGTAACTGATACTAATGTTTATGCAAGAAACGATGATGTGAATGAACATTTTAAATGTATACGATATATAAACATTTTAACAGATGACACATCAAAAGATATGAATTTAGGTAAAAAAATAATACTGTGTGTGTGTGTGTGTGTGTGTGTGTGTGTATGTGTGTGTGTTAATACTATTACTACTACAAGTATTACATTTAAAAATATAAATATTACAATGATTACAAATTATCATCATCATCATCATCATTGTCATCACTCATTAGCAATCAAGTAGTAATGAAAATCTGATCAGTAAACAGCCAAACTTTACAAATCATGGATGTAATAAAATTTAAAGGTAAGTTATGCTAATCGAATGGTTTTTTAAATATTCATATATTACAAGAGCTAAATAACACGTCCTAACCTAGATCATTTACAGTGGCCATCTCTAATACACAACCGATGTAAGTAACAACAATCGTGAAATAATCGCAACAACAATATTCCACGTTTCATGATAATTAATCGCAGTTGTAATGGCTGTATGCGTTCAATTACAACAGAGTCAGACAAATTACACACATCTTTATGCCGCAGCTATAATATTAATAGATACTTATATTCAAATAAGACAGTCTAAAATGTCTCTATATGTTTTGGGACTATAAGAGCATTTCTAAATGGAAAACAATAATAATTGAACATCGTCCAGCAATAAAAAAACTAAATTTAGCGGCATAACTATGTACCACATCAACTGGTTAGTTATGAAATATAATATGATGTCATACATAAGAGCAAACATTTAGCTAAATGAAACCAGCTGAACTATTACCATCAAGTGTGTGTGTGTGTGTGTGTGTGTGTGAGTATGTTTGTAGGTGTCTCTATTGATGTTTGGTATGTGCTGTGCGTGGGAAGAGATGAGATAATTTAAACGAGTATAGTGTAAACACCAACAGAGGAAAAAGAACAAACTGATAAAGGAATTATACTGAACTGAAATTTCAATCATAACATAGGCACGTATAAAGCAAAACCTATCTTGAGAAAATCCACCTCGAAAACATCCCAGGTCATCTTCAAACACGGATGTTGGAAATTTCTTGTTGGGTTCATGTGTTATGATCACTGAGACGCAATTAATCAATTGGTTTTTTAAAGATGTTTCATTTACTGAGTTAGGTGGCCCTCAGGATTGGTTTTACTTTATGGATTAGTTAAGTCTGATAAGATAAACAGAGTATTCAAGAATATCGATGTCTTCCAAGAATATTAATTAATGTATCTGTAAACTTCTTTTTAAAAATAAATACATGCATTATTAGGAATGTCAATCCATACTACATATGTCAAGGTTCATGATGCGCTAATAATGATACATTTGTGGATGCCATAACTCCACTTAATATTATCGTCATATGGGAAGTACGAAAGATTGATTAATTTGAAATAAAGGTGGACTATCCCTTTAAATCTACAGTATTATTAATATTATGATTATGATTGAATTAGGAATCATCATGACATCTCAAGTAGCTCAAGAACAGACAAGTCAAGCTTCTTCAAACTTGTACGTGAGGTTAATATTACCGATGGTTCACGTTCTATAGTAAACTCCACTCGCTGACGAGATTTTTCGGCATACCAACTCTGCAGTTCTGCTTCGTATCTGTTATTATCTGTCAGGTTGATTGTCTGATTAAATAAGAAGTGCCAAAGACATGTATAATTAACATCAACATATGACAGAAGTGTGCAGTGGGAAGATGACTGAGTAAGCAAGTGAGTGAGTCTGTGTGTGTCTGTGTATATGTGTACATGTGTGTGTCTGTGTGTGTGTGTGTATGTGCATGTATGTATGCATGTGTGTGTGTGTGTGGTGCTTGTGTGTGTCTGTGCGTGTGTGTGTATGTGCATGTATGTGTGGTGTGTGTGTGTGCATGTGTGTGTATGTGCATGGGATTAATTCAGTACCCCACAATATAATCATCCACTGCGCACACACTTGTGGGTACCTCAACATGCGTATCAATAAGTGCTAAAACATATTCTACACACAATAACAACTAGTGCATCAACCATGTGTACATAAGTGTGACTTTGTGAATGTTAACACTTTACAATTTGCAAAAACAGACATAGAGATTATTTTTTAAGACTCAATACAGTGCATAGCAAACAACCAGAGACCTCAACCGCATGTTTATTAGATACAAACTGAACGTACACACCAATACAGTGAACACTTCAAAAACACTGATCCTGATTAATTTTGGGAGCCGACGTACTGATACAATTCTAATTAATTTATATAATCCTGATAGCTCATAATTGGGCGGGTCTAATTAGGATTAGGTTACCTTTGGGTTTTAGAAATTATGTAAGTAACTCCGAGTTATCTATTCATGTTCAACTTTTAAAATGTTTATATTTGTAAACTTACACCAACAAAATACAAAGTCAGCAGACATCACCTAGAAACTAAATATTAAACAATATTAAAAAAAAAAATAATCAGCATTCTTGTGCTGCACCCCGAAAGCACTTTTTCATTAAACCTACATTATATTAATTAGATTACATTATATAATATGTACTGAATTGCAAGGTTTTACTACTGTATTAAGTTGATGTAAAATCTGTTAACTTTAACCATGCCAGGTAAGATGTTTTGGGAGAGGCTCCAAATTCAAATATGCTGTCCAAAAGATTTTACACGCCAATCAGATCATGGTTAAGGACTTGATTACTCTGTCAGATATCCACCAGGAACAGGTAAAAAAAGATGTTTTACCAAGTGCTCAGGAAGCAAACTATTTCAATCTATGCAATGTTGGTGCATAATTAACAGTAATCCATTATTGTCCAATAAGAATCTTGATTATGTCCAAGACAATCAGTAGACGAATGAAACGTCAGTAACCAATTGATGAATTCGAGCAGAAACATCTGTCAGTTTCTATCCCATAATTTTACCATAGTCGGTACAATTAGGTTGAACCTAAATGTGCCTTTGTCATATACAGAAAACAACAGTAAGCCAGAATTGAGTTAGTCAGGGATCAGTTTTGTAAAGTTTCACTATATATTTATCAACAGTATGATAACCATAATTCAAGTGCTCACCTCACAGATCAGATCAATGTCATAGAATGATGGAAAACCAAATGAGACAAAGGTTACTTTACATATCTGACCACCACCAGGCAGTAAACGACCCTCTTCTGGATGTATTGATACAATCTGAAATTATATTAAACATTGGTAATTGGACCAAGTAAATAATATATGAGTTCAAATTATTGCAAATTAGCCGGATATGTTCATGTTTTGTCTATGTGACTTTCTAAAGTCATTATTTTCACTCGCCAAACAAGCGTACTACAATAACTTGACTTCGGGCATTTGATAATCATTTTTTGTTTGCTGCCTTTTTTCTTATTACCATCAACATAATATTTGCATTTTTCCACAGAGGCATGAAATAAAACGGTCACAAATATTTCTTGATTTAAAATGATAGAAAAGGATTGGTGAAACTACTTATAGTGAACATTTTAACAAAATTAAATGGTGAATATATAGCACAATGTGACTGGATAAGATTTATTATGTACATTTTCATTTCAAAAAAAGGAGAAAAGTGGCATATACAGTGAAATATTATACCCATTAAAATATTTCAGGGCATCATCACCAGTTCAGTGGAATAATCTGCAGTAATATTATTCCCTTAATTAAATAAATTCACTTATAATATTTTTCCAGTATTTTCCATAAATGTACTTCTGTTGAAAAATTTGGTATTATATGTATTATATTAAAAAACAAATATTTTCAATATAGTTTGTATTAGTAGAACATACCTTAATTAGGGCACTAAATAATTTTTTTACAAATAACATTACTATGATATATGGCAGCTAAATTATATTATGGCAAACATTTTAAATGAAACATTACCTTAGCATCACTGCTCGATGTGACGTGCCACTTGAAGATGACACCATGTTGCTGCGAATGATTAGATATAACAACAATCTGACGTGGCCTCGTAAACAGAGGAATGTTTCCGAATGAAAGACGCTCTTGTGATAGGAAACAGAGCTAGAAAAAAGAGGGAGAATGTCAGATTAGTTAAGTGGGGAAGCTGTTGACAATGCATTAGTTATAATGATTAATGTGGCTACTTCATATGAAGGATGATGATGATTGATGTTTTACGACCACTTTTGTGCACATGGTAAGGCTAAATAGACAGAGTGACCTCCAAAGGTAATGAAGTGAAGTCAAAGATGAAACACCCTTCAGACATGCCCACATCAAGATTTGAACTCAGGTGGTAGTGATCTGTGATCCAATGCTCTACCAACTAGACTAGGGGGTGCCCTTCATATGAAGGAATGAACATGGAGAAACATACGTACTAATTCAAAACCTGTAAGAAAATAATCTTCACACAACAACAGATGCGGACATAGATGTATTGAGTTGAGTTGCTTAGCCTCAGCTCTGGTCACATCTGTGACATATGGCTGAGGGACATCTGTTAAAGGAAATAAATCCCACAAAGAGAGACATATGTTGGATTTGAACCAACAGCCTGGAAGATTGCAGTGCAGTGTTGTAAGCACTGTGCCAATTCCTACTGCTCAATAGACTGATATATTGAGTGAGTGAGTAAATTTTCACTGAACTATAGCTGATGGGCAATTCTCTCAGGATGAAAGATGATCAGCTGAAACATCCCACAAACACACGGAACACCAATATGATTTGATTTGAACTTAGCCACATGCATGTGCATGCACACACACACGCACACACACACGCACACACACACACGGTCATCCAGAGTTTGAATTCATGTTTCAAGATTCTCTGTGTCAGTATCTTGTTACATACTGCTAAAAAACACACACACATGTGCATGCACATGGATGGCCCCACACACCCACACACACACACACACACACATACACACACAGATGCACACACATACACACACACAAACACCTACCTGTCCTGGTACAGGTGCTGACTGTATACTTGGCACTCCAGACCTGTCATAGTTATCAGTGACTGGCATGGTTTCTCCTAATGCACGTTTATCATAACCAACGCCAGTAAAGGTAACAATGGCCGTCTCTCCATTATGGATCTGTACTGGTATATCCACCTGTGGAAGATGAACAAGGAATACAAAAACTAATTGTAAAATCTGCCACCAATATTACAGAACTTAACTTCATTCAGAACTTAACTGAAACACAATCAAGAGAGATATAGAGAAATGTCTTTATTGATTATAGGTCAACATACAGAAACGTGTGTTTGTACGAGTTCGATCATGTTTACATCCATCAAATTCACCTCCCAAAACACTGGAATATTTTCCTCTTTTGTAAACGTTATCTATTTAAACTGGCAGGATGCCCTTTTGTTTATTTTTCTGTTTGAATTATGTTCACAAGAAATGTCTTGGATATATTTCCGTCTTTAGAAATCGTGGTCAATTCATCAAAGACAACAAAAACTCTTTATGTGTGCGTCATTGATGCAGCACAGATGATTGGTATTTTATGGCCACTTTTGTGCACATGGTAGGCTAAATGGGCCGAGTGACCCCCAAAGGTAATGAAGCGAAGTTAAAGATGAAACAATCTTCAGATATGCCCATGTCGAGATTCGAACATGGATGGTAGTGATCTGTAGAACAACACACTACCACAAGACCATGGAGGTGCCCTATTGATGCAGGACAGAAAAACGTGTGCTGGTGAAAGGAAAAATTATGACAGAAAAGGACTTCCAGACAAGTGATATCATATTTATTAAGGTCTGACAGGGTTTACTGAAGCTCATCCTGATCTTTGTCATCCAGCCACTTATTAAAATTTAAACACTGATCAACGGGCAAGAAATCTAAATATTTATTTTGATGCTTTTGTGGCAAATCTGATGCCTGAAAAAGCTTAAATTCTTATAAACACCGTTTAACATATTGTGTAAAACTAAAATAAACGCTTGACATAGATAAGTTACAAGATTATGCATACCCTGTAGGACCAATTAAGAAACAGCCCAGTGGCCGTTATATAGTTTGTGACCGTTCTACTCAGTCTTTTGCTAAAAACTGGACTCTTAGTTCAGTCCACGTCTATAATCATATTCGAAGTCACCCATGCAGCTATCTCCTAAATATTGCACCACTATCGGGAATTAATCACCTCGATGTACGATGTGCTGATTGGCTAGTAGCTAAATAAAATGTAGGTGAGCCTGGCCTGCCACTTACTGATTACTTCCATTATAACCAGATAAATAGTATTCAAACAAAGTGAGGCTTAATAATAGGCCACATGCTGGTTAGTGCATGAATAATATTAATTTAAAACAAATTAAAGTCTTATATCTTTCTATACTGCACAACTATCATTGCTCTATTTGTCCTCGTGCTGATTGGGTACAACCACTAAGATGAACGGCATCCTAAGTCCACCACGTGTTGGTTAGCATAAAAATCAAACAATTACAAATCGATTGAAAATCCCAGCTTTTTATACCTTAATTTGTCAGATTCTGGTTAGATAATAACTAAACTGACATTTTATGCTGATTAGGACATTAATCAGACGGTTGAGACAATTATAGCTTGCAGTTTTGTGAGTTGCTTGTTGCTGAACTTATTTTGCTATATTGTTGGTTCTATAACAACCAAAATTCAGCGGGGTATAGATTACTGTCTGCTCATCAGCACATAAATAAATCAGACATCTGAAGGGAAAAAAAGCCCTGAAAGTCACAGATTAATCTATCGGTGTATCACATCATGTAGTTATTCATGTACATGTACTTGTTCTCCCATGTACTAGTTAGTCTACAAGGCCGGAAAATTAGGTAGCCCAGATGCCTGGGACTTGTGGATTTGTGTTTTCAGGCTACTGAGTAGCAGTCCGACTGGGCTACTGCCATTTTTAGGCTAGAAATGCGGTAGTCTCAAGCTTACTTTCCATACAGAGTGAGTTTCCGCTGTTTTTGAGCTCTTCGCAGTGGAAGAAATGCATGGAATGTTTTGGCTTGATTGATCTAGTCCCATCAAGAACACTAGAAGATCTATGAAAAGGTGTCGATAATTTTACAAAATATGCCCACTGAAAATGAGTAAATAATTTTATTTTATCGCGTAAAAACAAATCAAGCAATTAAATAGGTTGACAGCAAATGTCACACATCTGATTGCAGGTTTTTTGAGCTGTCAGAAACTTATAATCTGCCTATAAAAGATGACCATCTGCTGCTATTCATTCTCATCTACTGCTACAACATATATTGATACCATTGTTGTCAATATATGTTTATAAATATTACTCCCTTTTTGGACAAATCTTGTGTAGTTTGCTAGGATGGCTGGATCTGCATAGCAACAGTGTGCTTCCTTTATAAAGGGACCCAGTACTCCAACAAGAGTCAAAAAAAGAAAGTTTGAAAATCTATGACAGTACTGAGAGAAGACAAGTTCATCCCACATTGGCGTGATTCATTTCCGTGGGTGGTCTAAAAAAGTGACGAAGGGAAAATGTTCTGCATCACATACAGAAAGTTTCCCTTGCAAGCAGATAAATCCAGTGCATTGTGTGTTGGATCTACCAATTTTTTGATTTAATTGCTCAAAACGCACAGCCTATCTACACACCATCACCTGCGCTCCAGTAAAGTCAGAAAAGAAAACGAATTTCATCCAACAAACCTCCAGGATATCCCCTTGGGCCAGGCAGTCATTCAGATCCATGAAAAGAAAAGGATGGAGTTGGAATCACTTGTTCTAACAACATATAATATCTGTGATATGATGGCCCACTACCAACAGAATTTCTTCCAGGGACCGTGTTCTTGATAAGTGGCTGGTATCTGGTAATGGCGGTCATCACCTCAATGGCCATAAGAAGAAAATTCCTGGCCAGATTGTGGACATCTCCAATAATTTATTACTGGATTTCTGGCCCTGTCAGTTAGTATAATTTTATTATGAACCTTCTTTTTATAACATTTTACTGGTGCTTTTCCCTACCCAGCCTTGACCTACATAGCTATTTGGTTACATGTTAGCTGCTTACTATTCCCAGGAGAAGTCATTCATTTCTCTCCATCACTGTACTTTTGATAATACATTTTACTCTTTCCTTAAAAACTCAAGCTCATTTCCTGATTCAACCTCCGGTGATTCATCACACTTAATGATCAATTCTTAGTGTCATTCAATATCAGTTCAGTTGGCTGTTATTGCATAATTTATCCATATTAATTGCATTATCATTCAATATATAGTTTGATAAATGCTTTAATTGTGCTTCTGTGTATTTTCTAACTTATGGTTCAACAACAATGCCCTTTGTTGAATAATAAAGCCATCCATTATTGAATGACTGAAGGGTTTCTTCAATATTAATCAATATTGATTAAACAATCAGCTTGTGAATAGAGATGATCATACGACAGATAAAACAATTCAAGCCTGTCTCTCATTGTAATAACTTAGTTGTAGATATACCTGTATGATATCAGTATTCTATTATATTAGAAATTACTGTAATCATTGACAAAATGGGATTCCCTATTCACATCAAGTCCCTAGTCATATCCAGTAATTAGTCATATACAGTATGTCCACAAGACACTATTGCTGAGTCACAAGAAACGTCGTCATTGAAATGGCCACTCACCATGTATGTCTTTGCCTCAAGAGGAGAGAATTTCCACTCCACCGTGTGTGTATGTCCTGGCAATATTTCACCCATTGGATTCAAAACTTCAAATATGTCATGATCGAAATTCTCCTGGAAAGATTAATTTAAGATACACACACCATATTGAATGCGAGCAACTCTGTGACAAAACTGGTGACACGACTGGCCACAGACCCTAAAAATACATTTTTATTAGCATGTCTAAATGTCTATAATAGCCGATGTTTATTGTTTTTTGGCATTTGTACATATATATTGTATAATTAAAAATAAATAATAAATATGTAAACGAGCTACCTGTTTGAGCATTTCCAGATTTGTGGTATCCAGTTCGTATTTCACAACTAAGGCTCCGCCATTATAGAGCTCGTAAATCTGTTTCGGAGAATTCTTCTCACCAATCGCTACAGGACTGAACATAAACGTGCTGCTCGGGAAGTGCAGATAGTGTCTGTCTGGCTCCACTGTTACGCCAACAAAGTTCAGCTGTTAATGGAAACGTGGAAATAAAGAGACACACAGACTTGGACATGGAATTCAGACCTTAAGACATATTCTGAGACGAGTCATGGCAATAGATTTAACACACAAATAAAGAATGGGCTCGATAAATGTGGAGAAATTGATGTATTGCACATCTCCTAAAATATACACTTCAGTATATTTGGGGTTAAATGGTTATAATTTAAAAACAGTTTACTTTGTCTGAAAATAGAAGTTCCACCTTAATTCTGACAGAAAAATATAATTCCTCAAAATTGAAGACAACCAACTCAAACCTTTATGGCCTATTTGTTAATTAAGCTGGTGGTCTGGCAAGTGTGAACAATGCTGAATGTGAAAACATTGTCTGACGCGTGCAATTTTTAAAAACGTTTTTACAGACATCATACATTTTAGCAACAACACAGTGAATTACCATACTTGCTATTAAATGTTATATTAATATCATGGATTAGCTATTAATATCCAATAATGTAACTCAAGTATCACATCATTACTTTTTTGATTACATAATAACATTAAATTTCACTATATATATATATATATATATATATATATATATATATATATATATATGAAAAGCATCTTATGGGAATTTATAAAGTGTCATTTATACAAGAAACTTAAATGATGGTATTACATGACATAAAATTGGAACATAAGAAATTGTGGATTTGAAAACTACTAAATTTAACTGATATGAATATATATCAATATCTGACAAACATTCTTAATTGTGACTGATTGTTAGTAAAGTTTACTTATTAGAGAAAGCCAAATACATTTCCATCACTACACACATTAAGGTTGTTCTGAAATAATTTGAAATAAGTTTGAAAAATCTGAGAAACCGAAGTAAACCCAAATACTACAAATGTAAATGCACATTTTCATGATCATGAAAGTCTTCTGGCAAAACACTGTCAGCTAATTCTACTGCGGAAAATTTTGAAAAGATGATCGTAATAAATAGCATATAACCATTATAACAAAACAATGAATGATTCTTATGGAATAGCACACTTTATCAGCTTCATTAGTAATCAGTTTAGTGAAACACAAAGAAGGTGAAATGGCACCACAATGTTCTGGTTTTCCTTCAGCATACACGAGGAGTTTTATGTGCTAGTACTGACATTCTGAAAATTGGTAATTAGTGCTCACTGACAAGAAGACCAACACTCACCCAGACTTGTTTTGGCTTCAGATTCTGTCAGTCATAAATCCACATCAATCATCAAGCAATTAATGTTCAGAACTAACTCCCCATTTGACATACGCTAACACTCATCAAATGGGGCATCTTATTCATTTGAATTGAAATTTATGTACGTTTGTGTGGTTCACAAATTGATCACTTTAATTTTCAGCTGTTGATTAGAAATGACTTAATGACTTACCAGTATTTCGCGGCCCCTCGTCAGCTTGAGGAGCACTGGAATGCGATCCGTGCCTGCTGTGTGGTGATGATAGATGAAGCGTATTGTCTGACACTGACCGGGCTCCAGATGTCCAGATTTCGGCTCAACAGTAAACAGCTTATTGTCCATGACTTTCATCTGTTAAATGGACCAATGGCACAAACCACGCATTAAAATTTAAGAAAAACGAGACAAAAACACTAATGATAGAAAATTTCACTAAAACGCTCTTGAAACGATATGTTGTGACTCCTACGAGAAGTACTTTAGTTTTCTCACTTCAATTTGTTTATAGTATTTGGACGTATGGACATGTTTGTGTCCAGGCGGATATTCTTCCTCTAATAGTTGATGACCACAAATGAAGAGCCATAATTTATTACTTAAAATATAACATTTATTCCTTTGCACACGCACACACACACACACAAAGAGAGAGAGAGAGAGAGAGAGAGAGAGACTAGAAGGGGTTTAGTTATTTCTGTTTGTTATAGAGTTATATACTACTAACATATATACTCTTGCATTTATACTACGAAATCGCCGCCAAGCACATTACCTGATGTAACTCATCATCATCATAATCTCCTGTTTCTGACCAATATTCTAACTCAAGTTGGAGATCATCAGGGAACAGGAAAGACCTAAAGCAAGACGAAGTACAAATACATGAACAAAAAGTAGCATTTGCGAAGTGTAACTAAACAAAACACTGTACGTCACGCACATACAAAGTATGTATGTAGTTCAGGTGAAAGACAGCTTCATTTCAACATAAAAGTTGATATACATACTATTGCATATGATATAGTATAAAAAGAAAGGACAGAAGTTTATAAATGCCACCTATCAGTTTAATTAATAAAAAATATAACTTTAATCAAACAAACTTGAACCATATAAAGCAACATGATATGATTATCTACTGATCAATTTGTTACTGATGAGTCCAAAAAGCAGGTTTGAAAATTGTAAATAAATAATATTTATAGTTCATTTATGAACTATATATATATATATATATATATATATATATATATATAATGCACTTACCATTCAGAAGATACCACACCAGTGTTCTCAAACATTAGCTGAATAATACAGGGATCACTGTTAACTGGTGCAGCACTGAAGTTGAAGTCTAATATAGCACGAGTCATCACTGGAGGTTTACGTTCATAACTGAAGATTATAATATATATACAATGTGTTAGAATTGAGTAATGAGCAGAATTAATAACATTAAATATGTAGTGAATAAATACACTAATCCTCAGTAGAAACATATACAGTGAAAAAAGTATTTTTTTCATTTCATGATTATGTTTTAAACCTCCTCAGCAAAATCCATAACACAATATGCATCTTTCATATATGTTTTCTTAAATTAAATAAATTCAGTTTTAAATGCCACATTTTCATTTTTGAAATGAATAAGAAACATTAAAAAGCCAATTTCCATTTCAAAAAGAGCATATGTTGTTTAATTTAAAATACAGGAAATATTCAATTATAAATTATATTTCTTTAAAAAAAGGTGACTCTTATTCAGCTAGTTAGCCTTTCCCGAATTAGAGTTTGGCTTAGCATTAAGGTTGGGCTGCACAGTATTATTTCTGGGGTTTTAAAGGCGAATCTTCCTGGCTGACAGAGTCAATATTAGAGAACAGATTGAGAGCGACCCATTTTTACATTGTTAAAAAAATAGACAAAACATAAAAGGAATCAGCGAAAACACAGATTCATACCTCTGCCTCGTGGATAAAGTATATTTCAGTTCGGTAGAGCACGGGTCAGAATCTAAACAGGCATTCAAGCTGTAAAATACAATAACATTTCATACCACCAGCTGTCCCAAAGCACAAAGGGAACAAAGACGAATTAAAAATAAATGCGAGTAAAACATCACACATATAGTAGAAGTAAAATGTCCTTGACATTTAAAATAAGACGTAGAGTAAAACGAAAGTTCAACCAGTACATTTTCAGATGATGACTGTATATATGAATATTGATAAGTAAAAATAATTTTTAAACTACACTAAAGTGAACCTAAATAAAAGAGGCTTAAAATCTGTTGTTGTACCTGGATATCTTATACTTAATAATACCATATGTGTATACCCTATATATATATATATATATATATGTGTGTGTGTGTATCCATATATATATATATATATATATATATATGTGTGTATACCCTATATATATATATATATATATATATAGGCTGAAATACAACACTTACAACCTTTGTACTTGCTATGGAAATGCAAAATAATTATAAATGCAATTAAGACCATATCTTATCCATGCTGTTAATTATCAAAATATATACTAACTTATCAAGAGAGAACAAGTCCCAGAGTTGTTTCTTACTGATACTGGCAGCACTACCATAACAGTGAGCATCGGTAATAGACATCGTAGGAAAGACTCCATTAGCCAACACGTGGCACAAAAACTGAGCTTCGGTCAGACTCGCGTCCAAATTATCAACTGGAAACGAGAGAAAGAGAGAAAAACAACTAATGAATTTTTCCTGATATACTGCGAGGTGAAACCATATCCTGATCCCTGGTTTTATTTAAATGCTTTTGTTAACGGAGTCAAACGTGAAACGTTTAAAATTAGCCAGAATTAGCCGAACAAATTGGAGACCTAAATTTCTGTAAAGTAACTTACTCCTCGATCCAACAAGTTTTAGGAGTCGCAAATATTTTTCACTGGATATAGAACCAATGTCAAACGTTTCCAGGTCCCAGCTGAGAGTTACGAAATAAAAACGAAGGTTTATATTTTACCTTGCTGCATACAGAGTTGATACGATATGGTCCACTGATAACAGACACGATGTATTGGGTGACAAGTACATTGGATGACCTCCTTAGATCTAGCAGCAATAACACCTTCTGTTTTCTCCATAACAAGTGCTACAAACAATATGGAATTATTAATATATCTATTGTGAGCTTATATTAAAAAAACTCTCAACTTAAATAAATTAACCTTTATGAATTACCTCACACACTACCAGCCATTCTATATATATATATATATATATATATATATATTTCTTACTAAATATATATATATATATATATATATATATATCATGCTTATAGATAGGTCTATATATACTGTGTAGCATATAAACAGACCAAGTTTATCATTTCTTGTTTGCTCCTCTGGATAAGGTCCTTCCATCTCTTGCTGTACTTCCAGTTTATATTCCAGATTACTTGAGCTGTCATTGAAGATAACAAGTTCCTTTGTTGACTGGGTACCAACAACTATGTTGCCAAAATGTATGTAACTTTCATCACACTGGAACAAATAATGCAGATTTAATAATATACCATTATTTTAAATGTTTACCAGTTTATTTTTTTTCGGTCAGGTTATTATAAACATATTCTATTATATTGTCAATGACCAGCCTATTACAGAAACACCGAGAACACTAGAACTATGTTACGTAGTGATGTAGTAACTATGTCACATGCTTCATTTGAGCCACAGCGAATAAACAAAGACATTGGTGATGATGAGTAAAAATGTGACACGGTTGCTTAAAATTCATGTTTAAGTTTATTGTAATCCCTCATCACAAAATAATGGCTGGTGGGAATAAATGTCAGAAGTTTGCTAACAAGAGTGTTGTGTAGAGAGAAAAAAGAATATCAACACTCAGGAGTGTTTATCTCCCAAATATTAAAAAATACTCATAACTACTATCGCTATTATTTCCTGAAAAATTTCATGAAATGTGTATGCAGTTTGATAAAATCTACAATATATTTATGGCTATTACAAAAATATACTGCACACGTACACATACACACACACACACACACACAAAATGTTAGACTAAGTGAGCTAGGTCAATAAGCTATGGGGATATTTATACATGTAGAGATCTATGACCTAAACATGTAATATTGCTGATCATGGAATAAAGGAGCACTTTTAGCATCATGAATATGTATATTAGCTGTCAAGGGATTTTAAAACAAATACTCTGAAAGACTATGATAATATTAACTTTAAAAATTACAATTATTTAAATGCAATGTCCACAAAATTCCATCATCGACTTAACTGCATTTTGGTAAGCGTCATTGGAAATAACGTTTTTCTTTTAATAAGTTATTTATTTATTAATATAAAAATTGCTACATTAGGATAGTCACCAGTTTAATAACATAAATTGAGACAAAAATAATGATTTTGCTTCATGAACTTGTGTTGGTTTTATTTCTGCTAGAACCAATTAAAACCTTCGTTGTTGCGTGCTATGGGCGTATTATCTGGTACGAGACAGTGATTAAGATAGCTCTCTCTTAGACACTATTAAGGTCAGGGTCATAAGAGTTTACTAAAAAGATTAATGACTACAAAAAGACATTGACGAGCATAGATGACAACAGCTGATATATTAATAATGAATGTAGTATTGGATACATTTCCTCTGTGTTTGTTCTTCAAAATAGAATGAATGAGTTACCGAAGTAAATCTCGCATCTTTATTATATTTATTATTTTTTGACGCAATCATCATCATCATCATCATCATCATCATCGCCATAGCTCCAACCAATTATTACCATAGCCATACCTTAATTTCACCTATAGTTCCCTCTCCTATAGCTCTAATGGAGAACTGCTTCTTCTTCCCAGCAGAAGATCCCAGGCTGCGTCCTTTTCCCCAACAAATCAGAGTTGGCTTCATCACAAATTTCTCTCTCGTCTTTGGCATAAATGACCACGTATGATACTGAAACAAGTCCACATTTTAGAAATGAGATGTGCTACCAGATAGAGAATTGGCACCAACATGTACTGCAACACAGATTGTTAGTATGTAACTGGAACTGTGTAATAATGATGATGATGATTGATCTTTTACGGACACTTTTGTGCACAAGTTAGGCTAAATGGGCCGAGCGACCTCCAAAGGTAATGAGACGAAGTGAAAGACGAAACAACCTTCAGATATGCCCACACCTGGATTCCAACATGGATGGTAGTGATCTGTGGTCCAGCACGCTACCGCTAGACCACGGAGGCGCCCGCGGAACTGTGTAATAAACACAACTGTTTATTTCATCCGAAAATTATTAAAGTAATTCCATCCGTTCCGTGGATTATCCAAGCCATAAAAAGCCACACAAACATCAGGGTTGTATCAAATTATAATTATATTAAATGGATCATTAATTACAATTACCCATGAATGTTTACCTGTACCTAGTACAGTACAGTTATAAACCACCAGAAGTATACAACACTAAAACACGTAGAAAATACGTGTTTAATGAAAACAGAAGAAAAAAACGGGTAATACTCAGGTATATATATACATATTAAGGAAAGCTACCAGTGGAACAACCAGGACACATAATGAGGAATCATTTGTGGCTATGTACCTGTTTTTCATTTGGCTCAATCAGGCCACTACATGGCACCACAGACAGCAACTGTTCATCGTTATGGTGCATTTTCCATTCAAAGTGAAGGGCACTTCTCGAGATATTTTTTACGGCATATTTTCTCACAGATCTTGTTCCTATGCAGGTCTGTTTGAAGTACATCATGCCGTTATCTTCGAGTTGTATCTCAGCCACCTCTGCTGATCCAAGCAATGTTATATCCTGAAAGGAAAGAAATCAAGGTCATTCAGAGAGTAAATGGTAGTAAATAGTAAAGCACTGCTACAATAGGCACACAAAAAAACAGCCAATTAAAAGAATGTAGATTAATATATCCCTGTTTAGATATGACAGATTAACATTACAAACACACACACACACACACACACAGATAGAGATAGAAAGATAACAATGGGAAGGGGGGATATTTCTCACCAAGTCGTTTTTTTCCACAGCATTCAGGTGCAGTTTCTGTGAATATTTGTACGTTTTGATGGCAGTTGGCAAACACTTGACGACGCAAAGCTGATGGGCAGATGGTAACACAAGGCCCTTTGTCGGCTTCAAGTTAAAGATCCTGCAAAGAAAATGTTTGACGATGGCCATCAAGGAATACATATCAGCTTTCACGGCATAACAACATTACGGGTCATTAAGTGGGATGTGGTTGTAACAGATTAGCAAAAAGAATAGCTCGACCCAGAGTGAAGCAAATATCATTGTAAGTGATGATCACAAATGCCTTGAAATATATCGGCATTAACACAATATAGGTTTCCGGAAGACGATGTTGGCTGATGTTTTGTGGGCACCTCTGTGCACATGGTAGACCGAATGGTCCGAGCGACGTCCAAAGATAACGAAGCGAAATGAAAGATGAAACACCCTTCAGATATGCCCACACCGCGATTTGAACTCTGTGATCCAATACACTGCCAGTTAGAGCATGGAGATTGCCCGGTTTCCAGAAGACGACCATCAAGCTTTTACTACCCGCAAGATATACATTAACCACGATTCGCTCCACTCTTAAGCCCATTTTTATTTTGTTCAAAACTAATTAACTAATTGGCAAAAGGAAGAAGCTATCGGAGAACCTGACTATGGGATGGTCATGTCATATTCAATTAATATTTAAACCTGGCACTGAAGTAGTTTTAGATGAATACTTTTGAGCCTAGATGAAACAAATTCTGAATTGGCTACGATCAGGTGATGGATAATTGTAATCAATAATTGTAATCGATTATAACTGATTATGCGATCTCCAGTAATTGTAATTACTGTATCCAGATGTGATTTAATCATAATAGTAATCAATTACATTGTAAATGTAATGTAATTGTAATCGGTAATTACTTTCATGATTACACAAGGCCGGTGCTTGATTATTTGCCATGTTATATTATGCCAAAACATTTATGTGGTGTAATTCCCATTACAACCTGGGATGAGTTTCTAAACTGTATTTCTTGTATATATTCTAATTATCCTATGCATCACTTGGACCTTACCTGGCTCAAGTCACGTCACATGTGATGTGTCTCGTTATGAAATGGATATTTCGCAAAGGTTCGAACATTTCCAATTTTGTTGACATGCTAGATAATATATTTAAATGGATTTTTAGTGCCTCGTTGTGCTTGTGAATATGGAATGTTTATCATAAGTTCATCCAGATGTGATCTTGCCGTCATGGCAACCAGGCAGTTAGTACTTTAATTAGCAGGGTTTAACTTTTGTGTAGTATAATACATTCTATTTTTGGTGGGCAGTGGGTAAAGCTATGAAGGCAGAGAGTCACTCATTCTTGCCTCAATCCGGGTTCCAAGATTCAAACTCCAGTAGTGTGCCTCCGCCTGTGTGGAATATTCTTCTAAACGTGCACTGTTGAAGAGTTATACCTCACGTACCTCCAACATTCAGGACGTAACTAAAGACGATATTCCTGTTGAGCCAACTACGTCCCCTCCTCCCAAGAAAAAAAACCAACTGTTTGGTTTCATGGAATCCAGCAATCCCACGTGTAAACCGAGGCACTGTGGGAGCAGAGATTCACGACTGTATCCATCAACACCTTGCATTCCCATGGACAGTAATTCACTCCAATATTGCAAGATTCACCAAGAATCACATTCCACCCTAAGAAAGCTTGCCATGAAATACCTCACTATCCCATCATCAGCATCATCAACTCTGGGAATTGAGAGACTTTTCAATATTGGAGGGAAAACATTCTTCCCTGATCATTGTTGTCTAGGAGATCGTGTCTTAGAACGATTTGATCATAAAAAAACAATTCCCACTTTGATTAGTAAACTTTTTGATGTTTACCATATCAATAAAATAAATATCATGCGTTTACACTGTTATCGTTCAATATCATACGTTTATATCATTCCTTGTGATGCATTTAACTGTTTACACAATACACATCTTTTAATTTTACCTGTTTATAATAATAACGTTCTTATAATTCAGCTTCATGTGTTTATAATCATTTTCAGTTTCATTTGTTTATACATATCACATTGTCATATCAATAAATCTACTTCTAGAAATGTGAAAACGTTTTATTTAGTCATTATACTGGCATTATGCATGTAACTGAGTGAATAATGATCACATTAATTCATGTTTGTGTGATATGCGTTGTATTTACGATTATCATTATAATCATGATTACTCTACAATGTAATCTCAATCATAATCAATTGCATTCAGTATTAATGCAATCATAACTGTTGTATTCTCAAGCAATCATAACCGCAATTGATTACCGTGGCCACGTAATCACCCTACGCCTGGTTACATAGCATCAAATGTGAACCATCTTGGAGTTTAAGTCGGATTTAAACATAAACATTTCAGTTTTAACTTTTCCTAGATCAAGATTATCATATTCCCTTTGAACAGCCAAGACTCTGCATTTATTAACCATGACTACCAAGAAATCACTGGTCTACATAAATGCCGTAAAAATATTTTCTTGAGTGGATCATTCCTCCTCACAAAGAGATTTCAACATCTAGTCATGCATCAAAGATTTCAGGAGCCCCACAAACATTTATTTGCAAGAATGTTTGCTCGAAATAAGACTTCGTGAATTAAAAGCACAAAATCATGTGATAGATTATGCCAAAAATCTGCAAGCACAAAAATCACAATTTATTTTATATAAGACAACTATAAATATATATATATATATATATATATATATATATCAGAAGCATACAACTGATGCAGCTATAATAGATTACTTTCATCAAAAAGGTTAAATCACATAAAGCTAAATAATACTATTTTCAACAAAAATTAATAGTCCTTTAATGTTAAATAAAATGGTGTACAATATTTATTGCTGTGGTTGACTTTTTCCAAAGTGTATTAAGAAAATATGAACTATTTAGCCAAAACGACCAACAGTATAGTATTGTAATTTTTTATAAATGAAAAACAGACCATTTTTAAAGCCACATTCTGTGACATCACATTTCTCCTATGAGTTATGTAAATCACAATGGAACTAGCCACAAAGGAATGTTTATTTCTATTAGCCATTTAGGCATGATGATCTTGTGTGTTCAACAAATTTGGCAAAAATAAGCATAGGATCTTTATATTTTCGGTGTTACAGTCGATCAAACTGACTTACCTATCCGGATCCTTGTCAAAATCAAACAGTAACGGTGTCGTGCCAAGGTTGGACAAGGCCAACGTTCTGTAGGTAGGCTCATGAGCATTAACAGCTGGGAAGATCAAGTCTCCGGGATCTAACATGTATCTTGGTAAGAATGTCTCATTATTTGGTAGGAACGTGTGTCCTAGAAATAAAAAATAGTCTTTCATCTATTCTATACGATCAAATTCCTGAATAAGTTATTTGCAAGATATTATTCGGCACTCAGCAGATTCCAATTAATTGAATGTAATGGCTAGATAATCAGGAATTACAATGGCTCAATGAATAAACTGTTTCCTATATAAGCAGATGATAGAAAAAATTGAACTAAATCCTTATCTATTAACATTCATAAACCACAAGATGAGTGTTCATCATGTAAATGTTTTTACAGAGCAATTAAGACATAAAACATGCCTTGCATTGTACTTAGTTATGCTGATTGTAGTATACTCTACTAAACATAGCTGTAATGTTTTGCACATGTTTCAGTATAACACAGGTTGCTGAATATTACTTCCATTGTGAGAACATGTTAAACTGAACAATAGAAGATATTTTCACACCATTTTCCCATTATGTTTGCACAATAGCACCCCATAAAAAAGATGAAATTTGTAAATAAGTCCATCCGAGAATATACGTGTAAACACAGAGATTAAAAAACCAGATACCTGTAGAAGTGAGGGTTATGCACCACGGAGGGCAATGCGTCCTATCCTCAACGAGACGATAATCTCGTAAACTCTTAAAATAGGCATAGCACTCTAGCTCTGAACCATAGAATTGGTTTGGAGCATTCTACAGAAACAAAAATATATTACTATGATATCATGAAATAACCAAAATAAAATCATTACAGAAATTATACGGATAAAGTCTAAAATATTATAATTGCATATTTAAATTAATAATAATTACGTTGAAAAAATATTTTTAACACATGCATCGGATAAAACTAAAAATTATTTTTTAAGATTCATCTAAACACATTTACAAGATATCTAAAAACAAATTTATGAATAAATATATTGTTAAAAGCAAAAATTGTCCTATATTGGGTTCACGGAATGATTTGTTTAATACTCGGCTGATTGTGGCGTTCTGTTTAGTTTATTTGGAGTGCCAAATACTTACTGGTCTGAAGGAGACAGTGAATGAGGAAGCTCCTTGTGGTGGTATGTCTAGCATTGATGGACTGACACTGAAGGCATGACCAGCATCTGTTCAGGATTGGAAAATAGTAAACCCAATATCATAACAGGATGAATGAAAAAGCTACAGAACAATTACACTGTTCACAAATTACATAACTAATATACCAAAAGACAGTTTTAAATAATAAACATATTACATACAGTAACTTTGGGACAATAAAGCATTATTACAAGCCAAACATTGCTAACATTTAGCATTTACATGGTTCATCTAATATCGACACATACATCTGCCAAAATGTTTTGTTTAGAATCAGTATTTGTAGTGTGGAATTTGTAAGTTTAAGCCAACAACAACCTAGCCTGGGAAACACTTGGGTTAAAAGAAGATTAAGTGGTGGTTCCAGAATTTCCCGACACAAGCACTCACTTTCAGATGATCAGAATATGTCTTGTAAGATCACCATCATTAACAAATTACTTAAGCTGGTGAACAATTACAGCTTATTTTAATGCAAAATTTGAAAATAACAGCAACAAATTTACATAACACTAAATGTAAAAATTAAACATTAATTGACAACTGGTTTCAGATTAGCATCTTGACACTTTCTTGTGAAAGGTGCAACAAACATAAAGATGCCTAAGGGTGAACAATAATTATCAACATTGTTTTCAGCTTACAAATTTTTGGCTGGAAGTAGAGATTCAAGAAAGGGCATTATTTTTGAAAATTAAATAAATTTGCATAACTTTGCATTAAGCGTTTTGAAATAAACATTTCATGTAAATATTCACATGATGGAAGGGGCCCGCAAAAAGCAAACTTTACGACAATGTTGATACTGTCAGATGATTTATAAAAGCAAACACGATGATGTTTCATTGAAGGTCAACAAAAATAACACAGCAAACATACGCGTTAATAGCAAATCGACAAGAAATATTTACCGGAAAGGAAACCCGACGCTGGAAGAAGAAAACAATATTTATCATCAATTCAATTAATGAATCATAATTTCATATCGCAAAAAGAAGCAAGGTAGATGTTTGATAGACAAAGCCAACAAATTATCACAGACTAACTTGTGAGATATTTCACTGCCATTCAAACATTTTCCATTTTTGATAAGTTCGGATATTTCTATAAGTGAATGCTATCGACACAGTTAGAAAGTATGCTCTTTTTAGCTTCCAGTCTGAATTAGGCACAAAATATACACTGAACCACAATCTCTATTTATTCATTCAAATTTAGTTATTTTGTTTATTCCATATATTTATTGTGCATCTCCCGCAAAATTGCATTTTTAGGGTTTGCACATAAGTTATATTTACATTAATACCGGTAGTTATTTCATATTCCAGTATATCAATGTATATATGTTTTTATGTAATATTATTATTTCATTACATAAATCTCCGAGTACTACCAATGAATCTTTGAACAATATTAAATATTTGTAGGTTCTCTTGCTCAGTTAACTGATCATTTCCTGATAACATAATATTTATAAGAGTATAATTATTTTCAATGTCCGTGCCAGGGTGAGTTACCAAGACAGCACAAACAGTAGGGGATTTAAGGGATGTGAACACAGGATTTCTCCACATTCTATTCTATCACTCCGCTACTAACCAGTCACATCTCATAAGTGCAAGAAGCTACACTTCTCTAATATTGTGAAATACTGACAATTGATTCGTACATACAAATACAAATTTTAAACAGACGGGGAAAGACTGATAGACATAAGTTGCAAAACCACATTACAACATTCTTCTTGCATTTTGTTTGTGGGTCCCCACAGGGGTACGATGTTACCACCAAACAATTCCTGAAATCTTAGAAAATGTAACATTTACTTGATACACAGTAATCTTCATATTAACCTGCACAAATGTAATCTAACAGAAATGAACAAGACTACCTACCTTTATGCAAAAGCATACACATCAAAGCATGAATTACATACAAATTTGATTTGAAAACCTCATCAATACCACATATCACACATTCTGGTGTTCACAAATAGCCTACCTCCCATCCAGACTATGGTAATCTTTCCATTCGTGTGATTAGTGATGTTTACAGTCTGTTGGTGTACACCATATAAATTTGTACACTGACCAAAATCTACCTGATGTACATCCATACTGACATGGGGACGTGTGTGCTGCAGAACAAAATAGAAATATTAGGACCAGTAATTTTATGAAATAGACTAATTTTGTACCTAAGAAATTAGAGTTGGGGTTTGACAAATTGAAAATAAATAAAATTTCACAAAAATATTGAAAAATGACAGAAATTACTATTAGCAAGTTTCCATTACTGATGTCAACAAAAAATATTGTTTTGTGACTCTCCGTTGTTGTATATTGTTATCTGTTATAAATACAATGATGGCCATCGGACAAATTATTATCAAACAATGTTAATCCCATGTAATGTAAGAATATTGGATTAAATTTAGATTTAATTTGTAACAATCTACTTTAAAAACTAAACAAAATGTGATATTAACTACCCGATTCATTCTTAAACCCAGACATTGTGTATAACAGGTATAGCTAATGATAAGAATTTATTAAATCCTATATTTTCTACCGCATCTTCTCATTTGAACCCACTCTTTATTTAACATTTGGAGAATTTGCTAGCAGTTATGATTCTTGTCGTTAATTAAAAAAGACAATGTTATGTTGCTTTTTTAGGAATAAACTCCCAACTTAGATAGCGACATTGGAAAGAGCCTTGTCCAGTAGTGCCCCACAGGCTGTGCAGACCAGAATAATGATGAGCTATGCAGCGCAGGACGGTTGCAGGTCTAATATTCTTACATAACATTAAATTCTTCTTCATATTTATTTTATTATACAGTTTGGATGTAAATTTCAACTCACAATATATCAATGAAGATGATGGATACCAATTACGTTGTTGTGGGTCGGAGTATATAATTTGATTAGTGATAACGCGACAATTATATTTTTACGTTATATGACTGTATTAGCTGCCTCATAACTACATTTGCAAGATAACCGACCACACAAAATTTGGGTCACCGACGCAGTCAGTGGAAAGTTATCCAGTATTATTGACAAGGTTACTTATTATCCCATAAGGTTAAAAGTCTAAAACATAACCAAGCATATAACTTTGAATTAACCATTGAATGGCTTCATAATTATGACTCACTGTGTGACAACTTCATAAAGATACACACCCACAGACAGGTCTTCGGACTAGTAATAATATGTCGTCTCATCTAAAGTCTTTATAATAGGAATTTATAATTTATGCGAAAACACATAACTGCACAGTGCATAAAGTAGACTGCAGGGGTGTGCAGGCTTTTGCAAGGAAATCACTGAAATATGGTTTGGTGGTGCCATCTGTAAGTGCATTGGTATATGGTGTGGTGATCGATCCGGATTAGCTACGTGTGGTGCAGGATGATTGGAGCTGAAGAAATGTAGATCTTAACCGAAGCTCTAAATTAGTATCTGTCTTCAATCAATACTCTCACATTCCTCATCATTCACAGATGGAAACAACACAACAAAAGTAATAAATATGTCAACTTACAGTAAAATCTGAGTGATAACCGTCATTAAAGTATTCGTCTACTGGTGTAGGTAGAGCACCAGTTGGTTGAATAGACTCCTCTGGGTTTCCATCCTACAAGATAAATTAGGGATAATTCATTTATAAAAAAGATAGTTAATTAATTAAATATTAAGTAGTATAATTCTTTTTGATATATTCAAATAATACAGGTAATGAGAGAGAGAGAGAGAGAGAGAGAGAGAGAGAGAGAGAGAGAGAGCGAGATGGGCAGACGGACAGACAGACGACAAAATTTAAGCACACTCTTAAAAACTTAAAAATAATCAAAATAAAAGAGAATGCTAACCTCTGGTTTATACAGTGCACCAGTGTTATCTACTTTCAGGAGCCCATCACGTAACTGTTGGTTCAATTGTTCTGGTGGTGTATAGGATAACCCACGATCGACGTGAATTTTGTATCGTTTAAGGTGCTTCGCCTGTAAAACTGCAGGTTTCGTAGTCTCGGTGTGACACGTACCCAACAAGTCCAAGAATAGCGGCATCTGTGTTCAGATAACAGTCTACTGTCATTATCAGGAAATTAAGATGTTCATTTAAATATAACGAGACAATTACAGATCTTCATGCACCGAGTCTGTTATATAATTTCGATGGCAGGAGTATAAAACAGAGAAACAAATATGAATTATCAATTAAATATGAGACAGATAATAACAATAATGATACTGGCATTAATAAACACGGCAGGGATGCGCAATAAATATATGGAATAAATAAATAAAAATAAATGAATAAAAATAAGTATGGTAATATTTTGCATACACAAATTATGCATGGCATTAATGATGATTATAGACGATCTTTCAGATTTGATTGGATTTCAAGGATTCTGAATTCAGAAGAAAAAAAACAGACAACAACCTTAGATAGATAATCTTCTTCACTTGATACAGACCTGATTGTGTACTAGACAGGAGACTCGTCTGTAGTAATTGATTGGATGTATGGGTTGGAATCGAAGCATAATGGTTTGTTTAGAATTTGCGGGCATCACTCCACTTGGCCGATCCAACTTAAATACACTCTCATCACTGTCCAACTGGAACTGAAGTATTAACGTGGATTTAAATAATAAAATATCAACTGACTAAATTGTAATATTTATTAAAAAGAACAGAATTATGATGCTCTCTTTGATTGATAGGACTATAAATATGATTATGTAGATACCTGATATACAGCCTCAGAGTCTGATTGATTTATAATGTCAATTGTTTTTGTTGTCATCAATCCAGCATCAATCTGCATGAAGTTGATGATGTTGTGACTCAAATGTACAAGGGGACCTAGCAATATAAAATTTAAGTGTATAGGATTGTGTGTATGTGTGTGTATATATATATATATATATATATATATATATGTGTGTGTGTGTGTGTGTGTGTGTGTGTGTGTGTTGTGTGTGTGTATGCACAAGCAAATATCACACACAGACACACACACATATACACACAAGTTAGCACTTTCACCACTCAGTAAAAGGTAATAAACTTAAAGTGTGAATCTTTAATTATAATAATAAATAGGCTTTTGTTCTGATGGATGACATGGTTTCCAAACCAATAATATGGACTCAGGGAGCCTCAAGCACCATCAACATCTAATTATGGAGCACTCCATCTTGTTGAACTATAGAATAGTTGATATAGAGAAATGGAATACCACCTGGACAGTTGAGAATGGTGTCTGATTATAAAACTTCACACCAAGAGGGCAAAGTGCAAACAAATGAAGCTATAACAATATATATATGTGTTATAAACACATAAAAATAGCAGAATTGGACAAAATGTTATTATGAAATACAGAAAAGTGGATCTAAAATACTTTATGTCTGGTCACAGACCCTGTTTACATCCTCAGTGGGTCTTTTCTATCCAAATATAATGTGGCAGCTGCCCATTGCCAACCCAGATATTAAACTCAGAAAAGCTTCAAACCTTTTGTGAAATAGACCGATCCCTGCTAAATATATTGCATCAGTTACTAACTGTGCTCTCCAGTTATAAACAGCTATGGCGCCCACTGTTACTAAGAGATGGCAACTTTTCACTAACATTAAATACTGGAAATCTTTCAGCAAATTATTTTATATTACACGGAGGCTGAGACTAGTATTTTTTCAGCTGAACGATTGTGTCTTTTCAAAGGATTTACCACAATACTTATCAGGATATAACTGTATGACTGAGCATACCAAATATTTCAAGATGAATGGCACTGCTAAGCCTTCATTATTCATGTTGACTTGTAGGGGATTTTTAGCATAGGTTTCAATGGATTAAATAAATGATTTTAAAATTAAACTTTTAGCTGAATGTAAATTGATTTTAATGAAGATTTTTTAAATGTTTAATGTAGATGTAAAGGGCAATTTGCAAGTTTTGGAAATATTATTTTTACTTGTACCTGGGAACCAATCATATATGTATCGCTTGTATATTATTAAATTCTTTTTATTACATTAGAGTATTAACACCCTAGACATGTAGTAAACATTGCATGAATGGCAGAAAATAAAATTGTTCACTTTCAATACAAGATATCAAGCATAAATACCAATGTTACAGTAATAGGAATCACCCATTGAATTATATTTTATGTGATCATTGATTTTATCCATTCACATCATCATGTCAGATGGCAAAGGTTCTACAAAAAATAAGTTTGAATTAGACATGACAACCATACAAACTGGGCTGAACATTACTTAATTTAGTAGCCTATATCTATTGGATGAAGTCTATGCCATTCCTATTAAATGCAAAATTATGATCTAGAGATCCTATACCCTTAATGGATTATAAATAAAATCCAAATATAGCTGGTAAATAGCCTATATATAGCTTTTCAGTAACAGACATATCGGCCACTATATGCACATATCCTGATGCAATGTACTGATTCTTATATTTTCTAACCCGAGATCGTAGTGTGAAATTCAGCCACATGGTGGCACCAGGGGTAAATGGATCAGTCTATTGAACTCATATGGATTCTTTGCAGTTAACATAAAAATTATTTGGTGCAAGTATTACTGGTAAAAACAGTGATTGTGATTATTATTATTATAATTATTATATGTATTATTATTATTATTATTATTACTGTTGTTGTTAACTGAATTCAGTTGTTTAGCCTCAGCAATTGTCACACTGGGGACATATAGGTGAGAGATGATTTCCTATGGAAACCTCCGACAAACACAGGTATGAGCTGGATTTGCATTCACAACCTGTTGGTTTGCAGTGCAGTACTATGCTAATAACTGTGATATCAGAGCACCATTATTATGTTGATTATTCTTATTGTTAATACTTTATTACCATCGTATTGAACATTGATACTGTTATTATTATTATTATTATTGTTATGAATAATTAGAAATGGATCATCACGATTCAATCAAATTAGCTCGACCATTCTATTTTCCTACTCCACTATAAATCTTAAGATTTATACAAAACCTAAATGTTCACCCAAAAACATATATTTATGGCTACCTTTCGAAGAACCAATACAGTTGATCACTGTCTTACTGATGTCACCAATGGCTTTAACATGGAAATAATCAATACTTTTTGTGGCTACTGTGCTTGGCGTGAAGGATATCTGCAAAATAAATGACACATCCACCGATGATTTGCAAACATGTCAGTCAAAACAAAAGAAAACAATACGTTATAAATTAATAAGTGAACATAATTCTGGACAAAATTAAAACAAACAAACTAGCATCGTTGGGTTTTGGCATATCTTGCGGAAACTATGATATTTCTAAAAAATGTGTTTTAAATGTTTCAAAGTACAAAACAAAGAATTAATATTACAAAGACACATAACATAATTAAAAATTAAAGATTAGTTTTTGACGTCAACTCTTAAACCCTCTTTTATAAACCGTAATTCATTTACATTTTTTATAGTATGCAGAGAATAATGTGTCGTATATTTTTACAAATAAATAATGGACTAGCAATTCAGAAATTGTATTGTTCGTGTATAGAAGATATATTCTATTCAGCGTATACATACAGGCAGCCTGATGGATGAAATGGCAGGGACAACACCTTCTTTTTGTAAACATTGGAAGACAATATCCAACTTACTGGTGCCCTCTATGGAGTGCTCAACAGTAAACGGAACATTAACCTAACAAACAGAAAAGACACATGCAAAGAATTAGCCTTTCAATTTCCTAACAATCTATTAATTTAGAAGCACAATATGAAATATACTTACTCTAAAATGATCAACTTGGAACACAATATGGATTACTTCCAAATTGGCATAAACTAAATAACTGATTAACTATATATAAATATCGACTTACTGGAGATATGTTGCACAATTCAATCCATTTATCCACCGTTTTGCCAACATTGACTTGTCCAAAATCAACTAACGTTTCCGTAGCTCCAAGTCCCTCGGGTTGACAGCTGCTGGACTTCACCAATAAATGTGGATATTTCCCTAATACAGGTTACATTACCACATTATTATCGATCTAAATATTTATAAGTACTACTTAATATGTACTAAATGCACCTATGTTATTACTTAGTGCATAATATATTTTGCTGGTTGGTATACATGGTTGAGTTTAAACACAACCATCCTTTACATTTTATTATTTTTCACAATTGTGGAGGGTGTTAGGGATGGACTATTGAGGTCAATGTTATTGGTGAATAATGCCATTTGCTCAACACTTACTGTGGATACAAGAAACGAAATGGATGCCATTCCTTTAATTTTTTATTTAAAGAAGTACTGACTTTCTCTCTCTCTCTCTCTCTCTCTCATAAACACACACACACACACACACATACACATACTGTACCAATAATACTGTATTAGCATTTTGAAATATAGCTCTGCCTGTAGTAGTAGATTTGGCAGTTATTAAAAGAAATATTTAAAGTTAAATTAAATCAAACAAAAAATGCTGGTTAATGTTAACTGATCAAGAAGAGATGGTAGTTATTCTCTGCCTGTACCTATGCCAGCAAGCATAAAATCTCCTCTATTGTGATTACACTGTTAACGTACATATAATCATATGGAGTATCAAGTGAATACAATGAAAATAAAGTTTTAAAATATTCTAGCCCTCAGATAGATTTGTCAGGACATCTTTTCAATAATAACTTAATTTATCACCATCTAATACCATCAGATAATATGGCAAACTTGTTGAAATATTAATGATGTCAGTGTAAAGTTGTTTTAACTGAACTATATTTAAATAATGCTAATTGCTCTAATAGCCAAATTATAGTAAATAGGAGGTGGCATATAATTTTAAGAGATACTCAAGACAAGTTATCACAATTCTACTGAATTACAACACTGCCGTTTCATTAAATAATCATTATCATCCACTAACGACAAACATTTTTATTATAGTAATTCTGCGAACCAAATTTGATAAATTATTATTAAAAATACGAGAGCATCATTTATGTGTTCTATCATTACAAACATAGATAAGTGCCCATATTCCTATACAACTCCTACCTATTCCTTCCATTTTGGTCACTTTGCTGTGGGACATATCTGGTCCATATTTGACAACAACATCAGCCTCGTATACAACTGCAGCCTATGGAATATTAATATACAAATATAATACAAAGCGTGATGTCTTAATTAATTAATTAATTAGTAGATGTGCATATGTTCATGTGCATGCACACACACACACACATCAAGTGGGTGGATGTGTGTCTGTATTTTGTGCAATAACATTGGCTAAGAGAATCAAATGTGCTTGCTATACAATATTGATAAATCATCAGAGAACTGAATCACAAAATTAGTATTTTTCTTGCTAATAAGTATAACAACCTATCACCAATAATGTCAGTATTACCTTAGGTGTAAATGTAGCTATGATAGTTATGGTAGCATAGGGATCTAAATTCCCTTCTACAGGCTCAACCTGAAACGGCTCACTGCACTCAATTTGAAAAGGCGTCTCGAGTTCACTGCAACATAAATATGACTTTTCATGAGATGAAAATTACTCCTACCATTAAACCGTCTATACGACATTTAACATTTTGCTAGTCGGTAGAAGTCGCTAGATCAATATAATGTGACTTACAAAATGGTTCTGTTAAGACAAAATTTATAATACACCAGTCTACATTGCAAACCAACAGTACTTAAACTACAGTTATTATATATAGTTTCTGCTTATATTGATCACAGTGTTGCTAACCTTGCATTTTTTATTTCAAATGAAATTTTTCTGAGATCTTGAACAGCACACATGTAGAAGTCAATATGGCTTTGGATCTCCAGTTGTACTTCTGGTAGGACTGCTTGCATTGGTACCACAAACTTTCCATCCTATAGGTATACATCCAGTTAACGCAATGAAAGTAAATGTTCTTAGTAGTGGTTTCCTAGTTTTCTGCCTTGCATGATTTAAGACACAATTAGCCATTGGAAAATTAGCAGAAATTCATTTTGGTTATAATTTGTTAAATACCGGTTCATCTTCCAGATTATATGATAATTATATTTTTAAAATAAAATGGATAACAGCAATATCAGTAAGTCTTCTCAGAATGCACCAAAACTACTTTAAGATAAGCCATAGCTTATGATACTGACCTTCGTTTCAAACTCCATATGATCATTATAGATAACCTTCTCCAGGGGTCGGAAGGTCACCGGAAGGGTGTAACTTGTGCCCGCACTTAAGACAATAGGCTTAGGATATAACGTTGAGAAGAACCTAGTCATTGGACCACTGTTAAATAGGCATCACGTAAATTCAAATTTATATACAGAATAATACATATAACCTTCTTTGTTCACACATAATATTTTCAGTATCACAATATCAGAAAATAATTATAATGTAATATGAAAGAACATATAGGGTTCACAATAATGTTAAATAACATCAGTTATTTGAAAATATGTTCAAGAACTTTGCCATATGAGTTGTTACAGACACTTACTTGAACTTAAGCTTTTGCGTCTTCACCTTGACATTTTTAAGGACAATAGTCTGTGTATATTCTCTCCCTGGCTCCCAACCTTGCCATGTTAGTTTATCAGCTACCTCAATGCCATAGTGATAAGTCTTGCCTTTTGGCATTTGTGCAACAACTCCAGGCATCTTGATTGCTGTAATATAAATTAGTGGCATTTTAATGTCTACATAACGTGCAATTAAATTTTTTATTATTAATAATTTTCAATCAGATATGTCAAATTTAATATGCCTATCTAATTATATGTGGATGAAGCTGAACACAACACCAGAGACAGTAGGCCCCCATTACAACACAGATGTTGGAGTCCACAAGCTTTTGAATATGTTATAGGTGGACTGTGAAGCGAGACCGAATGATCTCGGGTGGCCAATGGACAAAAATTGGGAGTCCATGTAGCCACCTTGATTTCCACCATTTGTGAAGAATACATACAACTGTTTATTTCATAAATGTTCCCAGTAATTGTTTCATTATTTGTTTACTTAAAACATAAATCTTACCTCTGACAGCGTTTGTTTTGAAATACCTCAGTGTTTGAAATATTGCATGTTTTTCTGATGAAGGTAGCAAATATATGGATCAATAAATGAATCTTCATAGGCGCATGTGCAAAAATAAATGTCCATGAAAATGTACTTGTTTGTGTATCTGCTTTTGTAATGAAAACAGTTACCGTATCTACTCATTTACAAGTCGCACTCGCTTATATTGTATTTCCCACTAAATTATGGTTTTGGCGTCGATTTTGGAGTATAAAAAGTGTGTCTTATATGCTAGTATATACAGTAGCGATTTCCCTGAGAGCTAGTATGTTATCTTGTAGTAGAGCACAGTTTTATCAGCATAAAAATAGAGGTTTTTTAATATAAAAAATATGATCAATAATTACATTAAATAAAATGTATGCAATACATGTAAGTTAACAAAAAGAATCAAACTTATTTAGTGGATGGAATCACAATAAATGAGGGTTGTGATTGGACTATTTGTTTGGCTGATTGAGCCAAGGTATTGTGTAATTAAGGTTGTGATCAATAAATCTACTTATGGTTAATTTGTGGGCATTGGCTATGTTTTTTAACATGTGAATTACAAACTGTAAATAACGTGTTTAAATTATTTCAAATAATTTGATCGGTCAGTAGCAGATTTCATGCCATTTTACAGAAAATACACTGTCATGGAACCCAAAAATTTGGGTAAAAGGTCTTACCATGTTATATTCGATTTTGTGTTATATGGTTCAACGTTATAATAGATATATATATTTGTGAATATGTATTTGTTATGTGGATACATAGTATATTTACATGAAGAGTACATGTGTACCAACCTATTTCACAACCCTGCCCATTTAAAAAAGGGACCTTCCTATTTCGCAACCATGCCACAAGCCTTGTGGTTGTAAGATAGGTGGCCTGTTTTGATTAGATCATTATAAATTTGATCATGTACCATTTTGTAAAATAATTTACTGTTTTAAGAATTTATTTGTTCATATATCTGTATAATTTATATTCAATTCAATTTTTACCAAAACATGGCAATAACACAGAAAAGTTTGATATAACAGCACAATATTTCATTGCAACATAGTTGCTATATAGTCAGGTATTCTTAAAACCAACCAGGTTGTGAATGGGATGGTCCCTTTTCGAAATGCCCCCAGTTGTCAAAATGGTGCTTAATACATGTACTAATATCAGGTTTAGTTTAATTCATTTAATCCAGCACAGCTAACTAAATCATGTTTAAATAGTGGAACTTACGTTAAACTGGTATTTCTCATAATATATTACATTAATCCACAAATGTATAGAAATTTAAGTAAGATGCACATGGAAATTAATTGTTAAAATATTTTATGACAGTAGCGTTGGTAAACTGAAGACAGTAGAAGTAATAGTGCGAGCATTGATTTGTGTGATCTAGGCATCATTTTATTCTATTTTTCATCCAGTTTAGCATAAATTTAGAGGACTTTCTTCAATCGGACCTAAGTTTATTTATGCTATTAAGAATTTTTTGTGAAGTGCCAGAGTGACTTTTGAGCATATGAACACTTTTATTATTGTTGTACTCTGTGTACAGTTATTGAAACATGCTGTCATCACTGTAACTATTAGTGACTGTAAATGTATAAACATGATCTCAATGCTTTTTATATAAAGATTATAACAACCATGAAGATAATATATAAAAGATTGTATATAATTGACAGGCATATTAATCAGAGGACAAAAACATGTACTTAATAGTATATTATTCATATTTATTATTTATTAACAACTAACAGAGTCAGACTGAGTGGTGCAGTTCATATAATTATATAATCATATTTTTGATATTAGATCTAATAGATATATACACACACTCACACAGTGAAAATAATATATATATTTTGGTGCTATCCTCAGTGTTTCTATACTTGTATTATACATTATGTACTATGTTAGTTCTGTATGTATATATATATATGAATAAGCTTCATTTAATTATTCAAATCAAAGCAAATCACACAATACCCAACATCAGCATGTAACCAATGCAATGGCCATGATGTTACAATAATAGGAAACTCAAGTAAATAAAATATTATAAAAACAAAACCTAAACAGATATTTGTTCCAAAATATTACATAAAGAGTTTGTGTGTATAGTGATAATTGTATGAAACCTACATACTTTAAGCGACACACCAATGTGTGCACGGAATTCCAAATTAACCAACTCTTACAGTACACGCTTAAAACATGAGGCAGCCATGTTGTAAACAAATATGGCGCCGTTGCTAAGTCGTTTCCCATGATCCTCTATTCTATGAAATCATATTTTTAAGGAAATATTACAATTCTGATAAATTCGTAAAAGGACACCATTGTTTATAACTAGATAAATATAAAGGAAGAAAGCATACTATTTTATCTTTTTCATATAAAACATATTTTCGTGTAGTCATAACTGCAGTTTGTACCATTAGGTAGCGCCACCGGTAACAGGGCGTCATGGTCGCCAAAAGAAAGGTCGTTTCGTCGCCTATGAGAAGTGGTTTCGTCGCCTAGTGAAAGTATTTATAGTTGTTTTCATCGTCATCAGTAAGTAAATATTCTAGTACACACACACATATATTTTAAAATAAATATATATACTTTAATGTTAATACATATTATCAGGATATGAGGATTATTGATTAAGCAATGCTTCAACTTTGTTCAAGCATCGTCCTTTTCAACAGTCTATACTCTATAGTCTATAGATCTATTACAGTCTAGACTATAACTTATACTTATCAAATATAAGACTATAATAGATCTAATAGTATATGCGTTTTCTTTCATTATAATGTGGTAATAAAGTATAGACCCTTATATTTTATAGGGCCTATTATGCCCTATTGGGCCTGTATAGTATATTATGTATAATGGCATGCTGCCCGTCTAATGTATTTTGGCCAATTTACTCGAATCCTAGACAGCTCTGCCCCGTTATGGGACAGCTCGGCCCAATCATGTATAGAGAAGCGCGGCTAGTGTCATTGGTTTCATGCTTTGTGTGAGAAAAAAGTCATTATCAACGTGGACAATGTCGAAATCTACAGAGGCGAATTGTGAACTGTGGCAAAAATACACAGATAGAAAAATGTCTACTTCTAAATTATTACGTTCGTGCGAGGTGTATATATGTGCCCGTGTTATGATTATCGTTTCGTGTTGTTTTAACGGTATGAAATAAATAGATTGATAGTTAATTGTTGGTGACATTTGTCAAAAGCATATTCAATATAATACAGTGCTACATTTCATACAGCTACATGCACTTATTCCATATCAGTCTTACACTGCAAGTAAACGACCATCAAGCTACATGCACTTATTCCATATCAGTCTTACACTGCAAGTAAACGACCACCAAGCTGTTAATATATATATATATATATATATATATATATATATATATACACACACAAATATTAATTAATTTACATATCTTTTTCCTGGGCCAAGTTGTCACTTGGGTCAAGTTGTCCAGGCACCATCTACTCAATGACAAAATTTCATACAGAATCTATCTCTTGTGTATAGATAGTAACTGTATATGATTTTCAACCTATTATTTCTTGTATGTGAAATGTAGATGTAATAAATTGAGCGAAGCACTAACTGGTAGCCACATTAGCAATAACAATGATTTACTGATAATACTGATGTAAATTTGTATTGTTTATTTTCATTTCCGATTTAAAGAGTTGGTTGGATGCTTTGTAATATGTAAATGTTGAAGTTTTACGGACACTTTTTGTGCACATAGTAGGTTAAATGGTCCGAGCGACCTTCAAAAGTAATGAGGTGAAGTGAAAGATGAAACACCCTTCAGATATGCCAATGCCAAGATTCGAACTCAGGTCTACCATTTAGACCATGTTGGTGCCCAGTCATTCGCCTAGTTTATAACACTGATGAATGTTTCTGATATTCAATTCCATCTTTGTTTCAACAGGTCATCATAATTCTCCAGATTGGTAACTTTCTATATCTTGATTGTAAAATGCTACAACAATTAACAGCCTGCTGTTGAATCAGTCTAGATATGTGTGTATTCTGCCCAAGATGATGTGAAATTCTTTTATGAAAATCTACCATGAGTTGTGTTTCCTAGGATTAATACCTCCAGGGGATTAATAGTTTTGAGAGGAAATTTTCTACAACACTGGATCTGTCCTGTGAAAAAAAAGTTATTGTCTTTAAGCATAGAACATCACAATGAATAATGCCAGTTATTAGCCACACTTTTATTTCCAGTGCATGTGAATGGTATTAAATTGAAGAATATTTCTCATTAAATTTCATGGTCTCATTAGTTTAGTAATCAGAAATATTCCCCATATTGGAGAACCTATATGTGTATGCACTTCACAACTTAGATCCAAGTGTTGCTAGTCATAACTCATCTGGGGGGAGGGAAGTTCACACAAGCTGTCAACGAATGCCTGCTGTAGGCGACGTAAAATTTGTGGCAACACATTTAAAAATATTTTTTATATATACCGTCCTTTCAACATGAACTGCAGCAAAAATGCAAAATGGTATGTGTGTGTGTGAAAAGTACTTGCTCAGTGTAGTGATGAAATTCATAGAATAATTTGTAGTATTGTATGTATAATTATATAGTATATCTGGAATCAACAGAGCGATTGTTGTGTGGTTACTGGGAACAAGACCTCTACAACTAATATAGAATGGAGGAAGATGGCTAACATACTGTCAGTATTTATTTACAACTGATTTTCTCTATTGTACAAATTATTTAGACTACTAAACAAGGTTTCATTATTAAACAGTTGTATCACAGATAGGATAATAATGTAATAGGTTGGTTTTTTCAGTACACATTATTTGGCTTACATAAAAGGATGCACAATGAAGATGACATACCTTTAGACATCAACATATTTATCTAGACAGATTATTTATCAGATTAACAAGTGATAATCCATAACTTCTATAAAACATAATTTGTTCACTGCATAGAAATAAAAGTGTTACAAAATTCATCCTTCATTATTTGGTGAACAATATGTATATATATATATATATATATATATATATATATATATATATATATATATATATATATATATATATATATATAATGAACATGTTCAACAGAGGTTTATATTACAGTCTTTTCTTAACATGCATTAATTTTTATAGCTACCCTGACATATTAATAATAATAAGTTTATGAAGGTTACAGATGTCTATTTCTCATTTATCTTTAAATGCAAATGGGTTTTATCATCTTTTGTTATGACAAAAAAAAAAGATATTTTAATATTTTATTTTAAATATTAATTAAAATAATTAAGCACCACAGATAAAGCCAGTATTCTTGACAAGTATGGAAACTAAGCTAATGATAGAAAAATAATAATAAATAATCATAGATAAGTCTTTCCATACAGACACACACCATTATTTATATTTATTCACAATATGATTCGATAAACAGGTCAGGTGGACATGTAATAATATTACACCATTATAATATGAATCATCAGTATGTATATATATATATACATATATATATATACATATATATATATATACATCAGAAATATGTTCATCTTACAGTTTTTTAGATCGTTATCTTGATGAAATGGAAAAAGGCAAGTTCAACATTTTGATTCGGAATAAAAGAAAAATCTATTCTACTTTTCCACCATAAAGTGTGAAGTTTTCATGTTTCTTTTCATGTCATATGTCTTGAATAACAACTAACAGTGCATCACCACGATGGAAGCTAAAATATGCTGTTTAACATTTGAAATTCCAAAAGTGATCAGCGATTGTTTTCCACGTGACACTATCGCCATTATTTAATATTATCTGCATGAATGCGACCTGTGGTATTTGTATACATATACGTGTTTAATTTAGGTGTCATATTTGTATGCCTTTGAAGCCTACAATTTCAGCATACGCAGTGATAATAATTTTACATATACACAGACGGATTAATGGAATGACACTGTTATAATAAGTAACTGTTGCATTAGATACATACAATACATCCATTCTAAATTAACCCCTGAATCAATACGAGTCCTTGTAATCCCGTTATTTCGTAGGCTACCTTTATCAATACGCTCCAGGACTGGAGAACGATTTGTTAAAATACTGGCTTCTATTCTGACAAATCGTTCGCTAAGATCGTGCACGCCCTGCCATCATCATCTTTGATCCGGACCGTCCCTGATCAGGATAGTCCGACCAACCAACCAACAGGATCATTGCTGACCGATGGTATTGCTGTGCCACCGAGACTCGTCGTGTACCAGTCAATAACGGGGTGGCTCAGTCGGTTTTGAGGGGATCAGCGAAGCAGCGTCTTACTTTGTACGAATACGGTCGGCGCCGTGTGGGTCCTCTCTCCAAACAGGTCGGTGTTGATGTTCACGGCGCCGATGGGCTTTTTCTCTTTGTTGGCGTTCTTCTCTTCGTCTAGACACGCCGGCAAGAATTCTTTTCTAATGGACGGATCCTTGGTGTTGTTGTATACCTTTAGTAGACGAACCAGATCAAACCTGGAGCCATAAATAGACGGGTACGTTTTAATGGTCTTATGGCGGGAAGATGTATCACGTCGAGTCTATTCAAGAATGCAGTAGGTAAGTAAGTACGTGCTTTTATTCCTCCATATACTGTACATAATAGACATATACGTGTATATCATAACATCTTTTCATGATACAATATACAGAGAGGTAACACCAATGACCTTATAGGATGAGAAGCCATGGCAATAATATACATTATTTGATATACAAGACAAGACATACACTGATATTGGGTTAGGTGTTACCTAATATAATAAGAACTGGTTTCTTTAATATGTAACTATTTGTGCGAGGCTGAGAAATATTTTGAGGGAATGCAGTTGAGCTCATATATGAATCAAAATGCAAGAATATAGCATGTGTATTGCATTATGATAATTGATATATATATATATATATATATATATATATGTGTGTGTGTGTCCAGGATGGTGCCATTATATCACCTTCCCCTTTTTTCTCTCTTTCTGTGACATATATATAGAGGAGGGATTATTATTATTATTGTGTAGAAATTTAATGAATCACCATATATAGTGGCAAGCACAAATACCTTTTAAGAAGTGTCATAATGGCTTGTCCTAAGGCTCCAATCAGTATAAATACAGCCACCATGATACCAAGAGCTACGAATGAATCCAGAATCATTTTTTGCATCGCGGATACGTAAGGTTTCATGGATCGCTTTAACTCCAATCTGTATGCCAAACTGTCGAAACTTGAAATGGAAAGAAAAACCAATGGTATTTAATATAATACTGTTTTCAAGTTCAAAAGGTAAGTGGATTTGTGCAAACACACACACACACACACATCCATTCTAAAAATGTATATTCTCGGTACACAAACTTACTCGGTGTAAGTGATTGGTTCAATAGGAGGAAGATCACAAGTTGTGAAATTAATCTGGATCTGTTTGATAACCGGTGGAACGCAAGGCTCTTCTGGATAAAGCTCATTCCACCACGCACAGTACTCCACGGCCTGCCAAGAACGATACACAGTGAGTACGTAAGTATAACAATCAAGTCAGCCTAAATGTGTGCCTTTGGCACAGAAATGTTACAACGACCAAAGTGGAAACATTGTTGCATCAGTGATCATATTTATTAAAAAAAAGCAAGTAAATGTTGCGTGCATAAGAAAACACATGCTGTCTATTGGGAGATAAAATCGTTTAACGGGACAGTTCACCCACAAAACATATTTTAAAATGTGTAATGCTTAGAACAGTAACCAAAAATTTCGCAATAATAATCACGAAATATACTCGATGTCATAGACATAGGGAAATAATCCAAATTCACGGCAGGGCCGCCATTACCGCTGCACCGGAAGTCAGATTGGAAGGCGGGAAGGAGAAAACTCAAATGCTCTGACGTCACATAGGTGCTCTCTAGACTGACGCGGATTATAGTCTCTCTTGAACGTTAATATCTGAGCCATTTTGAATCATCTTCCGTTGTCAGGTTCCTTCTGACTCAAACTGATATGGTTGTACGTCATTCATGAATGTAATTTTAACAAGATAATGATGTTTAGTGCTGGAATAATTATTTGCTCACACTTGTTTACATGCTTTTGTACGGGCTCTACAGACATCAGGTGAACCGGATGTGTTCAAGTGACGTCAGCATTGAGGAGCTTCCGGTCTCTGTCTAGCTTCAAAATGGCGGCGCCCGTAGACCATTAAAAGTCGATTAATCAGCACTTTTAACTGGATTATTTAATATATGGGTGATCTTTTACACAGTTTGAAATATAGAGGCTGTGCTGATTAAGCGACAGCCTGGGGATTCTCCCCGAACAACAAAACCAAACCAACAGTTTGAAATATTTATGATATTTGTGAGTATAACTTTATTAGTCCTGAAAATTCGAAATGAAGGTGGACTATCCCTTTAAGAGAGGTACACTATTCCATAATAAAAATTAATAATAATAATTATTATACGCAGAATAACGTAGACACCCATACAGGTGTACATATATTAGTAGCCGGTGGAACATTACCTGGAAACTTGTCCTTTCACACATCAGGCGATTGTAGGTTTTCAACAAAATCTTGTACTGTTTAAGTCTCATGTTGACTAGAGTCTCGTAGAACTTGTACTCCATGTTGTTGATCTTGAATGCGTTTGCCATGATTCTGGTGTTCGCTACTTTGCGGCTCATGATAATTGGTGCCACCTGAAATAGAAAGAAACATGCTCCACGTTGTAATGGCACCATCGCGATGGCTAAGCGTTTGAGTAACGCGCCGCGCCTATAATGGCAGCATGCGTTGTATGCTCCATTGGGAGTTGGGATGTGTGCTGGGTGGAAACAGGTCTGACTCGGGGATAATAATATTGTAAAGCGCCTTAGAGCAGCTTCTAGTTGAATAGGGCGCTATATAAACGTCACATATTATTATTATTATCTTGTATTTAATAGCTGAAGTTTTATTGCTGATAATTAAACAATCTTTGGTATTTGGAAAAGTGACAAAGATCATCATTAGCGCACAGATGATGATGATGATGATGATGATTGGTGTTTTACGGCCACTTTTGTGCACATGGTAGGCCAAATGGGCCGAGCGACCTCCAATGGTAATGAAGCGAAGTCAAAGATGAAACACCCTTCAGATATACCCAAGCCGAGATTCGAACACGGGTGGTGATGATCTGTGACCCAATATGCTAGCGTTAGACCTCGGAGGCGCCCTTATTACCATACAGAGGTTATTTGTCCACTAAATATAGAATGGATCGTAGTATCTTAAAAGAGGGTATGATAAGTAATTTACGTATTGAATAATAATAGTAAGAGTTGTGTCTGATGTTCTGGGGGATGCTTTTCTATCCAGGGATGTTTTCTATCCAGGGATGTTTTCTATCCAGGGATGTTTTCTATCCAGGGATGTTTTCTATCCAGTATTGTGTAAGTGTAATAGTCTGCCTTCGTTTCATGCATGTTATATTGTTCAGAGTTCAGGTTAGTAATGTCTATACATCTTTCTTTTGGTGCAAAAAGGAAGACTATAATTTCCTAAAGTATCAAATGAACTGTGTGTATAATGATGATTGATTGATTGATTGATTGATTGATTACTTTTTTTAATGATCTATGATCATGAAGCAGGGATAGCTCACGAAAGTGCGAGCACTTAATGTGGTCCCTTTATAATTAGTGGCTGTTCTATATGTATCACCCTCACTCCATCCCAAATCACAGGGGAGCATTACTATAAGATGGAGCCGAACTTCCCCAAGGGTGGTCACTGCCAGAGTATGGTACGTCCTCAGGGTGTCTTTAACGTCCCCATTTTACAATTAATTCAGTGGAGACGGCAGCGTCAATTAACGGTCTCAGCCACCCACGATGTTGTGAGCCGAAAAACTTAGTCCCTGGTAAAGGTTCGACCTTTTGACAGGATCGAACTGTGAACCTTGGCAGTTAGGGCAGATCTATCCCAATAGCAGTAAGTTATTATCTGTCTAGAAACCCAGAAATATACCTGCTCTCTCTCTCATCATCACCATCATCATCATCAGCTTACCTTTAGATGAAAATAACCAAGATTCCACAGAGTATCAACATCCAACATATTCTCAGTGATAATAATCAGGAGATAGATGGTCAGTACGAGGAAGAGGACCAGTAACATCTGTGGTACGAGGTCAGTGTTCATCACCTGTGAATAAATTAATAAATAAATCAATCGGCGAGCAATCGAACTGAGAACAGCTTCATAGACAAACAGCTCGCACTTGTCTGTTAGATAGATTGAAAGTTTGATAAAATGATCCATGGTAAGGTAGGGCTACTTCAAGCATTAGAATAAAATATGCTATATTTGCTCAATGCTCAGGTATAAATAAGCCATTACACTATAAATAGGGGGAAACAGGATAGAAGTACTGGAAGTACATTTAAGCTGATACAAATTATGACAATGCGTACCTTGTTTATGAATTCATTCCTAGTACTCTTTTATATATATATATATATATATATATATATATCAATATATATCAATATATGAGTATATATTTATACTTGCCCTGTAGTATAGGTTCTTGAGAAGTGCGAAGATCCGGATACATATATCCAGAAGGATGTCTAATAGTTTTAATAATCCAGACCGGATCGCCGCTCTAGCTCTCTGACCACGACTGCGAGTGTCTTCTGACAAAAACAAACGCAAATCAACGTACGTATTAAAAAGGTTGAGATTAGATGGATGATCTCGGGGGAAAAATTATTTATTATTAATAACTAATTTCATGTCACTCTCTCCAGTCCACACACACACACACACACACACACACACACACACACACAACACACAACACACACACAACACACACACACACACGTACGTTTGTCTTCCTTTGTTTTTTTCTCATCTTCATTCAGGTCTATCTCGTATTTAAAGCCGTGTAGTAGTTCTATCACCCTGGAGTAAGTTCTCGTACAACGGAATGCGAACCACAAGCCGTCGATGATGACAAGAAATATGATCAGAGCGTTCTGTCTGATGGAGTTCAGGAAGAAGTTGAATTCGGCCTTCGGCACGTACTTCTTGTACCGTTCCGGATCGACGGCGATCTTGTGTATGTCCGTGGAGAGGTTCTGGACGGCCACCGGGTTGAACTCCATCGGCGGCAGTTCCGGAATTAATGGCTCGCCGATGGCCGGCTTCGTGAACAGGGTGAGGTTGGGATGCGGGAAGTTTGCCCTGATATCTGACAATAGGAAGACGACGCGAACGATTATGTCATGTCTGTCGGAAGTAGAGTAACCAAATGGGCTGCCACTTGCTATTGTTCTGTAGTGCATACTAGACTGATTAGTGAGTGAGTGAGTGAGTGTGACTGACTGACTGAAAAAAAAGCCTGTCTATCTATCGATATGTGCTTATATATATATATATATATATATATATATATATATACTGTAGATCGGCAAATGTTGACGATCGTATAAAGTTGGCGAATGGCAAAAAAATCCCCAATTTAAAACGACGCCAACATTTTCCGTTTTACAGTATAACATACAATCATAAATCTCCAGATTATGAACTTAATACCTCGCCATCATTTGCCGATTTACAGTAGATAAATCGGCGCCAGTAAGGCGGTTCTATATCCCGAAATGTGGCGTTCTTGTCGGAGTTGAACAGATCTTGAAGCCCCTCCCAACTTACCTGGCACTTCTAGCTTCCTGAAGTCAAATTCCAATCCGACCCACTTCATGAACGGCTCCAGACAGCCGAAACACAGACCGTTTACCGTCAGATGTATGATCCGGGCACCGGCCAACCAGTTATTGTTCTTGATGTCGTAGTAGACCTGTCTCATGTCCGCCATCAGCTGACGGGCCTTGACCTTCGTAAACCGGTCGAACTCGGCCTGAAAGTCGCGCAGTCTTTCCGTGTACTCGTCGACGGTCTCGCGAACCTTCTCGAACGCCAGACTTCCGATGTCGAAGCCCTGTATCGTCTGGAAGTAGACCTTGAGCAGGTTCTCTCGAGCCTCCTCAACCTGCCGATGCATGGCGTACAGCTGGACCTCGCAGACTCGCTTGGCGGCGGCACCGGACTCCTCCTGCCTCAGCAGCTCCGCGTCAAGATGGCCTCGAATCTTGTTCAGCTCGATCTGCTCGTAATGGGCAACCAGGTGGTGGTAGTCGGGATACTGATCCAGAACGCTGAACGTGCTGCTGTGGATCGCCTTGGCGATGAGCACGAACTCGGTGACGCTGACCAGCAGCGAATAGACGAACTTGAACACGACGAACCAGACGACGAACAGCAGATGGCGCCTGTGCAGGCGATTGTCGCGCCCCCGGTGCAGCGAGTCCGGTCGGGTCAGGTAGCCGTAGAGGAGAATGGCGACCAGACCGATCAACAGGCCAATCGTGCCGATGATGAACGGGGATAGGTTCACCAAGAAATGGTGCACGCTGAACTGGAACGGCTTCGGATTGCCGAAGTGGTATTTGTTGGTCTTTATTGGCCGGAATAGGGTGACGTTTATCACCCGATAGCCGTCCCTCAGTTCCAAGACGAGCCTCTTTTCGTGTACGTCGGGTCCGCCCGTCGGGATGTGGAATTCCAGGTCGAAGTCGTCCGGACAGTCGATCCCAATGTCGTAATTGAACAAGGAAACATCGTTGAACTCCGGAGCTCGGATGTGAACGTTGATTAGACCTGGAATGGGCGAATGGCGGGGATATGTATTAACGCGTATCACGCACGCACGCATTCACGCGCAACACACACAGACACACACACACACACACACACAAATATATATATATATATATATATATATCATACTCGAATTAACGAGCACACACATACCTGGACATGGTTCTATCTGTCCGGATATTTTCACGATCCAGAAGCTATCATTCCGTAGTAGCTCAGCCCTGAGAGTTCTGTCGTTTTTCAGTTTTGTGTTGCCATAGAATGCTTGTAACACCGACAGGTGTCGCGGCAGTACCACCTGAAAATGGGGTGCTAACGTTCGATTTTGAATCAAGTAGCCGCCTTCAGTACTCGTTACCTGAACGTCATCAATTTGATGCCAAGATGGCTCGGTGCTGCGAAGAGTTCTGTTTACGAAGATGTTACACGACCTATATTCTGATAAAATAATAATAATGCATATTTAATAAAGCGCCCTTACTAGCAGGAGCCATTCAAAGGCGCTGTACAAACAATATGTAATATAATAATATCCCAAGTAATATGTCTGTAAAAACCCTATAAGATATTTAAAAGATAATAATTATATATCTGTGAAAGCGACCTTGAACAGGTGTGTTTTTAGAACAGATTTAAATTTTCAAGAGACGACGCGTTTCTAATATCTGCCGGCAACCTTTTCCACAAAGTGATGGCTGCAACACTAACTGCAACAAACAGAGAGTACACACCTAAAATGGCTTATCATTTGACTGAATGTGTAAGGTAAGTCGGATCGAATCCCGATTTATTGATTAATGCCAATATACATGTATATCCCTTCCCTTGGCGGAGTAAGGTTTGTCAGAATGAAATAAAGAATTATCCTTGGAATGGTCTGTTATCCCTTTAAGTCCAGATTTATTTTATAATCTCAATAGAGTTTCCTTCTCTAAGAGAGGGGTCATGTGTTTAACGAAGTAAAGTTTACGGTTTGCTAACATCGACTAAAACCTATTTGTACTTACTCCATGTTTTTGTGTTGATGCCAAAGGCTGTAGTGGGATGTACTTTAAGCCTTCTACTTGTGCTGGACATTAGTTTCTGTCCGAGTTCCAGTGTACCAGCCTCAAATTTCTCTTTGCCACGAACCATGTGTATGATTTTGCTAACACCCGTGCCATGTCTGACTATCAGGAAATTGTGTCTGAAAAGTATTGAAATGTTCTGTGTAGGCCCGTCCAACAACCCAATCCCCCCCCCCCCACCTTCCTCCACACATCCACCCCGGCATGAAAAGTCGCCCCTGTGGATTCAGCCCCCTGAAGAATTGTTCAGGGTTTGAATTCAAAGTTCGAGATTTTCTGCGCCTGTGCTTTATTATACACGGCTAAAACACACACACATACACACGCAGTGAGAGAGAGAGAGTGTGTGTGTGTGTGCGTGCTACTGAGCTTATTACCAATGTATTGTAATATATACAGTTATTTCGATTAATACGGGTACACAATTCATTTAATAAAAATGTAATGTAACCGGCGGCAGAATAAAACGGCCAAAATTAGGTAAGAAGGCGAAGCGAAGGATGAAACTACGCTTCTGAGACAGCCTGGTCGGGGTTTGACGCCAAACGCTCGATGGGTGTCCAGCCGCACTACCGTTTGTGCTATATAGGAACAGCCACATTCACACGAAATATAGGAAGGCCATACACACCTTCTGAGTCCTGCTACTGATCCGAGAGGGTGACTGTTACTGACGACCTTTTCGGCGATGAAGGTTTTCTTTTTGAACGGCTTCCCGTCGTAGAGTAGGCGATAATGGAGACGGTATATGGTGCTGCCCTGTTTCGGTTGTACGTGACAGTACACCGTGTCTGTCGAGTAGTACGGCAACAGTGTGTACACCAGGATATTACCCATACGACACCTGGTCGATGATGATGATGATGATGATGATGATGATGATGATGGTGGTGGTGGTGGTGACAGAAAGAGAGACGATAGACAGTATTATTATTGTGATATCTATTTGCGATGTCATACGTCGAAGACGAGTTGGTGTACCATTTTTAAAGTGTTCCGTTTGAATTATTGGCTCACCCACACCGCGACTCCCGTACTGTGGTCCCACTCATATGACGTGTGGGCCCACCACGATATTATATTGTTGGACGGTGGGCAATATAACACAGTGGTGAGCCTTTCAGGGATGTTATATACCCATATAAATAATGCCCCTCCGGTATGAAATAGTCACCATTGATTAATAACAATATATATATATATATATATATATATATATATATAATTTCGTAATTATAGGTTCAGAGTTTGGAATTTGCCAGACTTAAATCACAAACCCTAAACAGTCAGACTTTTATTAGTTCAATCAGAAAAAAACTTTAATTAGTAACAATATTAGACTGTAGCCTATAAGAGCAAATAATTCTCATGTCTTGATAACAAATTGAAAATCTTCTGTTAAAATTAGGTCACAGTTCACGACTTCGCTGATATACATTAATTAACGGGACATCGTTTGAGATTGACTACCACGTTAGATGGGTATATTCTGGTCTGGAGGGGCATAGTCTGTCCTAGACTAATTTAGACCTGCCCCCCCCCCCCCCGGGTATAGTTTGGCCTAAGACAGCTTATCCCCCGGGGTATAATCTGGCCTGGGCCAAACTATACCCGGGTTTAATCTGGGCAGGGGTTAATTTGGCCTGCTACACCAGTATAACACTGATGTGAATTAGAATGGGTTTATACCTCGCCATACCTTATACGAGGCGGACACCATTAAACCATTATTACACGAGGATATTACATTGTCGGAATTATTATATCTTTAATCCCGAACAAATCGACCGTGCCATCGGTGTCCCAGATTGGCAGGACATGGCTCCTCTGACCGTAAGCCAGCGTATTGAGTAGCGGGCATGAGGTGGTCAATATATAGTTTCTCGGACTCACCTGAGCTGGTCTTGGCATTGTTGCTGATAGTCGAGACAGACCGAACAGTTGCCGAGCATGCAACACTTGAAGCACTCCTTCATTCGGGCCGCTACGACGTCGCTGCCTTCCCGTTCTACTTCCGCTCTGGAAGCCGGAAGTCTGCAGTAGTCGTTGGTCTTCTTCGTGGCGTCGAAGCTCTTCGCGCATCGGTCGGAACACTCGGCGCATGTTTTGTTCATGTTGAAACACCTTGAAGGCGAATTGTGAAAAGAAACAGAGTTCGGTTTAAAGTGATGGATGATGATTGATGTCTTACGGACACTTTTACCCACATGATACGCTAAATGGGCCGAGTGACCTCCAAAGGTAGTGAAGCGAAGTCAAAGACGAAACACCCTTCAGATATGCCCACGCCGCGATTCGAACTCGGGTGGTAGTGATCTTTGGTGCTACGCGCTACCAGTTAGACCACGGAGGCGCCCCGTTATATCATGAAGATCTTTAAACTTTGACAATTATAGTGGTTTCTAAAAGAAGGATCTCTCATAGTTCATTCATAGTTACGGATTTTGTCGTCATTAGGCAAGTGTATCAATTTTTCATTCGATCACTTGGTAACTGTACACTAGCCAGCTCTCATACACCCTATCTTGATGCTTACTTCTGAATGTTACTGGACAGTTAGGACACTATCCCCCGACATCACCCGGAAACAGAATATTATTGAATATTAATATGAGGTGTATCAACTGAACGATAATCAAATATTACCATTGATCGAATCCCTAAAGCTGTCCGAAAATTGCGCACCTGTTGACTCCACATACTATTATAATGTAATATATTATAACAAAGACTGTAATTACAGATATTTTCGCGTGTTCTTAGTTTCGTGAATCCCATCCATTAGTCAATTCGCGGAGCTTTATATTCGCGTAGGTCATTGGTCTCCCAAAACCTTTTCATTGCATGCTTTATTGTTATGAATATTTTTCTTTTAACATTGGTAGATATGTGTGAAATGGAATACGTTATATACGTGTGGTTGTAATTAAACGTATATTATGCGGTTCAAATTCGTCACTGATCAATATGAATGAATGACTGTCGAAATTGAAATAAAAATGTTATAGCAAATATAGATCAGCGTTATGTGTTGGTTATCGTGGTGATGGCCCTTCCTATTCAAACAAAGCGCTTCTCTGCATTAATCCTATAAATATTGTACTAGTAATATACAGTATAATCGCGCATGCGCGTCAACAGCATGCTAATCGGCCGCGCGGCGGTCATTTGGTGTGTTCAATAATTGCTTGAAATATGGCTACTTGAGTTTAAAAATAGAAATAACCATTGAGGATTCGTCAATTTTGTCTTGATATCCTTTACAATAATCTGTATTAGCACATGAATATGTAGGAAAACAAGCCTTTACTAATGGTATGTACTGTGACCAGGTAAATGGCAAACTTAGTTCAGGAACCACACGCGCGAAACTTATATTCGCATGTTATATTTTCGCGAGGTCAGTGACCTCGCGAATTTCGAAAATATCTGCAAAAACAGTAAGCGTTGATGTGTTTATGGTAATTACCTACCTTTCGGTTTTGTCCACTCTAAGGCCGCTGTACTTTTCCAGAAGATGATCTCTTTTGAACAGTTCACTCAGTGATGAGGGCTCCGCACAAGCTAAGGCGTTCCTGTGATAAGTCGGCGGTGGTGTGCCTGCCGTATAACCATAACTTGTAGTACAGGGCTCTGTGGCTGACCGATGATACATCCCCTTAATGTCCTTGGTCACCGTCGTTATATTCTACACAGAGAAGTGATCTATTAGATCTATATGATAATGTGGGAAACTGACAGCCTACAAGAAATACTACTTCTACTACTACTACTACTACTACTAGTAGTAGTAGTAGTAGTAGTAGGTTATAATAATCATGATAGCAATATTTTTTATCCGAGGTAGTATGGGTAGTGGGAGAAATAGTTGTAGTTATTGTCGTTGTTGTTATTAGAATGAGTGAGTGGGTGAATGAGTGAGTAAGTGGTTTATTTAACCTCAGCGCTAGTCACAATTGGGACATATGGCTGAGCGGTGAATGTCTACTGGAACATCCCACAAACACAGCTACGAGTCGGATTAGAACCCGGAACATGAGTACTAGCAGCGCCATACTATAACCACTCCATCTCTCGGATGATTTAGTAAAATTAGTAGCAGTAATATCTAGTGGTAGTTGTTGTTATTGCTGTTGTTGTTGATTTTGTTGTTGTTTCAGCCCGATCATTACTACGACCCACCTGATACAAATGAACGGCCAGCGTATAATGTTCCGGTACGGGATAATCGCACAGCTTCCTGTGAACGTCCGGAGCGTAATCCAGATCATTTCCGGTCGAATGGTCGACCGACTCATATAACGGACGAAGATTCAACGTCGATACCGTCACGTTAACGACGTAGCCAGACCCTAACAAAGAAAAAAGAGAAAAGAAAGTGCGACCGGTTTGTGAATGGGCTACAAAATCAAAGTAAGAAATCACAAGACGTGAAAATCGTATATTCACCTCGATCGAAGATGATCGTTTTCTCCTGCAGCTCGCTTCCGTCGCTGACGTCATACAGTTCTGTGTCCTCAGTTCTGACGTGTCTCAGGTTTTCAATCATTATATTGTTTGAGACGATTAACGGTGGAATGCCTTCTAAAGCTATAGGAATAGGCATAAAGCTATCAGTTTACCAAAACAACAAGGAAAATAAACAACTGTATTATGTAGGCACGGATGACATAACTGTTTTTATTCCTTCAAATATTGTACATAATAGACATATACATGTATATTACAACATTTTTCATGATACAATATACAGAGATGTAACACCAATAACCTTATATAGGTTGAGAACCCCTGGCCATATTATACATTGTTTGATATACAAGACGAGACATACACTGATATTGGCTTAGGCGTTACCTATTTATTTTGAATCTTCGATTTCAGATATGTCCGAAGAATTCAATTTCAATTACACAATAAGCTAGAAGAAAATAACTTTTTGAGGAACTGTGCCATGACGAGACATTTATTATGGTTCGCAGTCTGGAGTTGAAATTTTGTTCAGGAAATTAACATAACCGTCAGTAATTTATCCAACAGTAAGGTCGTGCAGCTACGTGGAAAGTATTACGTTTATAGTACCTTCGCATTGTCTGTCCGTTGTCCCAGCACATGGCACCGACTCGTATTCGGACGAACTACATGGCTCCCTACACACTGTTATAAATGGTAATTCGGTAATTAGACTTTGTTTCATTTGTTGATATATATATATATATGTAAGGTTTGTATTTGTATTGCGAATATTTAAAAACCATAACCACAAACTCGAACAAGGTATGACACTGGCTATTATTTCAATGCTACACTATTTCAATGCTATACTATTTCAATGCTGTACTATTTCACGGTACACTATTTCATGGTATAATATTTCATGATACACTATTTCATGGTATACTATTTCATGATATACTGCTGAATATTTTGCCTAAATCGATACAACTCTCTTTGTTATTGGTGACGTAATCACTGTCTAGCATACCTTGACACTCGATGTCACTAAATTGGTCACACGGCTTAGAGATGAACATACCATCTGGACAAGAACTAGTGCATTCTGTAACAAAGAGATGAACGGTGGAAGAAATCCAGTTACACTTTATCACGAATGCCATATATTATCTGGTAAGACAGCATTGGACTTTGGATTGCTGTACGAATTTACCGAATTATATAATAAAACATATATTTGCCATGTTCTTCTATAACACGACTTAAATGTAATAATACATACATACGTATATATATATATATATATATATATATATATATATCGAAGAATTAAGTAAGATAGATATGTAAATAATACTAACCTACGCAACTTTTCTCCTCGTCATCGTTACACGGACTGTCTTGGAAACTTCCATAGGGACAAGACAGGCTACATGCTATTGGTAAAGAACATATATACATGAATATATATATATATATATATATATATATATATCAAAATCACTTGTGACTTAAACGGTCGTAGTCCTTTTATTTACTTGTGCCTTCCGTATTTTTATGAGATAATAAACAAACTCAGAGAATCCTTAAATTGAGTGGATTTAGAAAAGCATCACATATTAATGTGCAAACCTTCGCAGTGAGCCGAATCCTGAAGATTGAAACCTCTTCTACATACACACGAACCCGTTGCTAAATCACAGCCATGTTGACATACTGACGACGTACAGTTAGCTACCTGAGCTCTGGCCAAGTCTACACGGATCATTCTGACATCTGGAAAACAAACACACATCCCCTGTACTATAAGTATGCTTATATTTGTATATTTAGTCGAGTACACCGAAGTCCCTAAATGATAGAATTAAATAGAGTGACAAAGTATTGGAATCATGCACGTAACAGCTGCTTTGATTATATTTATAAGGTTGTGTATGATCATAAAGGCCTGTACATAAGAGCAAATGTCCGGATAACAGGCAAGACTGCAGGAAAATCAATACGCCATGGCTTTGGGGAATACTGAGTAGCAACCATCGCCATCTTTCACCCCTCACAGAGAGAGAGAGAGAGGGGGGGTGGGGGTTTGACAAAGAAAATAATACATTTATAGATATACAGATAGCTAGATGCCTTCAAAGAGACACAATGACTTTTAAATAGATAGTAGATAGTTCGAGAGACAGCGTTTTCCAGAGGGGATGGGGGTGGAAAAAGGATGGGGGAAGAGAGATATTACTGACGTGTACTGACCAAATGATGAAACATTCAGTGGCTGATTCCAATCGTCGATGTTCACCTTTCCACCGGTATCCGTGCTAAAGAACACCTGTATACCAGGCTTGATGAAACCTTTAGGAATGTGAATGGTGAGGTCTACCCTCGGATGATTATTGACGCTGGCGTGTATGACAGGCAAGACAATACACATCACGCTGAGTACCGTCAATGTTGTCAGGTTTAATCTGGGCGATAATACGAAACGCAATCACCAAATATGTTCTTTTGTTAATTGAACTGCATTTACAATGATCTACGTTCTGACTCCTTTATTCTTTCAAAATCAATAGACATTCGAACGAAATAAAGGGTCGTCTTTCGTTGCTTTATTAATCTTTGATATTGGTATCAACAAACAAAGCTTATTTTCACCTTTTCCCCCTTTTCATCCAGCCGCCTTTCTTTCGTGAAGGTAACTTTATGTCATCTGAGCCAGACCCGTCGACAGGAACGGAAGGTGGTACCGTCTTAGGCGGCACCTTAATGGTCACGGTCTTTCCGGGAACTGCTTTAACGAGAGGCCCCGAAGGAGTCTTGCCCTTTTTCGCGACACCTACGGCTAGACGTTTTGTGGGTTTACTTGGCTGAGTTAGGACGAGCTGATGTTTGTGAGCCGGGTGCTGTTTCGTCGGTGATGTGACCTTCGGTACGACTGCTCTAGTAGCATGCAACACCCCGGATGGCGGATGAATACACGCACCGTCCACGACAAGCGCACCATGTGGTACGGCTGCGTGTTTCGCGACGTAGTGTACACAGCGTACACCACACGGCACCGCAGCGGTACAATGCTTCGACCTACAGAGGTCCCGTTGGTTTGTCCGCCCTGCTGCTCCCATGGGTACTTGTTGCGGTCTGTGCTTGCCGTGTTGAACGCGGGACAACATTGTTCCATGTTGCCCAACCTGGCAACCGTGTGATGACGGCTGCGGCGTTCCTGTCACGAGTTGGCGAGTGACGGCAGTACTGTGTATACAGTTTTTGCCGCATGGTTGGGCAAGAGTACACGCCCTGCCAGTACAGTTTTGGTTCAAGTCGTGTACACTTCTGGGTAAATGCATTCCGGCGTGTGATTGTTTGGAAGCGGCCCCTTTATTGTTGTGGATACAGTGCGGGCCACAGGACGCTACCTTCAGTTCCGGCCCGGAATCTCCAGGATTATTGTTTGCCACTTCAAGCCGTTGTCCAGGAGCACCCCTACACTGACATTTACAAACGGCCCGATTATTGTCGGCGCTTCCCATGGTCGTGCTGTCGCCCTCGGAATGCAAAGGATTTACAGTGGGCAAGATGGGATTGGGCGGTGGAGGCGGCATGTCGGGAACATCTATATCATCATCGATGAGGTTGCTATTTAAGTCGGCTGGCCGGTCTTCTCTCGGAGATATGCTTCGCGGAGATTTCAATTCCACATCCCGATTGTAGTAATTGTGTCCGCTGTCAGTGTCGTCGGCTTCTACGGCTTGCGGCTCATCGGGAACCGCGTAATCGGAATCCGAGTCCGGACGCGAGATATCGAACGGCGCCCTCATCTGGTGCCGAATGGCGCTCGGTGACCTGTCCGGCGACGGAGTCGACACCTGGCGGATGTACGCGCGATCGGTTCGTTTGCTCAACGCGTCCGACATCTGGTTCATGATGACGCAAGGCGAGACGTCCGGAGAAGGCGGAGCCGAATACGACGTCATGACGTCAGAGTCGCTGTCGTAGCCAGAGTTGGTGAACGATCCCGTCAGGCTGTCCTCCATCGCGATGCGATCCAGGTCGTCGGAGACTCTCGGGGAGTTATCTGTCTGGTTGTCCTGACCGCTCGTCTCTGGATTGTCGGCAACAGGACTAGGTCGCCCGTCTTCTCTGATCGGCTCTCCCGGATCGTCGCTTTTCTCATCTGTACCATACAGGTGTTCACATTCCACTTCGTGGTCCTTCTCGTTTTGCGGGCACTCTTTAGACCTAGCCTCTTCTAGATCACTTACAACATCACCGTGTTTGCCATCTCTGCCATTATTGTTACTATCGTCATCATCATCATTATCATCATTGTCATCCTCATCATCATCGAGGTTACTAGTTGTGTAATCATCCGTATCATCATCATTATGACGTCTTGCCGAGGTCGCCTTGATACCCGTTTTGTGACACCTTTTCCTCTTTCGGTATTCACTCATCAGTGAAACCTGGTCACGTGATGACCTTGATCCATATGTGGGATACGATATACGTTTCTGAAATTTAAAAGATGCTTATATTACGAATTCTGAAACGCGTGAAAGAAAATCCCATCCAACGGACCATTTAGGCTACCATGTGCACAAAAGTGGCTGTAAAACATCAACCATCATCATCATCATCATACTGAATGTTAGTTCTGTAATGCGGTAACCAAAGGAAAATGTGTGTGTGTGTGTGTGTGTGCCCGTATATATATATATATATATATATGTATGTGTGTGTGCGTCGCGGGGAGGCGTAATATTTACGAAATGCTATGGCATACCAAAGTTGTTTTAATATCATGTGTTCGTCGTGATGACTTCCTAAGATTCGCTCTTTTTACAAGATGTACGCCAGTATCATCTACCATTGTCACTTTTCGCGTATTCCCATCGGCATCTGTCAAACAAAGAGTTAACAAGCGGCACATTTAACAACTACGACCTCGCTGGTCGAACAAACAGGATTCAAATTATTATTATTATTATTATTATTATTATTACAAATACTTAAATTAAGCCTAAAGTCTAACCTGATGTATTATCACTGTCAGCTCCCACGCCTTCCGTTCGACGTAAGAAGAAATCGGAATTATACGACCACGGCTCAACATCTGAATGAACCTCAGATGTGGATGCTGAAGCCGGATAGGACGACCTCTTCTGTGGAAAATATCAGATTCGTAACAATGAAACGGAAGAAAGGCCACAAAGGTATCTATTTATTGATCAGGCGAGTGTCTTCTTCGATATAAATATTGCGCATCTGACGCTCTCTTTTTCGGCGTTGTTCTTGTTTAAGAAACGACACAACTGCAAGGCGTCGTACTAAACGCATCCGAATATGTGCATCTGGATCTGAATAAGCACATCTGTACGATGCCTGCTATTTTCAAATGCAGTTGGTTTATGATAACAATAGTACGTACCCATAACGTCTCTAACTTGTCAGCTTTACGAGTGAGGCTCTGGGAATAATCGCGAGCTCTTCTAATGAACTCGACGCCATATTTATCAACAAGTGTTCCTCTGGGAATTTCATCTGTGAATGAAGCGATCACATAAAAAATAAGTTCTCTTGTTGTATTGCCATTGCTCTGATTGCTATGATGATGATGATGATGATGATAATGATGATGATGATAATAATAATAATACTAATAATAATAATAATAATAATAATAAGCATCATCATATTGATAAATAAATAAATAAAAAAGATAATAATAACAATTAGTTGCAGTAATAATAATAATAATATAAATAATAGTATTAGCTAAACCTTCAACAGTACTTGTTATGGTGGTCTTTACTGTAATAATAATAATAATAATAATAATAACGATGACTAATACCTATTTTTGCTAGTTACTACAGTATGTTGTGATGATTGATGACATATACTCCAAGATATAATGTTCCAACGTCAATTATTATTATGGATTCAGGAGCATCAGTAACTCGCAGATTTCGGTTGATTTCCTTATATCTGGCACCGGTGTGACTGACAGATAGATCGACCGCGATGCGCCCCCCCCTCCTCCCCCGTCTATTATTGAACTAATCATTTTAAGGCGCCGGTTGCTCACCTTCTGAATCTACATCGTCGCCCTGCGTCGTGTGTACATCGGCTGATATAACTAACGGCCTACCATCTCCTTCGTTCGATGAGAGACGTGAGTACATGGATGATCTCTTGGTGTTCTGCATGTAAACAAAAAACCCGAATAAATGTGTACGTTTACGAGTTACAGTCGTACACACGATCAGATCCTGGATGGTGCGATATTACGTTTAAAGGGTGTCGTGTAATTAATCACGATAAGCATAGTACAGATGATACATCTTTGTCTTGATTGTATCTAACATACCCATAAAGCTTCGATCTTATCCGCTCTGTTAGTGAATCCTTCTGTGTACGACTTGGCTCCTTGGACCAGATGTGTACCGTATTTGTCAATTACGGTGTCCTTCGGTTCCTCATCTGCCTCTTCTGTAAGCATAGCAAAAAAAAAATGCTACGGTCAACTTTGTTCGCATACTGAACGTCGAGACCACGGTGTTCTAACAGTACCGTTCGTAGCCACGGTGTTCTAACAGTATCACTCGTAGCCACGGTGTTCTAACAGTACCACTCGTAGCCACGGTGTTCTAACAGTACCACTCGTAGCCACGGTGTTCTAACAGTACCACTCGTAGCCACGGTGTTCTAACAGTACCACTCGTAGCCACGGTGTTCTAACAGTACCACTCGTAGCCACGGTGTTCTAACAGTACCACTCGTAGCCACGGTGTTCTAACAGTATCACTCGTAGCCACGGTGTTCTAACAGTACCACTCGTAGCCACGGTGTTCTAACAGTACCACTCGTAGCCACGGTGTTCTAACAGTACCACTCGTAGCCACGGTGTTCTAACAGTACCACTCGTAGCCACGGTGTTCTAACAGTACCACTCGTAGCCACGGTGTTCTAACAGTACCACTCGTAGCCACGGTGTTCTAACAGTACCACTCGTAGCCACGGTATTCTAACCGTACCACTCGTAGCCACGGTGTTCTAACAGTACCACTCGTAGCCACGGTGTTCTAACAGTACCGTTCGTAGCCACGGTGTTCTAACAGTACCACTCGTAGCCACGGTGTTCTAACAGTACCACTCGTAATATCACATTGAATGGGGTACAACTATTTTAGAAATTCCACTTTTTTACATCGGCGTATCCTATAATCTATAACTGCGGTTACTAACTGACGGGGCCGAGCTCACCGTAAATTGGATCCGCGTACAATGCCGACTCAGCGAGAATATCAACGCCCGTCTGATCCAGGGTAGTATTCTGGATCATTAAGGCAGCCTGTCTGGCTTTGACGTCCGAAGGTTTCATAATGCGCGATGTGCGAGAATAATTGGAAGCCCGCTTCTGAAATTGGACAAGACAAGACACTGTGAGGCAATAGCACCGTCGTATGAACTAGTTCTAATTCACGCATGTTTTACGGCGACTTTTGTGCACATGGTAGGCTAAATGGGCCGAGCGACCTCCAAATGTAATGAGGTGAAGTCAAAGATGAAACAACCTTCAGATATGCCCACGCCGAGATTCGAACATGCGGCGTTTGTTTACATGAGGTTATGTGGTGGTTTAGCATAATCAATGAGTCCCAGCTCATTAACTCGATTTTCCTCTCATATCGTTAACGGTAAAGAGAATTTTATAGATGATGATTGATGTTTTACGGCCACTTCTGTGCACATGGCAGGCTAAATGGGCCGAGCGACCTCCAAATGTAATGAGGCGAAGTCGAAGATGAAACACCCTTCAGATACACCCACGCCGAGATTCGAACTCAGGTGGTAGTGAGCTGTGATCCAGCGCGCTACCAGCTGGACCACGGAGGCGCCCTTCCAGCGGCCAATCGGCGGTTTCCTTACCCATATGGCTTCCAGCTTATCGGCTTTCCTCGATATTTTCTCCGAATAGGTCCGAGCCCTTCTGGCCAAATAAACGCCGAATTTGTTGACGATATAGTCCTTCACATCGTCCGCCAAGCCGTCTACCGGAAACGAAAGACAACGTCCATGATATAAACAAAGATTTGCGACACCGGAGTAACGGTTTAATACGAAAACAAACGAAGAAAACTATCGCATCGGCGTTTATTCCGTTATTCGTTGTCTATCCGATATCGTATTTTAGCTTACACCGCAAGATTTGGCTCGATTGCGAACGTTCACATTGGTAAAGAGGACATTTTGTTTGGACGTACATTTCCGGTTCCCGTCATAAGCATTCAGCTTATCCTGTTTCTTGACGGTTCTATACATGTAGACGAGCATCAAGGCGGCTACTAGAATGCTGCCCAGCAACAAGCCGAGCGATATGCCGAGCTTATACCACAAAGTACTCGACTCCGAAGACACCTCCGATGACTCGAACTGAAAATAGATTGTGGCGCATCGTCTAAAATCATCAACCGACATCAGACATATTCCGGAATTGGTGGTCGATTCCAATTCGTGAATTGGAATTGATTATTTAAAAAAAATGAAATTGGAATTGATAAATTATGAATTGGAATTCAAGTTTCCTGCCAAAAAATAAATACATCCACAAATTAATTTGCCATTTAATTTTTAATAAAAATATAGTAGGTAAAAAAGAGTCGGTAAAAACGGAATCGAAATTGAAAAATGTGGAATTGGAATTGATAAATTCGATGTGGAATTGGAATTGACAAAATGGAATTGACCCCATGTCTGGCCGACATAGCATTCACACGGTAAGACATCGATCGAAATGATCTCTGTTAACAAACTGACGCTCCAAATATATCGCAAAAACTTGGAATCTTTAGATTTCTTTCTGAAAACAAACAGCATCTTAGAAATTACTCGTAATCATCAATCTAATGTTGATATAGGGCAATGTGTGTATACAACCGTTCTATCAGTGAACAGCCTTAGGCTATTCTTGATACTAGTGGAGATAATGGCGTAGAAGATGAATTATGATACATTACTATCTGTACTAAACTGTACTAACCACTTGTAGCATCATTGTCAGTCCGTCGGGGGCATCAAAGGCCAGAAATGAATAATCGACGACATCTTTCAATTTCTTGGTCGTGTTTACAAATCCAACGCTTTCCACATCAATCTTGAACTCGTCGCCTTCAACGAATTTCACTGTACCCTGAAAGTTCATCAGCTGAAAATCAAACTAGGTCCCCGAGAAACAGAGCCAAATGGGTGGGGTTTTTCAAAATCTAAACTTTTCTTTTTTTCTTAAATCTCAAAATATGACGATTTATGTATATTTATTAATTGCGTCATACGACTTTTGATGTTTACCATTAATAATTCCAGAATTTTCAATGATATAAATATATATGTGTGCGTGTGTGTGTGTGTGTGTGCGTGTGCGTTACAATTAATCTGTATAATCAAGTAATATGTATATTACCTGAAATTTTCAGGTGATGTATATTAAATCTCAGTTAGCAATATAGATATTACCTGATTATACAAATTAACTCTTATATATATATATATATATATATATATATATATATATAGAGAGAGAGAGAGAGAGAGAGAGAGAGAGAAAGAGGGTATTGCGTTTCATGCAATGCTATTTCATATACCAGAGATACCTGTTTCATAAATGTTATGCCACAGTCACCTTACCCACTGCCTTCTGCATTAAAAATCCACCCCAAGTTTCTCCAGTTAGAGACGAACGTCTTAAGGGACCGATGCTCAATATTTAAAACACTAACCATGAATTCGGTGCGCACGATTAACGCCATTGGGTCGTCTTTCTCCCGAATAACAACCTTCCACGGAAGCTGATCGATACTGAAGCGCCACCTGCTTTCTGTGGTCTCCGGTCGGTTGGCCCGGATGTAGGTGGAGGCCGTCAGAGTTATCAAGCACATGGCAGTCGTTATTGAAGAAGTCATCATCATATTGCTGCAAACAATAAGAACGAATGTCCCGTCTATTACTGCGGACTCCATTGGGAACATTCCATTCTCTAAATGGTAATTCCAAATTTAATCAGGTGTCTTGCTAGTCGTATTTTGACATGGGATAGTTAGGACGTGACGTTCTGAAAATGGTAATGCGAGGGTTTATGGATGTGGCATCGATTTGAGTGTCGGGTGGATTGATCTTAACACTAGTCAGACCAATCTCGGCTGATCCGGAAATCGGAATACTGGATTGTTTGTTGAGCGCTGAGATTAGAAACAGTCTCGTCTGAATTGTCCGGCACGACGTCTATACAATATTTCATGGAATACTGTGAAGCGCCATAGCGGCTCACATTATTATTATTATTAGCATTAGTAGTAGTATCATCATCATCATCATCATCATCACATCATCATCATCATTTACTTTAGGATTATGTTTCCTTCGTAATAGAGTGCAACTTTGATTAAACTGTAATGTAACTTCTCTCTGGTAATCATTTGTCTTTCAACATAGCTTAGTAATAGTTATATCTAAACCGGAACTATCATTATCATCATCATCACCATCATCATCAGCATCAGCATCAGCATCAGGGTGGCAAATGGTTAACTCAGATCTGGCATCATAACGGGATATCATTTATAGAGTACAACAAACTTTGAAATCGAACAATTAACGATTATACCTGAACATCTCTATTACGTTCTTATGTAAATTCGCTTCTACGATTTTCACTGCCTTTCAAAGAAGGTTATATTTATGGCCTAAAATATTTTATCTCAATATTATCGGCTCCAAAGCGTGAACAACAATTGTTGGATATTAATTTGCGCCATACGAAATTTCTTGGCAGCCAATGTGGGCCGGATAATCACAGTAAATAATTCATAAACCCCGAAGGACCACGTACCCAGACGAATAAGGCTACGCTCAGAGCAACCTCGACCTGTAAATATTAGCAAGCCCATATTATATAACGTAAAGTGGTTTGATTCCAGTAAGGCAGATTTGGCCATTTGCGGGGGATGAATGATTGATGAAAACAAACACAAATCTTGGCTCGTTATTTTCACTACAATCCCGCCAATGATAAGCCAGCAACTCCGGTTACACGATCCAGTAGCCTCGTATCTATCGATCAAAATGTATTCGGTAAAAATCACGACAGCAGTGTAGTGAGCTCCGGTGGCCTAGCGGTTAAGCACCCGGCACTTGGTGCCAACGGTCGCAGGTTCGAACCCCGTAAGAGGTCGAAACTTTTCCAGGGATTAATTTCTCGGCTCACTACATCGTGGGTGGCTGACCACGTTAAATGGCGCTGCCGTCTCCACTGAATTATTTAAAATAAAGGGGACATTAAAAAAACCTGAGGACGTAAAACACTCTGGCAGTGACCACCCTCAGGGTATTTCGGCTCCATCTTTTCCGTACTGCTCCCCTGTGAGTGGTGGGGGAGGAAATTTTTAACCACTCCAACATAGAGGCTGTGCTGATTGAGCGACAGCCCGGGTATTCTCCCCGAACAACAAAACAAAATCAACCAGACACCAGTGTACGCATTGTGCACTGAAGTGGGTAGAGACCTCTCTTTTTTCCAGCGCTATTTCTTTCCCGGCATTTACCTGAACTTTCAGAGACGTCGACGTCGGCAGGTGATAACAAGATGCGCACGTTCCTTGTATCTTTCAACCGCAGAAGATTTGCTGGGTGTTGACTTTTAATAGTTCTCGAGTTCCTGGTCACTTGTTGGTTACTTTGAAGTAGCACTACATGCTCAGATGGCGGCTGCAGTTCCTAGTATTTGTTTTATCTAAATTCAGTGCCAGAATGGCTCATCTTTTATGTCCGCCTGATTGACTGATTGATTAAGTAAATGATTGATTAAGTTATTGACTGATTGATTAAATAAATGATCGATTTAGTGATTGACTAATTGATTAAATAAATGATTGATTTAGTGATTGGCTGATTGATTAAAAAAAGTTTAATTTTGACTGGTTTAATTTTTTGTTTTTTTTTTTCGGCCCCCTGATTGTTTAAAAAGTTTAAGTAAATGACTGATTTAAATCATTAAATCTCCTGCCATCATTTAAGATAAATAAATACTTGTGGTTTCTTTATCACAATTTGTTTCAGAAGATGACTAGAGTAATCTCGGACACCAAACATATAGTGAGCTCCGTGGCCTAGCGGTTAAGCACCCGGCACTTGGTGCCAACGGTCACAGGTTCGATCCCAGCAAGAGGTCGAAACTTTTCCAGGGATTAATTTCTCGGCTCACAACATCGTGGGTGGATGACCACGTTAAATGGCGCTGCCGTCTCCACTGAATTATTTAAAATAAAGGGGATGTTAAAAACCCCCTAGGACGTAAAACACTCTGGCAGTGACCACCCTCAGGGTATTTCGGCTCCATCTTTCCGTATTGCTCCCCTGTGAGTGGTGGGGGAGGAGATTTCTCAGCCACTCCAACATAGAGGCTGTGCTGAATAAGCGACAGCCCGGGGATTCTCCCCGAACAACAAAAAAACCAAACATACAGATAAATGTTATCAGATCAGGAAGTGTGATTAGAGA